>CM071946.1:15577500-16172500 GCA_036784905.1 Acrossocheilus fasciatus | reverse complement strand
TTTTTTTTTTTTTTTAAACTACACATCATTAACCATTGCTAAAACCATCTTTTAGAATTATTTTTTATAACCGCGGTTTTCACAAACTGTCATCTAAACAAAACTCTAATTTAAAAAAAAGGGATCAGTATGTCCCACCCAAATTTATTTTAATTGTAAATATGGCAAAGCATAAAAAAAGTAATCAAGCCACTTCAAAGGGACTTTAAACTGTTCATGTATGCGAGGGCTGTTTGATCTTTCACCATTTCTTTAATATAAAATGGAAGTTGAAGTGAAGTGAAGTTACTGGATTGAAGTGAGTGGTTCCAACCTTCAGCTAGAATTTATGGCTTATCAATTATTTTATAAAATATTTTTTTTGTAAAAATTTTGTTTTGTCAGGGCAGGGATGTCTCTCATGACAGTATTCATCAATTCTACAAACACTGGCTCTCCAGACAAGATACAGAGGCATCACTGGACACAGCCAAAGAGGATCTACAAGAAATAACAACCTCACATCCAGCCATGAGCAGCTACCAATGTGGCTATGTCAAACTCAACAGTGTCCACTCATGGGGCAGCAGTCTTTCCAGGTATGCCAAGAGCATTATTCATATACGGTATTAGTTTTTTTTTAAGCACTTACAGGATCTGATGAACACAGAATGGATATACAGAGATAGAAATATGTGGAAACACACAGTTGGTACTATTCTGAGGTGTGAACAAACGGAAAGAGTGAAGGAATGAATAAACACTATACTATATTTCAGTTCAACCAAGTTTGATAAATATTACATTTTGATATTTTTATGGAGATTTTGATTTCATGTTACTAAACAATATTCATCCCTAAATTATGAATCATTTATGTACAAACCCAATTCCAAAAAGTTGGGACACTGTACAAATTGTGAATAAAAACAGAAAGCAATGAAGTGGAAGTTTCAAATTTCAATATTTTATTCAGAATACAACATAGATGACATATCAAATGTTTAAACTGAGAAAATGTGTCATTTTAAGAGAAAAATAAGTTGATTTTAAATTTCATGGCATCAACACATCTTAAAGTTGGGACAAGGCCATGTTTACCAGTGTGGCATCCCCTCTTCTTTTTATAACAGTCTGCAAACGTCTGAGGACTGAGGAGACAAGTTGCTCAAGTTTAGGAATAGGAATGTTGTCCCATTTTTGTCTAATACAGGCTTCTAGTTGCTCAACTGTCTTAGGTCTTTGTCGCATCTTCCTCTTTATGATGCGCCAAATGTTTTCTATGGGTGAAAGATCTGGACTGCAGGCTGGCCATTTCAGTACCCGGATCCTTCTACGCAGCCATGATGTTGTAATTGATGCAGTATGTGGTCTGGCATTGTCATGTTGGAAAATGCAAGGTCTTCCCTGAAAGAGACGATGTCTGGATGGGAGCATATGTTGTTCTAGAACTTGAATATACCTTTCAGCATTGATGGTGCCTTTCCAGAAGTGTAAGCTGCCCATGCCACATGCACTCATGCAACCCCATACCATCAGAGATGCAGGCTTCTGAACTGAGCGCTGATAACAACTTGGGTTGTCCTTGTCCTCTTTAGTCCGGATGACATGGCGTCCCAGTTTTCCAAAAAGAACTTCAAATTTTGATTAGTCTGACCTCAGAACAATTTTCCACTTTGCCACAGTCCATTTTAAATGAGCCTTAGCCCAGAGAAAATGTCTGCGATTCTGGAACATGTTTAGATATGGCTTCTTTTTTGATCTATAGAGTTTTAGCCGGCAACGGCGAATGGCCGTTCACTGACAATGTTTTGGAAGTATTCCTGAGCCCATGTTGTGATTTCCATTACAGTATGTAATGCAGTGCCGTCTAAGGGCCCGAAGATCACGGCATCCAGTTTGGCCTTGACCCTTACGCACAGAGATTGTTCCAGATTCTCTGAATCTTTGGATGATAATATGCATTGTAGATGAAGATAACTTCAAACTCTTTGCAATTTTTCTCTGAGAAACTCCTTTCTGATATTGCTCCACTATTTTTCACCGCAGCATTGGGGGAATTGGTGATCCTCTTCCCATCTTGACTTCTGAGAGACACTGCCACTCTGAGAGGCTCTTTTTATACCCAATCATGTTGCCAATTGACCTAGTAAGTTGCAAATTGGTCCTCCAGCTGTTCCTTATATGTACATTTAACTTTTCCGGCCTCTTATTGCTACCTGCCCCAACTTTTATGGAATGTGTAGCTCTCATGAAATCCAAAATGAGCCAATATTTGGCATGACATTTCAAAATGTCTCACTTTCAACATTTGATATGCTATCTATATTCTATTGTGAATAAAATTTAAGTTTATGAGATTTGTAAATTATTGCATTCCTTTTTTTTATTCACAATTTGTACAGTGTCCCAACTTTTTTGGAATCCGGTTTGTACATATAAAATAAAAAAATAATTAATTAAAAAAAAAAAAAACTTTTTTTTTTTAATGTAATATTTTATTTAATAATTCAGCAAAAGTACTTTACATCCATTGAATGGTGGCAGATTTTTGCCACCCAGTGGAGTAATACAATTATGTGTAATACAATGGAGTAGCCAAAAGATGACTGCATAATCCTATATAGCAGAGACGCCTCATAGTCACATTGCATAGAGACACAAAACCTCTCTCAAGGATGTTTTCTCTCACTGTTGCTTGCGGATGGAATGACCTACCTAACTCCATCCGGACAGCTGAATCCTGAAACAACTGAAAACTCATCTCTTCCATGAGCATCTAACTGCCTCATCTTAAAATAAAATAAAATAAATCTATTTCTTTCACTTTTGATATGCTCTTATTTCCCTTAATATCTTCTTGTCTAAGCTTTTATGGTTTGGAACGATGACTGAAAAGTTATTGCCATCTTATGATGAATCTCTTCCCACATGATGATTGTGTAGGCCAGAGCTGGGCCAGTGTAACGGGACTGACGAGACGTGAGATGTGTGGATCCATGTTCGAGCTTTTATTGAGCAGAGACGTGGTCTTACAGGCAGGGTCAAACATTGGCAAACAGGTATAACAGGGGCGAGACAGAGAGTAAACAAAGACAAGCGTGGGTCGATGATCGGTGAACAGTATCCAAAAGGGCGAGACAGGAGAGGTAATCCAAAACGTAGCAATAGTCCAGGCAGGGGAAACAAGGCAAGGCAAGGCAAGGCAAGGCAAGGCAAGGCAAGGCAAGGCAAGGCAAGGCAAGGCAAGGCAAGGCAAGGCAAGGCAAGGCAAGGCAAGGCAAGGCAAGGCAAGGCAAGGCAAGGCAAGGCAAGGCAAGGCAAGGCAAGGCTATGGAAACTAACTAGGCTCTGTAGGGCAGCGATAATGCATACAATACTCGGCAGTGATGCAGAGAAAGTCCATGGCTTAAGTAGAGAGTGTTCAATGGGTTTCAGCTGTGTAATCAGTGCAATGATCAGGTGAGCGTGTGATTAGTGAGATGGCTGATGGAAAATGCAGTCCATTGTGTTGTGTGGTGTGAAAGTCAATGTGGTGGGTGAGTGACCTCTGGTGGTGAATGAATGGAAGTGCACAGACCAGATTCGTGACAGCCAGAGAAAAATTGCTATGTGGGCCGGAGCTGGGCCAGAGAAAAATTGCTATGTGGGATTTGAGGTCCTGTATGACCATAGCTGGCCCTGTTCTGGTCCTATATGCTGGACCAGATGGGTTCCACATGTCAGCCTCAACAAAACCATAACCAAGCCACTTGATACACACCCTTCCCAGATGAATAGTCACAACAACGACAATATTCTGAACAAATGTTTAATCATGTTTAATCAGCAAACCAAGTCGAATGAATCTCACACCTAACATATAGCATTATGGTCAGTTCACACTTTCACAAAAACTATAAAAAACTATTAAAAAAAACATGCTTATTTGTTTTGCTTGGTCAGTGTGTTCACCCTGGGGCCTGTACCATGAAGCCGGATTAGCTGGCTAGCCAGGTAAGTTTCAGTTTAGTTTGCCCCAACTCTGGGTTTTAGGTACCATGAAGGTAGCTCGGCTTTAAGCGTTGTTTGTCGCCATGGTATCTTATGCTGCACGGCTAACCTGCTCCGGGGCAGGTTATGTTCTGGATTTGAGATCTCAGACTGAAATTCGACCAATCAGCTGTGATCAAAGAAACATATAGGTGATGTCACATATCCCAGTGTCGGTTGCAATGGCTTCACCTTTTCTACCAAATCCTGTGGACATCTCCGCACAAATTGTTAGACGAGCACTTCGTAGAGAAAGAGTTTTTAGGGACAGACAAAATCCCCTAGCTTTTCCTGATACTTACTTGTATGAAAGATACAGATTCTCCGCGGAAGGAATCTCTTATATTTGCGAACTTCTTGAGCCGCACATATCAAATGTGACACGTCGAAGTCATGCTCTTACTGTACCGCAAATGGTATGCATTGCGTTGCGTTTTTTTGCAAGCGGTACGTACTTGTATGCGGTCGGTGATGCAGAGAACCTTGGGAAAAATACGGTTTGTCGAACCATTCGCAAGGTAGTCCTCGCACTGCAGGGGTACATGAATAGCTTCATAGTGTTCCCTGGACATTTATCGACCATGTCCATAAAAGAGGGCTTTTATAAAATTGCCGGTAAGATTGATAGGGTGACACTACATGAACATATTTACTTTTAGACATTCACTTTTTTTCTCCCCAGAAAGCAGATTTCACTTAGAACACTTAAATTATACAATACAGTACATGTTCTTATTCTAAATCTTTTAACAAATATATTAATCTTATGATAGGATTCCCTAGAGTCATAGGAGCAATAGACTGCACACATGTTGCAATCTCCACAGCTCTTGGAGAACATGAGGCAGATTATGTGAATAGAAAGTCCTTTCACAGCCTCAATGTTCAGGTAGGTGTACTATAGATTCAAGATGACTTATTTTCAGAATCATTAACACATGACAATGATCTACTGTACATTTCATCTGCAGATAACTTTTCATGATCACAAGCTTGGATGCGAAATGGCCTGGCTCAGTGCATGACTCACGAATTTTCCGTGAGTCTGTGTTGTGTCAGCGCTTTGAGGAAGGCAAGTTACAGTACAAAACACTTTAAAGTGTTCTTTTTAATTGACAAAGCAAAACTTATACAATTTTCCCCTTTTCTGTTCTGTGACAGGGCTTTTTGATGGCCTGTTGGTAGGAGACAGGGGTTATGCATGCCAGAGATTTTTACTAACCCCCTATCCTGACCCTCAGACAAGGCCACAAAACCGGTTCAATGTGGCCCTCAGTAAAACCAGGGTCAAGATTGAGATGACCTTTGGCATCCTAAAGGCATGTTTCAACTGCCTTCGGCGGTTAAGGGTGTCACCAGAGCGGGCATCACGGATAGTGGCTGCATGTGCCATTCTGCACAATATAGCCACTATCAGAAAGGAGCAAGCACCACCACTAAACCAGCTTCTCCCCGATGAAATTGACCCAATCACACTTGACCACCCAGCTGGCACAGCTGTCAGAGATGCAATCACCATACAATATTTTACTTAATAAAAGTAAATTGAAACTGCAGATAGGTCTCAAATGGTTTTATTGTTGATGTGGCTAGGGAGGGAGAAAGAGGGAAAGATGCATTAATAAGTATTAAGTGTTCATACTAATGTGTTGCCTGTTTTAGTAAGTTCACATACGGAGATCTGTTTTTCCATCTGTTTGATCTCCAATTTAATTTTAATTTTGAGGCTCCTCAGCTCACAGTCCAGCTCCTTTAGAGTGCAGTCCAATTCTAGGCTCCTTTTGTAAAGGGCCCTGACAGAGTCAGTTTCCACCTGAAACATAACTCCACCACAAACAATCATTACAAGTCTTAAGGTAAATCAAATGACAAAAGGCATGACTTAATACAGGCACAGGACTGGCTGTAATTTATGTCAAGGGTTTAAAGCAGTACCTTGTTCACATTCCTTCTGAAGCCCATTGAGGTAGAGGTGTCAGTTTGTGGGGCAGGTTGTGAAAAATCCTACAATAAAAGATAAGGGCTAGTCACATTTGTGTGACATTAAAATGTGTGCCATTAAAAAAAAAAAAAAAATGCATTCACCTCAGCAATGGTTTCAGAACACACAGAGAGGGTGTCTTCGTCATTTGCTTCACCCTAATAAATAAAAGTAGGCCAATGTAAAGCGTAACTGTTGTAAAGCATATTCATAGTGTTCTGTCTGTTTCAAGCTCACCTCTGTGTGGGAGACTGTGTGAACGTGTGCCGGCTTCAACAGGGACACTGTATTTTCCTCTACTGCAGAACATACAGTAATGCATTGCACACATACCCAGTGTCACTTGCTTAGAGGAGTCAGCACCAGGGTCAGATTGTACAGCACCTGTAATACCATCCATAATCGGCCGCCCCTTATTGCTACTCAGAGCCAGCTCCTCTGCTACAGTGTATTCTGGGGGAGGTGGCCCTCCCCCAGTTTTCCGAATGTCACTTTTTTCTGTTTGCTGCAAAAAAGTTTTTGTGAAAATGTTCACGAAAATAATAAAAGGTAAATACTCACCACTTTGAATGATATTTTTATATTTTGTCTTTATCTGCTGCCAAGAACGTTTGTAGTTGGGGTTGCATCTAAAAATCAATGAATAACCTATTAATCTATATGACGTACAATACAATACAATACAATTTTATTTATATAGCACAGTTTAAAAACAACCGAAGTTGACCAAAGTGCTTTACAACACTATACAGACTATAGGCAGAATTAAATACAGCTATAAAACTCAGATATTCACAGAAAAATACACAGGCTATAACAGTGTGTGGCACTCCAAACACAAGGACAAAGACAATTTATCATGGAATATCAAACGCCAAAGAAAAAAAATAGGTCTTTAATGTGGATTTAAAAACCGACAAGGTTGGAGCAGTTCTGATATACGGACGTAGGCCTAATATACGGTCACATTTTTATACACAAATACGTTTATACATACAGTATACGTATACACACACACACACACACACTTTAATTTAAGCATTAATACATTTTTAAAATAAAACTAACTGTTAACATACGTTTAATGCACAATGAAGTAACATGAGTAACTTGAAGAACTAACGGAATTAACATTAGATTAATAAATGCTGAAAAACTATCGTTCATTGTCAATTCATGTTAGCTAATGCATTACGTTCTCTAAACAAATACAACCTTATTGTAAAGGCATCATATACACGCGCGCACACACATACATCATTTTTAATTAATATTGAATGTATATTTGTTTAACTTACGCATTAACGCAATCAGCGATCTTTTTCCAACATTCTTCTCTTGCTTTGGCAGCAGATACAGTATTACTGCGTGCTTGAAACACATGTTTATATTCTTCATACTTATGAATAATTATTTCTTGCTCCTCCGCAGAAAAATATACAGCTCTCGCTCTATCCATATTGAACGCGATTGGTTGTTTGGTGCCGACGTCACTCTTTTATGTGTACGCGCCCGTGGAGTAATCATAGCTTAAGGATCAAAGCCCGAGTTGACAGAGAAAGTTGATGAGCTGCTTCATGGTACCAATTAAGCCTGATTGCATCGGTTTGGTTTTGTCAACTCAAAACTAATCCTGTAACCCCGAGTTTGTTTAGCCACCATCATGGTACAGGCCCCTGGAGTATGGCAGTGTGAACTGGCTTTTAGGTGCTTTGGAAAACAAAACAAAAAACAGTAAAAAAAAAAAATATATATATATATATATGTATATATGTAAGTACATAGTAGTTAAGGCCACCTAATATAAAGTGGGACCCACTATTGCTGCTATTGAGGTGGGATATGGGTAAGGTTAGGGACAGGTTTGGTGGTATGGTTAGGTTTAAGGGTGGGTTAAGGTGTAGAGGATGGGTCAGCAGTGTAATTATAAATGTAATTACAGAAATTAATTACAGATGTAACTACGTATAGGTATTTTTAAAAATATGTGCAATGTAAAAACATGTATGTACGCAATAAGTACATTGTACCAAATGATTCATTTAAATGCAAGTACATAGTAGTTAAGGCCACCTAATATAAAGTGGGACCGAACTTTTTTTATTATCCTCTGTGTCTTTTTTTGAATTATGATTGACCCCTCTGTAGGTTGTTGTGTATGAAGTGTCCTAAGAGCAGAGTTAAACAAGATGGCCTTGTAGGACATACAGGAACCCAGACATAGTGTTGTCCCAGATCCGGCCCACATGAAATCCATGTGGGCCAAATGTGGGCTGGATCTGGGCTGACAGTGCTTGCTGTCTGGGAAATATTTGATATTTATTTGATAAACTTTTGAATTTTTGAGGTTTTACTTACTAGTCAGATGGTTCATGGTGCTTTGGAGATGTTCTTCGACAGGAGATCCACTCCGCTCCAGCTCGGCAGCACAGCCATCAGCATGGAAGAATAGGAACAATATGAAATAAGATTTCACACAGCCAACAAAATGTAGTATACAATGTCAGGATTATTAGAAATAAACAAACTACGGCAGAGGTGAAATGCAATAATAATAATAATATACAAAACATTCAAAAAATCTTAAGATACCAGAATTCATATTTTTAGGTTTTACAGATGCATGATGATGTAGTTGAAATATATTGTGAAAAATTCATAAAAAGTTATTTAATAAGATTTCACAGATTACCTGCGTTTCCTGCCTCTCTGTCAGCAGCTCCCATTACAAATTTTCTTGTAATTTCCCCTGTTTTAGGTATTTTTTTTCTGACGCTCCTGAAGTCACAGTACAATTTAGCAATATTTATTTGCAATGAAAGTTCAAAACGTATTTGAAATAGTCTCAGCCCATTAGTTCATGTACTGTAAGTGCATGTAAAGATTCAACAGAAACGTGTCAATTACATTTAAGAAAGTGTCAGGAACGGTTGTATGTATTTTTTGTGTAACGTTAGGGACTAAACTTACCTGAAAGCAGTGAAAACAGCAGCAAGACAGCCTCTCACTACTTGTCGGCTGAGTGAGTTGAGGCCTTTTACCATGGTAACCTCCTCTGCTCCAGTTTAAATGCGATTTGAATGCTCAACGTGCGTGCCCATTGGCCCTGTCCACACGAATGCGGTTATTTTAAAAACAGCAGCTTTTTCTATGCGGTTTGGCCATTCGGCCATTCATCCTCACGCAAACGCTGCACCAGGTCACTGAAACCAAACATTTTGAAAACTCCTGCCAGGGTGAAGATTTTCAAAAACTCCGGTTGCAGTGTTATCGTGTAGACATCAACACCGGAGTTTTTGGCTTGTGACATCGGAGCCTGCGCTGTTATCTCTGCCTACTGGAAACTTTTTCAGGCTTCTGATTGGCCAACATGGCCTAACACACATCAAAGTTATGCATTTACATAATAGTACATAAAAGTCAAATAAAATGTCCTGAAACTTCATCATGTATTGTTTGGTAGGCCTACATCAAACTGTAAATTGAATGAGAATATGAAAGCAGTGAATGCAAAACATTATTTTAAGTCAGTTGTACATAAATAAAACAACAGGATATACTATGATATACTATTCTATAATATACTATATAATATCATATCATATGGGGCATGAATATCATTTTCCATATTTTGCACAACAAATAATTACACACAACATGAGCTTTATGTAATGCATTTTAAAATACAGTATATATTTTCAAAATATGTTTAACAGTGTTTCACATATATGTGAATATTCTACCTTTCTGTATGGGAAAACATTGGTATTTTACATTTAAATGGATTTTAAATGTGGGTCAAGATCGCCAATACTTATGTGGCCCACATATCTATATTTGACATCTGGGCCAAATACTACAATTGACATCTGGCCCATGTCTTGTGTGCCGTCTTAAACCCGGTACCATCACTGCCTAACTGTTTGGACCACATGCTGTATGCCAGTGCCGGATGAATGGCAGCTGTGCCAGATGCATGCCAAATCTGGGCCAAATTTGTTTGCTGACTGGGTTGTTGTTTTCCTCAACTGTAAGTCGCTTTGAATAAAAATGTTTGACAAATGAAAAAATGTAAATGTAAGAAGTAGTCGGGAACCTCTCGAGCCACACCTGGCCAGGTCTCTCAACCTTTACCAAGAAATGACTGGTAACACTTCCCAGACAGCAAGCAGTGTCAGCCCAGATCCGGCCCACATCTGGCCTGCATGGATTTCACATGGGCCAGATGTGGGCTGGATCTGGGCCAAAACTATGTTGCTGTCTGGGTTTAGAATAATTGTTCATTGTTAACTGTAACGCCAAGCCAGCAGAGCCAACTGTAACGCCAACTCCAGACCGAACTAGCTTGCAAGGGTCATTCACAGACTTTGTAACACTCACCATAAAGATTGATAACCTGATGAGACAAGCACCGAAATGAAGGATCAACATAGGAGCTCGATATGAACCATTGATTTCGACCCCAAGTATTCAGCCCGTTGAATCCACTTCCAGTAACGAACCCATGCAACTTGGTAAAACTCAATTACATGAAGAAGAAAGAATCTGACGTCGACAACTTCAGTTATGCTTCTACTGCGGTGAGACAGGCCACCGCTGCTCCGGATGTCCACACAAGCGCCAAACTACACAAACGGTGACTATTGACCATTACTTTCTTCCAACTAATAAGTCTCTTCTGCTTCCTGTTTCCCTCAAGACTGATATTGCTTCTCTTGAAATTACAGTGATGATCGACTCTGGTGCAGCCCTCAACCTGATCAGTAGCAGCCTCATCAAGAAACATAATCTTCCTACTCAACCTTGCACTCCTTCTATGCAAATCAAAGCCATTGACAACACCCACATTGGAGAAGGCATCGCTCAAAGAACCAGAACTCTCACTATGACCGTCGGCCTCTTCCATCAAGAATCCATAACCCTGTACGTGGTCAACTCATCACATCATGAAGTGATTCTCGGACATCCCTGGCTCTCTACGCATGACCCTGACATCTCCTGGCATTGTGGTGAGCTTTGTCGCTGGTCATCTTTCTGCTTCCATTACGGTTTGACTGCTCCACCCCCACCATGCCTCACAACCAGTATTGAAATCCCCGAAACCCATAAGACAGTAGACATCACCTCTTGTTATAAAGATCTGTCAGAGGTGTTATGCAAATCCAGAGCCACACAACTGCTTCCCCACCGTCCGTGGGACTGCGGTGATCAATCTACTTCCCAATGCCATGCCACCTAAGAGCAAAGTCTACCCACTGTCAAGAACAGAGAGTCAGGCCATGAAGGAATACATTGAGGAGGCTTTGAGTTTAGGTTTCATCCGATCATCCACATCACCAGCTGCAGCAGGAACTCCAACGATTCCTTGGTTTTGCAAACTTCAATCGATGCTTCATTCAAAATTATAGCCTGGTCTCAGCTCCTCTAACCACCCTTCTAAAAAATAACCCCAAGTGGTTACAATGGACAGCAGGTTCCACAAAAGCCTTCATGTCACTGAAGGAGAGATTCACAAACCGCACCCATCTTGAAACCCCCTGATCCCAACTTGCCCTTCGTGGTATTAGTCAATGCCTCGGACTGTGGAATCGGAGCGGCCTTATCTCAACGCCACGGTCAACCAGGCAAGTTATTTCCCTGTGCATTCTTTTCAAGGAAGCTAACAGCAACAGAGCGGAATTATGCTGTGGGGAATAAGGAACTTCTTTCCATGAAAGCCGCCATGAAAGAGTGGAGACATTGGCTTGAGGGCGCTATTCATCCATTTCAAGTTATCACTGACCATAAGAATCTTGAGTACATTAAGAACGCCAAACGGCTCAACCCACGTCAAGCTCGATGGGCCCTGTTCTTCACTTGACTTCGGTTCACAGTCACTAATCGGCCAGACAGCAAGAACAGTAAGGCAGATGCACTTTCCAGAAGGTATGACCCATATACCGAGAGCTCATCCCCAGAACCTATCCTTCCCTCCTGCGTGGTCATAGCTCCTGAAACCTCGGATATTATGGAAGAGCTACAAAGAGCCCAACAGAATGGACCAACTCCAAATAACTGCCCCCCCCCCAAACAAACAGTACATCCCTCATGACATGCAGCCACGTATCATACAGTGGGTCCACACTTCAATAAACACATGTCATCCTGGGATCTCTCGTACCCTCCAACTCGTCCAAAACTCCTTCTGGTGGCCATCCATGACCAAAGATATCACCACTTATGTCAAAGCTTGTCAACTTTTAGAAGGGTGATGGCTGCATAACGCGAGAACCCAACGAGATCTGGTGCAGAATCCAAAATGGCGGCTCCCCGCTGCTAGATTTCATTCAATTTTTTTCCTCTATCTCTTTTTCTTCTCTCGTTTTGCATTTTTTTCCCCCTTCCATTTCAAAACTGGACGATAACACTTTGCAACCTGGATTACCTTGAGGATTATATCGACACGCATTATAACAGACTCTACAGCACCATGAACAAGGACAAACCAGACGACAACAAAAAAAGTAAAGGCAATCTCACTCCAAACTCCAAAAGACCCCGTCCTGATTCACTATCCAGCACAGGTACAACACCATCCACATCACCTAAACCGCCGTGCTGCACAGAGGTAAGCGCTATTCTACTCTCCATTGAAAATAAACTTTCCGGACTTGACGCAAGGATCGCTCTGATAGAAGTAATACACAAGGACTTTCAAGAACTACGGCACAGCTTAGAATTCAGCCAAGAACAAAAGAAAATATTTTTTTAAAGGACTCCGTTCACTCTCTTAACGATCAACTCACCTCCGTTGTCACACAAAACAAAGCCATGAAAGAGAACATTCTGGACTTACAATCGCGAAGCATGAGGGACAATTTAGTTTTCACAGGCATTCCGGAACAAACCCCAGATGACCCCGAACAATCAGTAAAGGACTTCATGATAAAACAGCTCAAATTACCAGCCGAAACCGTACAGGACATCACTTTTCACCGCGTGCATCGGATCAGATCCCAGAACAGCAACAATCGCCCACGTCCAATCGTCGCAAAATTCGAACATTACAAACAAAAAGAACTGGTTCAGAGGCAAGGCAGGCAACTCAAAGGCACAAACTATGGACTCAACAATCAATATCCAAAGGACATTCTCGAGCGTCGAAAACTTCTCTTCCCAATCCGAAAACAAATGATGAATGAAGGAAAAAAGGCAATCATCACTGTGGATAAACTTTACATAAATGGACAGTTATACCGTGATAAAGACATTACCCCCTGGCTCTTCTGAACTCTTCACTCTCATTCCCTAATAAGTAACTGTTGTTCATGAATTTAAAAATAGATCACCCTTTCCTAGCTCCCCATTTCCTATCTCTCTCTCTCTCTCTTTACCACATTTTAAGTCATGAAATTAGCTCTCATGTTGCACCTTGGTCTCACCCCCCCCCAACATAATTTCATTGTTGCACATTATGTCAATATGTAATGTTTCTTGTATTGTTGTTGTTTTGCTTTATACATACTGTCATTTGTGTTTCTTCAGTTTTGTTCATCTGCCAACAACATTAACATGTTATGCACACACATGTACATACAGTCATAACTCCATGGATATATACACTCGCGCCTATACATACACGGCACTCATAAATTCATACAGAAATATTCATTTCCCTTCCATAACATGTCTTCTATCAATTTTCTAACTTGGAATGTTCGTGGGATTGGTTCTCAGGCAAAGAAGGTCAAAGTCATGAATCATTTAAATAAACTACAAGCGGACATTTTGCAAGAAACACATCTATCAGATGCAGATCAGGAAAAATTAAATCATCAAAATACAATCATTTTTTCTCAGCTCAATATAATACAAAACAAAGAGGAGTTTGCATTTTAATAAGTAAAAACATCTAATTTATTCATAATACCACTGTTATAGACCCCGAGGGACGTTTTATTATTATAAACATTTCAATCGATAATAGCCCAGTTACAATTGGTAATCTATACGGCCCAAACACAGATGACCCATCTTTTTTTCAAAACTTATTTTCCTCCATTTCAAATCTTTCTAATTGCCCAGTCATAATAGCAGGTGATTTTAATACAGTTCTCAACCCAGCAATAGATAGATCTAGTTTAAGTAATAAATGCATGTGGCAATCTGCAGAAACCATAAAGCGGTTCATGAGTGATTTTGGTCTTGGTGATAGCTGGCGATTACAACACCCAAATACTAAAGAATACTCGTTTTTCTCACCAGTCCATCACTCATATTCCCGCATTGATTTCTTTCTCACCAGTAATTCTATTATATCAAACATTTCTGAATCAAAGATTCATCCAATTGTCATTAGCGGCCATGCCCCAGTAACATTAAAATGGAACAGAAGTGAACCTCATAAACCTGCTACCAGATGGCGTTTTAACATATCTCTTTTGAAAGACCCAGATTTTGACAACTATTTTAAAAGAGAGTGGGCATTCTTTCTAGAAATGAATGACACCCCTGGATTGTCTCCCTCTCTTCTGTGGGAAACAGGAAAAGCAGTACTATGAGGGAAAATAATCTCATACTCCGTTTACAAAAAAAAAAGAAGGAAAAGAACAAGAAATAGAACTGGAACAGAAAATTAAACAACTTCAAGACATCAATATAAATAACCCAACAGAAGAAAGCCAAAATAAATTAAGAGAATATAAACTTAAATTAAATGCAATAATCAATAAACATACTCAATTCCTGATTCATGGGCTCAGACAAGAAGAATTTCACCATAGTAATAAATCTGGTAAATACTTGGCAAATCAAATCGAACGAAACAAGAAAAAGCAACAATCTCAGTTATTACAGACCCAGTAGGAAAACCCACCAACTCACCGGAAGAAATTAACCAAATTTTTCAAAATTTTTATAGCAGAAATTTTACTCATCAGAAAAAGACCCAAATCAAAATGACATCAACTCATTTCTCAACAGTATCAGTCTGCCACAACTGAATGAACACCAAAGAAACAGCCTAGAATCACCCATCACACAACCCGAACTTCTTACAGCACTACAACACATGCCTAATAATAAAGCACCAGGTCCTGATGGATTCCCTGCTGAGTTTTACAAGCACTTTTGGTCCACTTTATCACCACTCTTCATCAGAATGTTAAATGAGTCACAACAAAAATTAAAACTCCCAGCTAATATGAATACTGCCACAATTATACTTCTTCTCAAACCCAATAAAGATCCAAAATTACCATCAAGCTACCGTCCCATTTCTCTTATCAATGCTGACATTAAAATCATCGCCAAAGTATTATCTCATAGAATAGAAAAGGTCACACCATCTATAATACGCCCAGATCAAACCGGTTTCATTAAAGGTAGATTATCATCCACCAATACACGCAGATTATTTAATTTAATGGACTATTCTTCAATTAAAAAAGCAAAAGCCATCATAGCCACTCTGAATGCAGAAAAAGCTTTTGACAGGGTCAACTGGAAATTCCTGTTTTCCACATTAGAGAGGTTTGGTTTTGGGGAGTCATTCATCAATTGGATTAAAATTCTATATACATCACCTTCAGCCACTGTCATCACTAATGGACTAACATCATGTAGCTTCACACTGCACCGCGGGACTAGACAAGGATGGCCACTCTCTCCCTCATTATTCACCATTTTTGTCGAACCGTTAGCAGCAGCCATCCGCCAAAACAGCTACATTAAAGGAGTTCAAACACTAAACATACAGCACAAAATCAGTCTTTATGCAGATGACATATTACTATATTTACAAGATCCCTCATCATCATTACAAGAAACAATTAAACTTATTGATTCATTTTCTCACATTTCTGAATATTCAGTCAACTGGAGTAAATCTTCTATTCTTTCATTAAATCACAATAGCTTGGATGTCATAAGTCATAAGTCACCTTTATTTATATAGCGCTTTTACCAATACAGATTGTGTCAAAGCACTTAACAGTATCAAATTGGAGGACAGAGTGTCAGTAATATATAATAAGATTAAACACTCAATTTTCAGTCAAAGGCATTTCATTATTGAATTCAGAGATGTCATTGTCTAGCTCAGTTTAGTTTAAATAGTATATGAGCAATCAAATCGGCGATAATCGCTAGAAATTAGGTGTCCCCAACTGAGCAAGCCAGAGGCCAGACATCACCTATCCCTCTATGCAACAATCACATCACATATTTAGGCATTAATATTTCCCCCAGGCTGCCAGAGCTGGTTAGTCTAAATTTCACCCCATTACTTAAAACAATAAATGATGATCTTCAACGCTGAATGAAATTACCATTATCCATTATGGGCAGAATATCAGTAATCAAAATGACTATACTCCCTAAACTAAATTATTTATTCTCAATGATCCCAACACGACCCACCCTCACCTGGTTTAAATCTTTAGACTCAATTATTACCAAATTTTACTGGAAAAATAAGACCCCAAGAATTAAACTATCTACTCTACAGAAACCAAAAACACAAGGAGGATTGGAAGCACCACATTTCTACCACTACTCTCTGGCTAATCAGCTTCAACAGATATACAAATGGATTCACCCAAACTTATCAGAAAACATATGGCTAGATATTGAGCAAACAATTTGTAAGGATATTCTCATTTCAGATTTACCAGACAATTAAAAAACACCCCTGTTTTAAAGCACCAACTATAGCAGCAGCTCTGACAGCCTGGTGGAAATTTCACCAAATAACAAAGACTCCTCTTGCTCCATCTAAATACACCTCCATTTGGAATAATCCAGATTATACAGTTAATAAAAAGCCACTTAATTTACACACATGGGCAGAAAAGGGTATAACACAACTCCAACACATCTTTCATAGAAATAATCTGGCCTCATGTTCATATTTGGTCCAGGAATACGGCATCAGGAGTAATAGTTTTTTGGAATATCTACAAATCAAATCATCTATCCAATCAAAAATTAACATTCGAACCGTTAATCTAGAACTCTCACCTTTAATCTCAGAGTTAATTAATATATCAGACCTGTCTATTGCTCCTGATGCCGATTTCTGGACACAAATCTGCAAAAATATCTACTTCATGACAAAAAATGCCAACTTGCAACTTGTACAATATAAAGTACTTCACTGATTTCACTTAACCTGACAGAAATTGTTTAAAATGGGATTTATTTCAGAAACATGTTCACATTGCACCCAAAATGAAACAGATACATATGTTCACGCCCTTTGGTATTGTACCCCAATTAAACATTTTTGGGAAAAGGTCATTGAATCACTATCGGTCACTATGGGATGTCACATCCCAAATTCGCCATCAGTTTGTTTACTAGGCGATATATCCATAATCAGTTTAGACAATATAAACAGTCAATTACTCCTGGTGGCGCTAGCTATCCCCAAGAAACTATCCTCATGAATTGGAAATCAAGAAAATCCATACATATCGCATCCTGGAAAAATCTACTAATTGATTATATCTCAATGGAAAATCTATCCTGTTCATCTCATAATACAGTAGAATTACACCCCTTCTGGTCATCTCTCATTACCCTCCAGCACTCATAAATCTGTTGAACTTCTTTGTTTGAGACCAATCACAACAACACATCTTCACCTACACTACTATTTGAACTTAATTTGAATATTAGGAGTACTGTGGAGTGGGGGCTAGTGACTCCCTGCCGTCTCCCTGAGCTATCGCTTCCACTGCCACTTGCCCTGGCTGGTTCTGACTTGCATACCACACTTTTTTTAATGCACGATATATCAGCTGAAAATCACACACACACACACACACACACACACACACACACACACACACACACACACACACACACACACACAAATAAATAAACATAAACATATACAGGGTAAGTGTGCCATATGGGTAGGCTGGGTCTCTGGCCTAGGCTGCACCATACGTCTCACTGTTTTAATGCATCACAAAATAGCTGAGACATATACATGATTTAAAAAAGGAAAAGGAAAGGAAGATTAAGGGGAAAAAAAAAAAAAAAAACATACAGGGCAAGTAGGCTGTGTGGGTGAGCCAGGTCCCTGACCTGGGCTGCACTACACATCTCACTTTTTTAATGCATCTCAAACTAGCTGAGACATATACACATCCACACATTTAAAACATAATTAATTGCCTAGCAGCATCCTTCCCTGGCACCCCTGTTGGGGTGTGACATGGGCTGGGGAATTAAGTTCTGATATGTCGTAGCCACGGTGGGATCGGAGGCACCCCCCAATTATTAAACATTTATTAATTTATAATCCAATATTAATATTATTAATATTATTATTTATACCTTCCCTCTTCGTTGTACTCCACCCCTCCCCAATTTTGATGAAATCATTATTTTTATTATTATTATTATCATTATGATTAACATTATTATAGTTATTATTGTTGCTAATAACATTTGTTGTCTCTATTATTATTATTATTATTAGTCTTTATTTATTTCTAATTATATATTTATTTATTTGTTTTGTTTATTTTTGTTTTTTATTACTCTACTTATACCTGTTATAAATCTATTATGATGCTATCTCAGTTGTATGCTTCCATCCCCAACCCTAGATACAATGACACACACGCAGTCATGGCCGCACGCACACACACATACATGCTCACAGACATATGAATGCAAATACAGGAGTTAATCAGAACAGACTCGTAATGTTGGCCATCAGTATGTTTGTTTGTCCAATTGGTTCTACATTTTGTAACGCCAAGCCAGCAGAGGGAGCCCTCACCCGAGTACTGACTGCATACTGCTCCCTCTGCTTCTTCTACTGACACTTCCTGTTTGGTGGCTTTATAAGCCAGATACTGAGTACATGGCAGGTTGCGAAGTATTGCCAGTTTACATGCCTTACTGAGCGTTTTCCATAGTTATATTCTGCCTGACTGATTTCCTGGATTTGCCCATTTTCTCTGTTTGCCTGTTTGGACTGCTACTCTGGTTTTGACCCTTTGCCTGTCTTCATGTTTCTATCTGCTGCTATCCTTTTAAATAAGCTTCTGCAAATGGATTTTAGTTCTGCCTCAGCACCGTCCTTACATTAACAAGTATTTGGGGGATATAATATTCATAAATTAGTTTCCACAAAGAACCCATTTGAGGTGTAAGTTTCTGAAAAAAATAAATAAAATAAAATTATGACCATGTTAAGATTAAAAAAATACAATAGCCTACATTTTAGACTGTTGTGATAAATAATTGGTTATTCTTTATCAATTGGTCATAGTAAGCAAGTAGCTTTCAATGAGGATAGTTTTATATAGTAGTTATTGAATACCTAATAAGGAAATACCTTTGTCCTAAATTTGCTATTACTTACTGCTTAGTTAATATTGCTTCCATATTAGTTAATTGTATTAATTGCAGTGTTAATGCAGTACTACATATTACTTCCTGCATAGTTACTTGTTAACAATGGACCATTATTTTAAAGTGTTACCAATTTACCTTCGATAAATGTATAATACGGTAATCTGCACAGCTTTCAGTGGGTGAGACTGTTTGGGAATATTAATCCAAGCCGGTCCTGCGGAATTTCAGTTTCAGTTTATGGTTTATGGTTCAGATCCGCCGAAGCCTTATTAATAGAAAAATTGCAGAGCACGTCAGGCTCAGACTAATTGGATTCTTGAAGCTGATTCTGTCGATCCATGTAGATAACGTTTTGATTGACAAGATCTTACAGGAGCTTTGCTGTCCACACTTTCAAGCCTGGTAGCAACGCCGTAACTGAGTTTATCAGGCTAGTCGTCATTGGTTTTAGCGTTCGGACCCACCCTCAACCTGTTGTGTGGCGCACAGGGTGGAGTTGTTGCCAGGAAAACATAAACATTGGTCACGCCTAAAATAAGTTTTTTGTTTGTTTGTTATCAATTTAATAATTATTAATAAGAAATGATCTTGTATCTTATATCTGATACAATATAATAATATAATGTAAATGTCTCGAATGAAGATGCAATATTTTATTAAATCAACCAAATTCATAGAAATGTTGAACTAAAAGACAAAGAATATAACGCCATAAGACTAAGGCCTAACAATTACAATTAGAGGGGGGAAATAAGGCTGGCGAAACCGCGGTAAACAAATTCAACCAGAAAGAGCGAATAAAGTCATGGAAACATAAAATTGTTCTGGTTTCAAAGTGTAACGCTATGAAAAGCGAAGTAACGCGGATAATGCCAAGATATCTAAGCATTATAGGCGTACTTAGCAGGGATCAGTCTGTTGTGTTTTTATGGTATATTGTACTTATTGTCATTACAAATATTTGTACGCTTATATTCATTTCAATGTTTTAATGAACACTGTTACATAATTTGCCTTAGCGACATTCGATGGAATATTTTATTAAAAGACTGCAAACATCTTTAACTCAAATGAACAAAAGACAATCACCAATACGAGGTCACACAGTTAACTTTATTTAAATGTTTCACAGGTATAAAATGACCCACGAGTTGTTAGAAAATAAATGTATACTGACATCACTGCGAGATGACTTAAGGATCCGATGAATCGGTTCTTTGAACCGGTTCATTGAGCCAAACTGTCCAAATGAATCGTTTCGCAGAAAAGAATCGGCCTTTGCATCAGTAATGCAGATTGCAAAAAAAAAAAAAAAAAAACCAAGGGGTTGTAACATCACAACATAGAACTTAATATTCTTCACAAAAAAGTGTGGAAATTTGTTTTTTTATATTGGGTATCCGAGCGTGCATATAATCAGAAGTCAGACGATTTAGAGCACAGTATTGCTCAGCATTGCAGTATGAGTATTTTGCAATATGCATCCCCGGTGGCCATGTTTGAAGTCTGAGGTGCATGCTGGGTATTGTAGTTCCCTGACCTGAAAGTCTACAGCGTTTGAATGAGGTATTATTTACACATTCAATTGAACATCTTTTGTAAAAACCAAAAATTTTTAAAACATATTTAGACTAAACAATTATATTCAAGAACAATACGATATACTTATGGTAAAACAGACTTGACGTGTATGTTGTAATGGAGCACCCGATTTTGGGTTATTTCGTGAAAAAGCATTAGGATTTGCGCCGATGTTTCATCATAAACTATGTAAGCGGGGGGACCTTGTAATAATACGTTAAACATTTGATAAGTCGGTCAGTCGCTCATCCAGAGTTTTATATTACTGCACCACTATAATAAATATTCTGCAATGGCTGTAGCTTACTTGTTATGTTGCAATCGGGTATGGCGTGTTTTATGAGCGTATGCTTGTTTGCCAAACTAGTGTTTAGTGATATTGTTCGCTTTTTAAACGTTAAGAAGGTTAACAAACTCTTTCACCATCTATTATTGTAATAATGCATAAACGGTGTTGGGGAGCAACTAGTTACATGTAACTAAATTACATAATTTAATTACAACATAAATGTAATTGTAATCAGTTACAGTTACTGAGAAAAAGTGTAAATTGTAGTTACTCATGAAAATGTTAACGATTACAAAGGAGTTGCATCTGCATATTTTTTTTCCACACACCCGATTTAACTTTTTCAGTGGTGAGTTTAAAATATTCCAGCGGTCCCCCCAGAGTGAGTTTTTTTTAGGCAACCGTTATTTTAGAACGTTTCCCCTTAATGTTTCCACGGCGACACCTCATGCTTGTCACATGACACACCGCGGCCACAATAACACTGTATGACAGATGGATCGCTTTTATTTAGTTTTTCCTTTTTTATTCAAAATATTCATAAACTTGCTTATCATATAATCAACTATGTGATATTACGATTCACAAATATGTGCAAATGAGTGTGTTTTATCTTTAAAAACAGTTCTAAATTATCTTGATCGTGATCTGTAAGGTGAGATGGGTGGCGCCATGTTTGTTCGCACTGCAGTTCAGAGAGTCCTGTCAGTTGGATTTACATCACGTAAATTCATAAATTCCTTGCGAAATACATGTAAGTAAGTGGCAGGTGAAATGGGAGAAGAATAGAGTGAACTTTATAGTTACTTACACTATGTGTATTTGATATTAATGAATTGATTGTTATTACTGCTTCCATAAACATCTGAGTGTATTTTACGAACTCTAAATGTATTGTTTTACTAGTACTTATGTGTATTTAAATGTCTAAAGCATAAAATAAACATTATGTGGTTAAAAACACTACATAGATGTGATTATATGACAAGTGTATGTCATATAATCATAAGTGTATCTCAGTGTCAGACAAAGCGCGAAAACGCAGTTTGAATTTGGCAGTTATGCGACGTCACCAAACGTTCTAAATCCCATATATGGGACCGTACTACCAGCGGTACGGAAATTAAAATTCCATTTGTGGGACCGTACCGCTCAAAAGGTTAATTGATAGGTGTTGGGAACAAGAGGTGAGTGAAACAACAAGATGATTTATTGACAGGTTGAATGTAGATCGTGAGGAGAGAATGGCAGGTGAGTATCTTGGAGATTGGAACAGTTCTATGGGTCTTAGCTGTCAACTGATGTGAGTATCTTTTTGCAGGATCAATGCAGAGCGGGAAGCAGGAGTCAGGGGATTCTTTGACGGAATGTCGCAGGAGGATCGTAGGAAAGCTGAAAGGTAAGTATACACAGATAAGTGCACACTGGGTCTGGTGTCAGATCGGGGTAGTGAACGGTAGACCGGACGATCAGTGTCTGAGTGAAGCGTGTATTTGAAGGAGTGATGATTAGTGGCTGCAGGTACGGGTGATCAATAGACAGGTGATTGTGATCTGGTAATTGTTGTGGCCTGTGACTGTGAATCCCAGACACTACACTACCCCCCCCCCCCCCCTCCCCTCCCCTCCCCTCCCCTCCAGGGGCAGCTCCTGACGCCCTCGTGTGGCGACGGGGGCGACCACGCCCTCTGGGTATGGGACGATCAGGGTGGACACGAGATGAAATTCTTGCAGTAGCATGGGATCAAGTCCATGATGTCTCTGACCTGATATATGGATGGCTGGTCCAGGATCTCTGGAGGAGGAGGCTCGTCTGTCTGGTGGGGTTCTGGAGTGGAAGGAGAACAGGGTTTAACCCTCTGGGGTCTGAGGGTGTTTTGGGGCCCTGAAGAAGTTTTGACATGCCCTGATATTTGTGCTTTTTTCAGTTGCTTATAAACATTTTAATGGCTAATGTCTAAAAACACTGTATTCATCACAAACTGTGCTACAATAATATGTGAGCAGCATGTACGTACACGATTGTGATTTTGAGAAACCAACGTTTATGCGTGGTTAGAAAAAAACTAAAATTTTAAAGTAACTGAAATAAGGCCATAAAACACATACAGAACATTTGTTCACAAGAATTTTGAGAACTGGATCTTGTAGCCTAGAATTTTTGCTTCAAAATGATCTGAAAATAATCTAACTCACTCATTCAGAGAAAACAATATATTGATTTAAATTTTCTAAGTCACTTTTTGAGTTGAAAGGGTCTATGCGAGAGGGCGTGAGCAACACAACGAACAGACAAATACAAAGCAAACATGGTGACAATACATAAACTACCAGTCAAATTATTTAAACAGTAAGGTTTTTTTTTTTTTTTTAAGAAGTGTCCTCAGCTCACCAAGCCTGCATTTATTTGATCCAAAGTACAGCAAAAACAGTACATTATATTTATTATAATATATAGGCCTATATATTTTTACTATTCAAAATTACTAAAATTACTTTAAATGCAATGAAAGGTTGCCTATCATATTTCAAAATGACTAGGGTAAAGTTGGTTTTATATTCGCACAGTCACAACATTCACACATTTTCGCGTTCAATAACTTTCTAATTATATCTGCAATAAAGTTATTTTTTGCAAATTCTAATCAGTGACATCATTGTCGACCTACTACATTTTTTTTCACAATCAATCAAAATGGCCAAGTATTGTTGTAATGTCATACTTACAGGTGCTGGTCATATAATTAGAATATCATCAAAAAGTTTATTTATTTCACTAATTCCATTCAAAAAGTGAAACTTGTATATTATATTCATTTATTACACACAGACTGATATATTTCAAATGTTTATTTCTTTTAATTTTGATGATTTGAGCTTACAGCTCATGAAAGTCAAAAATCAGTATCTCAAAATATTAGAATATTTACATTTGAGTTTGAATAAATAACCATCCCTACATTATAAATTCTGGGTATCTCTTATTCTTTGAAACCACAATAATGGGGAAGACTGCTGACTTGGCAATGATCCATAAGGCGAACATTGACGCCCTCCACAAAGAGGGTAAGTCACAGAGGGTCATTACTGAAAGGTGTGGCTGTTTACAGAGTGCTGTATCAAAGCATATTAAATGCAAAGTTGACTGGAAGGAAGAATTTGGGTAGGAAAAGGTGCACAAGCAACAGAGATGACCGCAAGCTTGAGAATACAGTCAAGCATAGCTGATTCAAACACTTGTGAAAGCTTCACAAGAGATAACTGAAGCTGGAGTCAGTGCATCAAGAGTCACCACGCTCAGACGTCTTCAGGAAAAGGGCTACCAAGCCACTTCTGAACCAGAGACAATGTCAGAAGCGTCTTACCTGGGCTGTGGAGAAAAAGAACTGCACTGTTGCTCAGTGGTCCAAAGTCCTCTTTTCAGATGAAAGTAAATTTTACATTTCATTTGGAAATCAAGGTCCCAGAGTCTGGAGGAAGAGTGAAAAGGCACAGAATCCATGTTGCTTGAAGTCCAGTGTGAAGTTTCCACAGTCAGTGATGATTTGGGCTGCCATGTCATCTGCTGGTGTTGGTCCACTGTGGTTTCTAATGTCCAGTCAACGCAGCCATCTATCAGGAAATTTTAGAGCACTTCATGGTTCCTTCTGTTGACAAGCTTTATGGAGATGCTGATTTCATTTTCCAGCAGGACTTGGCACCTGCCCACACATGCCAAAGGTACCAAAAGCTGGTTCAATGACCATGGTGTTACTGTGCTTGATTGGTCAGCAAACTCACCTGACCTGAACCCCATAGAGAATCTATGGGGTATTGTCAAGAGGAAGATGAGAGACACCAGACCCAACAATGCAGAAGAGCTGAAGACCACTATCAGAGCAACCTGGGCTCTCATAACACCTGAGCAGTGCCACAGACTGATCGACTCCATGCCACGCCGCATTGCTGCAGTAATTCAGGCAAACGGAGCCCCAACCAAGTATTGAGTGCTGTACATGCTCATACTTTTCATTTTCATACTTTTCAGTTGGCCAAGATTTCTAAAAAAAAAAAAATCAACTTTTTGATGATATTCTAATTATATGACCAGCACCTGTACTTGCGAATGTCCGCTGAATGTCCAATGTAGTGTGTTTAACAAAGTAATTGAATGCAGTAGTCCGAATTTGCGAATATAAAACCATCTTTACCCAAGTTTCAAAATGTTGCACTCCATTTCACACATTTTATTCTGGAGTTATAGTTTGGGAAAAGTTCAACTACTAAATGCGTTCAACTTCGTCACAACAACACATTATCAAATGCCAATAAGAAACATTACTTACTCGGTATAAAATATCTCCTCCTCCGCCGGCTCCAGCTGCACTCGTGTTCTGTTTGTGAGGTAAACAAATCTTTTTCCTCTCAGCACATTTCTGAGGTAAATACAAGGCTTATTCCTCACAGCGTGTTCTTCCAAAACTGAAAAGTATACGAGATTAACGTGTTGCTGCTTTGTTTACTGTGGTGTGGGCGTCTCATGTGGAGATTTGTACTATCAATAGTGCGAGCAGTGCTTGGGCGTGACCTAATTAGAGATAATGAGACCAGATGGAAAATCTGGACATATCCTTGGTTTCATACGGATTACTTTATCACAGAATATTTGTTTTCGGTAAGACTTACTTCATTTAACAGTAGACATGTCACGCTTTCTATAGATATATTTCTCATGTCTCTGTGTGAAGTATTTGCCGAGTTACGCCGGTTTCACACCGCACGCGTAAGCAGAGCAGAAGCTGCGCGTATGCAGAGTGTGAGCAGCGCGCACCCATTGTGCTTTCACACTGGCAGTGTTTGTCGCGCGAAGCTGAACCGCGGCTTGTGTACTGCAAATACAGACGAGTATCGTTCATTCGGTCACGCTTATTTTCAGGTGTTCTCCAACAGCTGTCTGTCATGTGCTTTGATATGGGCAGCATGCTGTGATGCGGCCGTGTTCCCCTCTGTCACATGTATATAACATGCTGTACATATAATTTACATGATAAAAATTCATCTTAAAGTTAATAAATGCCTCTAGTTTTAATAATTTAAACAGGTCTTTGAAGTTTGGGGAATAACTCCTGGCAGTGATGTGTTTTCTTGTAGATTCTGTGCTAAATCTATTATTTGATGTTTTGTATTTTAAATGTTGTAGATTTAAGTAGAAAATGAGAATCACTAAAATTATTGAATATATTTTGAGACAAAGGTCCTAAGGATTACCAGTTTGGTTTAAGATAAGTAAAGCAACAGTTTTGCAATAACTAGAAGAATATGTAAAAGTATGGTATTTGGGGTAAAAAGCGCCCCTGTTGTTGGGGCGAAAGGCATAATAATTAACATGATAATTAATAGATGGCTGACTTTTCCAACTGTTGACATGACATCGTTCATATGGTATCATATAGCCTATTATGTTGGGTGTCCACCTTAGAGATAATCACCATGTTTATAATGAAACCATCATATTTAAAAACATGATATTAATCATATCATATAGTAAAATAAAATTTGTGTTTACTACTGTAAATCTATATTAACTTATTATGGGATCTCCTTCAATGCTTTCAGAATCTTTACTTTTTATTTTGTTTCTGTATTTTAAAATATATTTTTATATTAACATTTTAATGACAGAATATTTATTGAACATTATTTATCAAAATAAGTAGAAAATAGCCTAGTACAAACTTTTCTAAAGTGATTGATCTGAACAAGTATTAAATTTAGAGAGTATCAATTTTTTTTTTTTTTTTAGCTAAAGTATTTATCAATACAGTGTGCCTTTTACCCCGTGATTGGTGTGAATGCTCTAATCTGTTAACATGGGCGCCGAAAAAAATATGTGCTGCTTACGCCCTGCTTACGTGTGCGGTGTGAAACCGGCATTACAGTTCATTTTAGTGACGCGTTTTAAAAAGCAGTTCGTGGAGAGAGTGAAGACTGAGAATGCACCCTGTTTGTTTTCTTTATTCTTCAAAATCACAAAGTTTAGTTGTTATTATGAGTGTATTAAAGGTGGGAAACATGGAACGTGGGGTGAATGCGATAACTGGGTGGTAATTGCAGCTGGAAGGTAACCTCGTTGATCTGCCTATGGATCGAAAACGGACCAATGTAGCAGCGACTTAGCTTACGGCAGGGCAGGCGGAGACGCAGATCCCGGGTGGACAGTCATACCTGGTCTCCCGGCTGGTACTTGGGAGTCGGACCATGCCAGGCATCTGCAATGCTCTTATGTATCCGCACTACCCATTGGAGGTGGATGTGTGCCGAGTCCCACACTCTCTCGCTCGGAACCAGTAGTCTACAGCTGGAACCTCTGAGGGCTCTCCTGTTCACAGGAAGAGCGGGGGCTGGTAGCCGAGTATGCCCTGAAAGGGCGTGAGGCCGGTGGTGTTCTGTCGGAGGGAGTTCTGTGCATACTCGGCCCATAGGAGGAAACGGCTCCAGCTGTACTGATCTTCCTGGCAGTATGCCCGAAGGTAACGTCCGAGTTCCTGGATCTTCCGCTCAGCCTGGCCGTTCGTCTGTGGATGGTAACCAGAGGAAAAGTTCACCGTGACCCCTAGCAGACGGAAGAAGGCCTTCCACACATGGGAGATAAATTTTTGGCCCCCGGTCAGACACGATATCTTCTGGGATCCCAAAGCTCCTGAAGACATGGGCGAACAGCTGTTCGGCGGTTTCAAGTGCCGTTGGTAATCCACAGAGAGGAATAAACTTGCAGACTTTTGAGAAGCGATCCACTGCCACTAAAATGCATGTGTGACCCTCCGACTCTGGTAAGTCAGTCACAAAATCTATTCCCATATGTGACCAGGGCCGGCGATGAATGGGTAGGGGCACGAGCTTGCCCACCGGAAGGTGAAGAGGAGTCGATGACATGGCACAGACTGAGCAACTGTGGACATACCTGGAGGACATCGCGAGACATACTGGGCCACCAGTACTGAGCTTGGAGGAGAGAGAGGGTCCGTTGGCTGCCTGGATGTCCAGAGCCCAGTACACAATGAACTGAGCCCAGAAGGGATTGCCGTTATGATGTAGGAAAGAATGTTTTCCCTTCTGGGCCTCCCAGCGTAGCGGGTTCAGTGAGAGTGGTGGCTCTGATCTCCTCGATGTTCCAGATGATGGGGCTTACTATGAGGGCTGGAGGAAGAATCGGTTCAGGATCCGAGGGAGTATCAAGGAAATGAAGGCGAGATAGGGTGTCAGCTTTGCAGTTGCGATTTCCTGGGCGATAGGTGATGGAGAAATTGAACAGGGTGAAAAACAGAGCCCAGCAGGCTTGGCGAGGGTTGAGCCTCTTGGCTTCACGATGATGCTGAAGGTTTTTGTGGTCTGTAATGACGGTGAATGGGTGAATGGGTGATTGGCTCCCTCCAGCCAGTGCCGCCACTCTTCTAAAGCCAGCTTGATGGCGAGCAACTCACGATTTCCGATGTCATAATTTTGCTCCGCTGGGGTCAGTTTCCGTCCTTCTTACTCACAAAGAAGAAACTTGAGGCCGCCGGGGAGCTGGATGGTCAAATTAATCCTTGGTTAAGAACCTCCTTGATGTACTCCTCCATAGCCTTGCGCTCCGGGATGGACAGCGGATATACTCTACCCTTGGGGAGTTTGTTTCCAGGCAGCAAGTCGATGGCACGGTCCCATGGCCGATAAGGTGGAAGGTGGGTGGTTGCCTGCTTGCTGAAGACATCCTGAAACTCCACATATTCAGACGGAGGGAGGGAGTCACACTGGGCTCGGGACTCTCGATTTGCATGGAGGCGACCTGGATGGCCGGTGCTTTGTAGAGTGGACGAGGAAGTTCAGTGAGAAAGTGTTGGTGGCAAAACTCGCTCCAGCGAATCATCTCGCAGGAGTCCCATCTGATCTCTGGAGAGAGGAGGATGAGCCAGGGGCATCCCAGTATGATGTCCACAGTAGGTCCCTCCTGTACCAGGAAGGTGATCTCCTCTTCATGCAAGTTACCGATCTTGAGCCTCAGTGGAGGGGCCTCACGTGCCCACGTCCTAGAGGTTTTCCCTGGATGGTCTCGACTCGGAGCTCATGGGCATGACAGCTGCGGGGCAGATGAGGTCTTGCAAGATGAAATTGCCAGAGAAGCCCGAGTCGACAAGGGCTGAGGCTGTAATGGAATGGGCTGGAGTGAATAGTTGTATTGAGAGCATGGAAAGTGTGGAAATTATGGGTTCAGACTGAATGGTACTCTCCGCAGGACGTGGGGGTCTGATGGGGCAGGTCCCCAGGTAATGATCGGCAGCAGCACAGTACAGGCAGATCCAGCCGCCAATCGGCAAGCACGTTCCTCATGAGAAAGCCGGGTGGAATCTACTTGCATGGTCTCTGGTACTGGGGGACTGGTGGCGGGTTAGACTGACTGGTGAGCGGCTTCGGAGAGGTGGCAGGCTGATAAGCGCTGGGAAATCCGATTGACTTTCTGCATAAAGCTCTCCAATCCAACAGAATCATCATAAATCGCCATCTGAGCACGGATACCTGAATCCAGTCCTTGTCTGTATGCGCTGAGAAGAGCTACTTCATTCCATTCACTATTCACCGCCAGAGTACGGAACTGCAAGGTGTATTAATTGGTGGAAGAAATGCCCTGGCGCAAACGCAGTAACTGATCTGATACCGAGAGCGCTTCTGTAGCCAAGCCAAACACCTCCTCAAAATGGTTAGTGAAAGCTTCATAGGAGTTAATTATGACACTGTTGGTGTTCCATATCGCTTTCGCCCATAACAATGCGCGACCAGAAAGGAGAGAAATTAGAAATGCTGGTTTCACTTTATTTTGATGGTCCCTTTAACACATTCTGTTGCCTATAAGTAACACTGCACCTACATTTCTACCAACTCTCATTAGAGTGTTAGCAGTGTATTAGTTGACTGGTAGGGTCAGGGTTGGAATAAGTTGACATGTAGTTGCAAAGTTACTTACAGTCAGTAGAGTGTCTGTTCAGTGACCATCACAATAAAGAGTTAGCAGATATGAAGCAGACAGTCTACTAATACTCTTATGAGAGTTTGTTGACATGTAGTTGCAACATTACTTAGTGTCAACAGAATGTTCAAAAGGGACCATCAAAATAAAGTGTTACCGAAATGCTACCTTGGAGCGCTCTGTTGGGAACTTGCCAACTGTTGGGAAAAATGCATCTCAATATACAGCACAAATTGAAGGAGGGAGTCACCACACTCAATCGAATCACCCGCATATGAAGCAGGGATAGCCATGAGACTGGCAGAGGCAGATTGAGGAATGGGAGCTGGCATGAGCGAGGCCCGAATAGTGTTGACCAGCTCCTCCATGATATCAGAAGGTGAGGAAGGCCGGGGATCCATGGAAGTGTCATTGTAGGTCCGGTCTTCTGTCACAAACAGAGTCGGGGACAAGAGGTGAGTGAAACAACAAGATGATTTATTGACAGGTTGAATGCAGATCATGAGGAGAGAATGGCAGGTGAGTATCTTGGAGATTGGAACAGTTCTATGGGTCTTAGCTGTCAACTGATGTGAGTATCTTTTTGCAGGATCGATGGAGAGCGGGAACCAGGAACCAGGAACCAGGAGTCAGGGGATTCTTTGACAGAGTGTCTCAGGAGGATTGTAGGAGAGCTGAAAGGTAAGTATACACAGGTAAGTGCACACTGGGTCTGGTGTCAGATCGGGGTAGTGAATGGTAGACCGGATGATGAATGTCTGAGTGCGCGTGTATTTAAAGGAGTGATGATTAGTGGCTGCAGGTGCGGGTGATCAGTAGACAGGTGATTGTGTTCTGGTGATTGTTGTGGCCGGTGACTGTGATTGTGAATCCCTGACACTAGGCCTATCTTTCATAAATTGCTTTGACTGCTCTAAAATATGAGACATTGATGTTTCAGGAGTTTAGGACACATGCTTATTCGATAACTGTTGTATTTCCTATTTGGGTTGATGTATATTTATATTTTAAGATTAACTGTTTTTCCAAACTGTTGTTAGATGTTTCCTGTCATAGCTATGCAAATATTTTATTTCAAAAACAATATCATAGCTAAACTATCTTGTTATGTTTTAAATGTGTATTTAATCTCTGAGCAATCTCAAAGTACGTCTGATTTTGTGGTGGCTGTGCTTTAAAATAAATTATTATAATCCTAATTCCAGTGATGAAAGATTTTGAAAAGTCTGCCAGTAATTAGTTATTGAGTGCTACTGTAACCTTAACCCTTGCCTGGTTTACATGTTTCAAAAAGATTAACAGTTGAAAACATCACATATTTAGAAAAGTAATAAAAAAGAAATCTAATGTAATCAGTTACATTACTTTTATAAAGTAAATTAAATAGTTACACTACTTATTGGATTTTAAATAGGGTAACTTGTAATCTATAACCTATTACATTTCCAAAGTAAGCTTTCCAACACTGTGCGTAAAATAATTCCGTCAGGGGTCTCAGCTACAGCTAGATGATAAAACAAACGTAAGGATTCTGTTGGAAGTGTGTGGGAAAGCCGTGTGCGTGCGTGAGAGAGTTTGAAAGAAAAATGTTTTAGGTTAAAGATAAGATATTACTACAAATTATAAACATTCTAACTTAGAAACATAACACATTTTTTTCCCCCAACAAACCGGTTGTTCGACACATTTAAAGAGTCAGAAAAAAATTTGTTGCGCTTTGTTGAAAAAGTCAGGTATGGGTAACACTTTATTTTGATGGTCCCTTTTGAACATTCTGTTGACACTAAGTAATGTTGCAACTACATGTCAACAAACTCTCATAAGAGTATTAGTAGACTGTCTGCTTCATATCTACTAACTCCTTATTGTGTTGGTCTCCCAACAGATATTCTACTGACTATAAGTAACTTTGCAAGAACGTGTCAATTTAATCTAACCCTAACCCTACCAGTCAACTAATACACTACTAACACTCTAATGAGAGTTAGTAGAAATGTAGGTGCAACACTACTTACAGTCAATAGAATGTGTTAAAGGGACCATCAAAATAAAGTGAAACCCAGGTATGGTATATAAATTATGTCATTGTTATTGATTAATATGATAGAGTCATGCTGAATTCACGAGGTTATGTATTTATACAATAATGTTTCATGTACTCACTGATTACTGTATACATATTCAAGAGAAATGCATAACCTCAGTTGTTTTAATCAATCTAAAGTTTTTAGTCTGTCATTATAATATCTTAAAAGAAAAATATTTCATACATTCTATTTTCATCTTCCCTGGGGGCTCTGTTACACAAAAAGCAACTGAATGTGGTTGTGAATCCTATATGAAAGCTAAAAATAACCTTTTAAATTATTTTCAACAGTAATATTGAACTTTAAACATGTTTTACACATACGTAACATGCATCTTAACACGTCTGTTTCAGTAAGATATCAATGTCATCACAAACCATAAGACACATCAGCTTGGGTGATAAGATGGAGTTATCAAATATTTGATTGTTTCTTATATCAATTATTTGATCAAATCTTAGTGAAATAAACCTTTAAAGACCCAGTTGTTTTTATTTCAATAAAATAAAGCATTATAGAAATATGTTGTTAAAAATAAATGTTGCATTTAAACAGCATGGTTAATAATACCATTTTTAAAGTGAGAAAGAAAGTCTAATCTGTTGTAAAGATGAGACATTTGTTGCACCTTGTTTAAGACGCTCTTTTGTTGTAAACAACCTTACAACAGCTAGTTTTAGTCTATTTTAGATCTAATTCATAAAGAAAAAATATCTGTATGCGCATTGCATTCATCAGAGGATAATTTGACAACTTCTGATCCTCATCGTGGTTTTAGGTGTGAAAGATCTAAAATCTACAAAACTTAACTTATTTGTTAAAACAAAAGTTACATCATTGTTTAATCATACTACTTTCCATCACCTTGTACCCTGTGTGATGCTAAAAGGTTTTATTTGTAAAAGGGGTCACACTTTATATTAGGTGGCCTTAACTACTATATACTTACATCAAAAAAATAAGTACAATGTACTTATTGTGTTCATACTGTATTGCAAAACACATTTGCTGCTATTGCGGTGGGATACAGGTAAGGTTAGGGAGAGGTTTGGTGGTCTGGGTAGGTTTAAGGGTGGATTCAGGTGTAAGGGATGGGTCAATAGTGTAATTATACATGTAATTACAGAAATTAATTACAGATGTAACTACATATAGGTATTTTTAAAAATATAAGTACAATGTAAAAACATGTAAGTACACAATAAGTGCATTGTACCAAATTATTAATTTAAATGTAAGTACATAGTAGTTAAGGCCACCTAATATAAAGTGGGACCGTAAAAGGTTTTTTATGTGACATCATAAAAGTTGAAATGTTTAACTGCAGGGGTTGTTTTAGTATGTTTGTGTGTGTGTGTGTGTACTTGTTTTTCTATTCAGGTGGGGACTTAAACCTGAATACACACAGAGTCAAGGGGACTCGTGTCATGGTGGGGACCTAAATTGAGGTCCCCACGGGCAAACAAGCTAATAAATCACACAGAATTAAGTTTTTTGAAAATCTAAAAATGCAGAAAGTCTCCTGTAAGGGGTAGGTTTAGGTGTAGGGTTGGTGTAGGGCAATAGCACAGACGGTTTGTACTGTATAAAAACCATTACGCCTATGAATGTCCCCACAAGGATAGCGAAACAAGTGTGTGTGTGTGTGTGTGTGTGTGTGTGTGTGTGTGTGTGTGTGTGTGTGTGTGTGTGTGTGTGTGTGTGTGTGTGTGTTTGTTTTTTATGTGAGTGTTAGTGCTTTATTAAACTATTTTTAGCAGTAATATTGAACTTTGCACGTATTCTACACATACAGGTGCATCTCAATAAATTAGAATGTCGTGGAAAAGTTTGTTTATTTCAGTAATTCAACTCAAATTGTGAAACTTGTGTAATAAATAAATTCAGTGCACACAGACTGAAGTAGTTTAAGTCTTTGATTATTTTAACTGTGATGATTTTGGCTCACATTTAACAACAACCCACCAATTCACTATCTTAACAAATTAGAATATGGTGACATGCCAATCAGCTAATCAACTCAAAACACCTGCAAAGGTTTTCTGAACCTTCAAAATGGTCTCTCAGTTTGGTTCTCTAGGCTACACAATCATGGGGAAGACTGCTGATCTGACAGTTGTCCAGAAGACAATCATTGACACCCTTTACAAGGAGGGTAAGCCACAAACATTCATTGCCAAAGAAGCTGGCTGTTCACAGAGTGCTGTATCCAAGCATGTTAACAGAAAGTTGAGTGGAAGGAAAAAGTTTGGAAGAAAAAGATGCACAACCAACCGAGAGATCTGCAGCCTTATGAGGATTGTCAAGCAAAATCGATTAAAGAATTTGGGTGAACTTCACAAGGAATGGACTGAAGCTGGGGTCAAGGCATCAAGAGCCACCACACACAGTGGCTACAGTTGTCGTATTCCTCTTGTTAAGCCACTCCTGAACCACAGACAATGTCAGAGACGTCTTACCTGGTCCAGAAGAGGCATTGCCCAATGGTTCAAAGTCCTCTTTTCAGATGAGAGCAAGTTTGGTATTTCATTTGGAAACCAAGGTCCTAGAGTCTGGAGAAGCTCATAGCCCAAGTTGCTTGAAGTCTCCACAGTCTGTGATGATTTGGGGTTCAATGTCATCTGCTGGTGTGGGTCCATTGTGTTTTTTGAAAACCAAAGTCACTGCACTCGTTTACCAAGAAATTTTGGAGCACTTCATGCTTCCTTCTGCTGATGAGCTTTTTGAATATGCTGATTTCATTTTCCAGCTGGATTTGGCACCTGCCCACACTGCCAAAAGCACTAAAAGGTGGTTAAATGACCATGGTGTTGGTGTGCTTGACTAGCCAGCAAACTCACCAGTTCTGAACCCCATAGAAAATATATGCGGTATTGTCAAGAGGAAAATGAGAAACAAGAGACCAAAAAATGCAGATGAGCTGAAGGCCACTGTCAAAGAAACTTGGGCTTCTATACCACCTCAGCAGTGCCACAAACTGATCACCTCCATGGCATGCCGAATTGAGGCAGTAATTAAAGCAAAAGGAGCCCCTTTCAAGTATTGAGTGCATGTACATACAATTAACATACTTTTCAGAAGGCCAACAATTCATTAAAAATGTTTTTATTATTGGTCTTATGAATTATTCTAATTTGTTGAGATAGTGAATTGGTGGGTTTTTGTTAAATGTGAGCCAAAATCATCACAATTAAAAGAACCAAAGACTTAAACTACTTCAATCTGTGATCACTGAATTTATTTAATACACGAGTTTCACAATTTGAGTTGAATTACTGAAATAAATTAACTTTTCCACGACATTACAATTTATTGAGATGCACCTGTATTCCTGTCTTTGGCGCTGCAAACATGGATAGACTCTCAAGTACCATTCAAGTTGTTTCCAATTCCCAGTCACCACATTCACTGTTCCAGTTTTAAATGAACACACTCCAGACAGTTTTAAAGTTGTCCCAGGACCGTTGGGTTACTTATTACTGATATCAACCCAAATTTGGTCAAATCATGTCAGCTTCCTAACCCAACAGTCTCAACCGAGCGTTTGGATTGAAACAATAACCCAGTGTTTTTAAAAAGTAGTCCTACACAGTGTATATTTTTGCTAAATCGCTTGCAAATATAAGATTGTTGTTAGGTCACAGCCTACATAGCACATAATATTACAATAGGTAATAATAATAATAATAATAATAATAATAATAATAATAATAAACTTTATTTTCTATAGCGCTTTTAAATGGAGATCTCAAAGCGCTTTACAACAACAAATAAAACCATACACAATAACAATCAAAAACACAACAAATAAAAAATAAAAAAATTTTAATTAAAAGCTACCCTAAAAAAAAATTGTTTTAAGACGAGATTTAAAAGTGCTAAGATTTTTAGCTTTCCTTATCTCAATCGGTAAAAAATTCCACAGTTTTGGAGCTAATGATGAAAAAGCCCTATCGCCCATCAATCTTAAACGGGTTAAAGGGACAGTTAGAAGACCAGTTTCAGAAGAGCGAAGGTCACGTGTTGGAATATAAGGAATTAAAAGCTCAGATAAATATTGAGGTGCCAACCCATGTAAAGCCTTGTAAGTAAGCATCAAAATTTTAAAATCAACTCTAAAACTAACAGGAAGCCAATGCAAAGACTCCAAGACTGGTGTAATATGATCTCTCGTCCTAGGTCTAGTAAGGATTCTATCAGCCAAGTTTTGCACTACCTGCAATTTGTTTAGGGTAGCTTTTGACGCCCCAGCCAACAAGGCATTACAATAATCAATCCGAGTAAACACAAAAGTGTTAATCAACCTCTCAGCAACAGGAAAGGACAGCATTGGACGTAGTCTGGCAATATTTCTAAGATGAAAAAAAGATGTTTTAACAGTACTTTGAACATGAGGTTCAAAAGTTAAATTGGAGTCGAAAATAACCCCCAAATTCTTTAGTTTTGTTTTAAACTCCATAATTGAACCATCAACGGACAAAGTAGTCGACCCAGCTTTACGTAATTGGTGAGGTGAACCAATGAGCATAACCTCAGTTTTTTCACTGTTAAGACAAGGAAATTGTGTGACATCCATTCTTTTATCCTAGAAATGTGGAAAGAAAATCAACAGACACAAGATCGTTAGGTTTAGTATGCATATAAATCTGAGTATCATCTGCATAAAGGTGAAATTTTAGACCAAGAGATCTCAAAAGCTGACCAAGTGTAAAAATATAGATGTTAAAAAGCAAGGGGCCCAAAATTGATCCAGATTGCACAACATCAATTTTAGACCTAAATCCACCCATGGTAACAAATTGCTTATGATCAGAGAGGTAGGACTTAAACCAATTAAGTGCAATACCAGAGACCACAAAAACAGTTTCTAGACGAGTAATTAAAACCGAATGATCTACAGTGTTAAAAGCGGCACTGAGATCAAGCAGGATCAAGATCGAAAGATCAGAATCTGAAGCAATTAACAAATCATTAGTAACCTTGACCAGTGCTGTTTCAGTACTATAAAATTTGCGGAAGCCAGATTGTAAAGGTTCAAAAAGATTGTTTTCAGTCAAATGAGAAATTAACTGAGAAGCAACCACTCGCTCCAGAATTTTCGCAAGAAAAGGAAGATTAGATATTGGACGAAAATTTGAAAGGTTTACACAGTCAATATTTGTCTTCTTTGGTACTGGGGTAACTGCAGCAATTTTAAAACTTGGCGGGACAACTCCAGTACACAAAGAGTCATTTATAATACTCAAAACAACAGGACACAAGGAAGCAAAACATGACTGAAACAGACTAGTAGGTATGGGATCAAGCAAAGAAGTGACTGGCTTCATTTGAGAAACCTCCTTTTGAAGAGAATATGAATCAAGTGTACAAAATTTTTGAAAAAAACAGTACCGGAATAAGAAACCGAAGAAGGCGACAATAAAATAGAAGCACAAATACTCTTGCGTACATTATCAATCATGGTGTCACGCCCCTGGACTTTTATTTGTGTTTTCATTCCCCGTGTGTGCCCTGTGACCTAGTTTCTGCCGTTGTCTAATTGTATCATTATGTTCAGGTGTGTCCCCTCATTAGCCTTAATTACGTTCCCCTTATAAGTTCATTCAGTTCTGTGTTTCACTGTCCGATCTCGTCAATATATGTTTGTGGTGCCTTCCTTTGTGTTTGGATTACCTATGTGGATTATTAAAGACTGTTTATCACTATCCTCCCTCGTCGTCATCTCTCCCGCACCAAACCGTGACAGAAGATCGGACCCAAAGAAAGTAGCTGCGTGTTTCCCCTCGTTTTGTTTTCCGTTTTTTTCATCAGTTTTTATTTTTGTTTTTGTTATGAATGATCCTGCAGTCCTCGTCCTCCTGTTGGAGCAGGGGAACCGCTCTCTCGAGGACCACACCGAAGACTTTGTTTTCCTGGCCAATCTAACACACTACCCGGACAGCTGCCTCTGCTCGTTTTACCAAACTGGACTGAACTCCTCCACACGAGCGCAGCTGTCCAAGGACGGTCCTCGAGAGAGCCTCGCCGCCTTCATAGAGTGGGTGCTGGTGTCCTGCAAATGTCCTCTGACTGTGGACATCGCGGACGACGACACCAGCCCCACTCCTGACCCAGAGCCCAGCCCAACATCACCCCGAGCCACAGAGCGTCAGCCCGAGCCCACCGCGGACGGAGAGCCAGAGCCCATAGCAACCCACGAGCCGTCGCAAGAAGGAGCGACTGAGCTGGAGATTGCCCCGGAGCCAGAGCCTCACCGACCATCCGATCAGGTGCGAGAGCCGGCTACATCGCACGCGACAGTGGAGGTTACAGTGGAGCGTGAGGGAGCCAAAGAAGGCCCCACCCACTGCACCGCCGCTGAGGGTGAGCAATCGCAGGACTCTGAGGACTTGATAGATTGGGAAACTCATGCAGACATGCCTTCAATGCTCACGCCTTCATCTGAAATCTCTTAACTACCCTGAATTGCCGACCAACCTGGATTTCCCACCCACCCTCCCTCTCCTGCTTCCTCCCATCATCCCGGCTACATCAGCCCCACCTCCGCTGCATCCTGGCAGCCCCTCTGCTCACCCTCAGCCCACCATCTGTGCGGTGGGATCGCCGCGGGTCTGCCTGTCTCCATCGGCGTCGTGGCTGGGGGATCCCTTGTCTCCGCCTCCAGCCTCTGAGTCCTGGACTCCACCTCGGCCCTCCGACCCGTCGGCTCCACCTCAGCTCCTAGCTCCCTCATCTCCACCGTCGCCCGTCGGCCCACCAGCTCCACCGGGCTCCTTCGTCCCTCCAGGTCCGCCTTGGTCGGTCGTCATCCCGCCATCGCCTCAGGACTCCACTCCTCCGGCTGTGCCTCGTCGCTCCGTCCCACCGGCTCCATGGGCTCCTCCCTCCCTCCAGCTCCACCTTGGTCCTCAGTCGCTCCGGCTCCGCCGCGTACCTCCGGATCTCCGCCTCCGCCTCAGTCGCCAGAGCCCTCGGCTCCACCTTGGCCCTCCGGATCCTCGGCTTCGCCCGGACTCATCTGCTCTCCGGCTCCGGCTCGGGCTCCTCCTCCACCTGCTCTGCCGCCGTCGGTCGGCCCCATGGAGTCGGCGGCCATTCCTCCTCCATGGCTCCTCCCTCCGTTGGCTCCGCCATGGGCCGTCATCATGGCTGTGGCCTGGGTCCTGCCAGGCTCCTCCTGCTCCAAGTCCCTCCTTGTCTCCTCCCTGGCTCCTTCCTCCTTCGTCACCTCTCTGGTCTCTGTCAGCCGGCCCTCTCCCGGTGGTCCGTCCTCCTCCTGAGCCTCCGCCTTTGTTCCCACCCGTTTCCACCCCCCCCCTCTGTTGTTCCACGGTGCGAGGACGCACCGTCCGGGAGGGGGGAGTAATGTCACGCCCCTGGACTTTTATTTGTGTTTTCATTCCCCGTGTGTGCCCTGTGACCTAGTTTCTGCCGTTGTCTAATTGTATCATTATGTTCAGGTGTGTCCCCTCATTAGCCTTAATTACGTTCCCCTTATAAGTTCATTCAGTTCTGTGTTTCACTGTCCGATCTCGTCAATGTATGTTTGTGGTGTCTTCCCTTGTGTTTGGATTACCTATGTGGATTATTAAAGACTGTTTATCACTATCCTCCCTCGTCGTCATCTCTCCCGCACCAAACCGTGACACTTGGTAGCAAAAGAGTCCAGAAACTTATTACAAAGATGAGTTGAAGCAGTAACATGTAAAGAACTATTACACTTCAGCAATCTGTTAATACAGTTAAACAGTTGTCTCGGGTTTCTTTTGTTGTCATCAATCATTTTAGAAAAATAATCCAATCTAACAGAAACCATTCTAACCCTATACTCTTGTAAACAATCTTTCCAAGCTTCATAATTAACAGTCAAACCAGAAAGACGCCACTTCCGCTCCATTTTACGACAAGATGTTTTCATCATACGCAAATCCTCATTATACCAAGGAGCCGGACGCACAAAAGAAACAGAACATGACTTTTGAGGAGCAAAAGTATCCAGGCCAGACAGGAGAACAGAATTTAACATGGAAACCTTTGTCTCTAATGGATCAGACAAAGAAAAACTACTTAATGAGGAATCAATAAAAACAGAAAAATCAGAAAGCTCAATTGATCTCCATTTCCGATATGTCATAATACGAGACAAGTAAATATTAGCACCAGGTAAATACAGATCAAAAAAGATCGCCAGATGATCAGACAATCCCAATTCAACAGTAAACAACTGAGACACAAGAGAACCCAGGGGCACAGGAAGATGTTTTAGGTTGGGGGTGCTACCCTATCCCTACCCGATACTTTATGTTCAACTTTTTGATTATTTCCTTAATTTTTATTAAGAAATAAATGCTTTTCTGATGTGATTTGAAATTTAAAAAGGGCGAAAAAAAGTTCGCCAAAAGGCAGATTCGAACCCCGTTCGATCACGTCAAAAGAACAGTAGCACGCGCATTACCAGTTGCGCCACTGAATCGGACAATTGAGGACCATCTTTTGCAAATTTGACTATCCCAATCATACCTTTGTGGGTGGAGTTAGTTAAATAGCTTTTGCCAACAACATGGCTATTTGCACTTAAATAGATACTCCAATTTTTATTTTTATTTTTTTTTTATATTCACAACAATTAAACAGTTGCCCACAGAAAAAAACAGGGGGGTGCTGCAGCACCCTCAGCACCCCCACTTCCCGCGCCCCTGAGAGAACCACTTGAAATCACCAGGTCTAAAATATGTCCTTTGTTATATGTAAAACAGTCAACAAACTGATTCAAGTCAAAGCACTCCAGTAAAGACAAAAAGTATTTTGTTAATGCAGAATATTTTTTGTCCATGTGGATGTTAAAATCCCCCTGAATAAGAGTTCTCTCAAATCTGAGGCACAAATAGGACAACAGCTCTGCAAATTCAGGTAAAAAGTCTTTGTTTGCCTTAGGAGGCCGGTAGTCTGTAACTATAGCAGTAGGAGAAGACTCAGAAGTAGTCAGAACGAGGCATTCAAATGAATTAAACAAAGGAGCAGCTACAGGACTTAATCTGTATTGTTGATTATACAAAACAATGATACCCCCACCTCTACCTGAGGATCGCGGGAGATCAAATAACCCGTAGCCAGCAGGAGTAAGTTCGTTAAAAAGCAGACCATCCGACTGCTTGTGCCATGTTTCAACCAGACATAGAATGTCCAGTTTTTTTTCCACAATAATGTCAGATAAAGTCACAGCTTTGTTGTTAACAGAACGAGCATTAAAAAACGCCGATTTCAACAGGCGTGGGGACTCAGAAAATGCCCGAGAGATCTCTTTATGTATAGGCACAGACAAGTTGTTGTAGTTAATCCCAGCAGGTCTGTACAGCAGCCTTTGAGGTTTACGAAAAAATGTGGGATAGGACACAACATCAGATGACAGATAAGCAAAACTGCGCCTTGAAGAGCGATGGATGTAGCGTTTACGCCGAAGAATTCCAGCATCTCCACAGATTGTGTAAATGTCATTTGTCAAATAATAGTTCCGCTTTAGTTTGAACAGCTGACAAACAGTGTACCTTAAGGCCATGCAGGAGGAATCCACACTAACAGCAGCTTCACAGCAGTGTAAATCCAAAGCAGGTCAACAGGAAAGTTGGTTCCAATAACAAATACTCAAAAATAGGAGCAATAATCCAACACGTGAATTGTAGTTCCACTTCTCCGTAAAGCAAGACGACACAACGGTCTTCTAAGCTCCAAAACCGTTTATCACACAAAAGCATTCGCAGTAGTAGTGAATAATAAAACAAACAAAAACGGGAGAAAGGAGCGGCAGCCAAACGCGCCAGCTTACCCCTTCAACCGGAAAATCAACCGGACTGGTAAATTGCAAAACAAAAGGTACCCCTTAGTTTCAAAATACTTACAGTAGAAATAATATGTGATTTTACAGGTTATTACCCCTTTATTCCCCAAACTTCACATATTATTCCTTAACACCATAATTACAAAAAAAATCACACTTTAAATTCTGTTTACTTACGCAGTACATTGCGAGTTGTAATCTAAAGCGTTACCGAAATATGTATAATTAATTATAATCTGTTCATCCACCGAATGTCACAATATGAACCTTGTTTCTTTTTTTTCTGTGGTTCTCTGTTCTTCTGCCTTGTTGTAGTTTGTTGACCTAGTTCCTGTCTCTCATTGGTTACATCCCAGATAGCACACATACGTCTGCAAGATGTCTGTTAACGATTGCTTGATCTGGAAAGCATCTGTTGTGTACAAATGTCTGACAAACATTTTTAAGATGTTAGTTTTACATACATTCTAAATCATAAACGTCTTAAAGACATCTAATAAAGGGGCCATTCTTCATTTGTGGTGGAAAGTGGTGTCCCTGTACACCAGTTGAAATAAACTTTAAATACCAATAAATCATAAAATGGTTGCGTGATTGTACTATGTAGTGTAAACACAATTTTTGCACTGTTTATAGTTACATTTTTGTTTTAAAATACAAATTAATTGAGTTTGAGAGATTGCATTTGTAACAACATATGCATGTTCCCACCATACGTCAGAGAGGTATCATGGCATGTAATTGCAACACTATAACATTTTAACACAGATGAAGTGGTTATATTGTTAATATAGATTTTATGGTCCCACTTTATATTAGGTGGCCGTAACTACTATGCACTTACATTTAAATTAATCATTTGGTACAATGCACTTATTGTGCACTTACATGTTTTTACATTGTACTTACATTTTTAAAAATACCTATATGTACTTACATCTGTAATTAATTTCTGGGTAACACTTTATTTTGATGGTCCCTTTTGAACATTCTGTTGACACTAAGTAATGTTGCAACTACATGTCAACAAATTCTCATAAGAGTATTAGTAGACTGTCTGCTTCATATCTACTCACTCTTTATTGTGTTGGTCTCCCAACAGATATTCTACTGACTATAAGTAACTTTGCAAGAACGTGTCAACTTAATCTAACCCTAACCCTACCAGTCAACTAATACACTACTAACACTCTAATGAGAGTCAGTAGAAATGTAGGTGCAACATTACTTATAGTCAATAGAATATGTTAAAGGGACCATCAAAATAAAGTGAAACCAATTTCTGTAATTACATTTATAATTACACTGTCAAACCATCCCTTACAACTTAACCCACCCTTAAACCTAGCCATACCACCAAACTTGTTCCTAACCTTACCCATATCCCACCTCAATAGCAGCAAACGTGTTTTGCAATACAATATGAACACAATAAGTACACTGTACTTAGTTTTTGATGTAAGTACATCGTAGTTTAGGCCCTTAATATAAAGTGTAACCGATTTACCGATTTCTAAATCATAAACGTCTTAAAGACATCTAATAAAGGGGCCATTCTTCATTTGTGGTGGAAAGTGGTGTCCCTGTACACCAGTTGAAATAAACTTTGAATATCAATAAATCATAAAATGGTTGTGTGATTGTATTATGTAGTGTAAACACAATTTTTGCACTGTTCATAGTTACATTTTTGTTTTAAAATACAAATTAATTGAGTTTGAGAGATTGCATTTGTAACAACATATGCATGTTCCCACCATACGTCAGAGAGGTATCATGGCATGTAATTGCAACACTATGAAATTTTAACACATATCCCACCTCAATAGCAGCAAAAGTGTTTTGCAATACAATATGACCACAATAAGTACATTGTACTTAGTTTTTGATGTAAGTACATAGTAGTTTAGGCCACCTAATATAAAGTGTAACCGATTTTATTTAACAAAAATAATAATTTAAAAATAATAATTTTATTTTACAATTTTATTCAATTGTTTTAAAAAATACATATTTTGTTATATTTAAAAAAATAAAAAATAAAAATAGTTGTGTCCTCCAAATTCATGTCTGTGGTGGTGTTACAACATTAAGAAAAGGGGGAATTCTATTTGGTAGTAGTCTTCCTGTGTGAAAAGGTCATTGCAGGTGATAAATTTAGCTAAATTTCTGACAATTTCATGTTTCAGTTTCAAATTTATTCCAGGAATACATGGCCTTTCAGCCCATAGTTCCACAAAATCATAATGAAATGGCAGATAATATTTTCTTCATTCCATGAGATATATATATATATATATATATATCCAATGCCAATCTCCATGCATACCCCGAATCACAAACAGTTGACACATCAATACAAACATCACCAACAACAACAAGATCACCAAAGTATTTATATTAGGTGGCCTTAACTACTACGTACTTACATAAAAAATAAGTACAATGTACTTATTATGGTCATATTGTATTGCAAAACATGTTTGCTTCCATTGAGGTGGGATACGGGTAAGGTTAGGGACAGGTTTGGTTTTGTATGGGTAGATTTAAGTGTGGGTTAAGGTGTAAGAGATGGGTCAACAGTGTAATTACAGAAATCAATTACAGATGTAATTACATGCAGGTATTTTTAAAAATATAAGTACAATGTAAAAACATGTATGTACACAATAAGTACATTGTATCAAATGATTAATTTCAATGTAAGTACATAGTAGTTAAGGCCACCTAATATAAAGTGGGACCAGTATTTCTTTCGTAAATCATCATACAAGGAGCAATCATACAAAAAATGTTTTTCATCTTCTATCACAGAAATATTTGATGTTAACTTACAATAATTACAGATTCTATCTGCTTGTTCTTCATAAAACATATTATTTAATTCTACATAAGATACTAATCTCCAGTTCAAGATCTTTGTAAAAATTTTACCGAACACATTAAGCAATGAGATCCTCCTATAATTTCCTACATCATGTGTATCACCATTCTTGTATAGCGGACAAATCACAGCCTCACACCAAATCTCTGGAAAGTCCCCTGTTGTCACATGTTTGACCTAGTTTCTTTAGTTCCCTTATTAGTTAACTAGCTCCTCACCTGTTTCTGTTTCCCCTTTGATTACATTGCTTATTTAAAGCCTGTGTTCTCCCTCCACTCTTTGTCTGCTATTAAGTTTGCCATATGTGTTTTGCTACTCCTTACTCCTGGAATTCTACTGTGGATTATTAATAAAAGATGTCTGGAGAATAATGAGAGCCTAAGCCCGCTGCGACTGAGCCACTACCATCCACTGACCAAGTGCGTGAGCCGGCTACATCGTCCGTCGTTGAGGGAGTCTTAGTGGTGCTCGAGGACCTGGAGGGAAGCCCTGCCCACACCTCTACGACTGAGGGTGAGCTACTTCTGGTTTCTGGGAGATATGAAGAGGAACTGAAGGACATTTTCCAAATGGACCTTATTGACTGGTGGGGAGAAGTACAAACTTGTGCTCCCGAATCTCCTGCGTCTCTGCTGGTTCCGTCCAGCCCTGAATCTCCTGCATCTCCGCTGGTTCCGTCCAGCCCTGAATCTCCTGTGTCTCTGCTGGTTCCGTCCAGCCCTGAATCTCCTGTGTTCCCTCCCAGCCTCCCTCTCCCTCCACCTCTCAAGCCAGTCAGTTCCTCGCCTCCAACACCGCTGATGCATGTCAGTCCCTCAGCTCACCCTCAGTCAGTGCCTGCCATGCGCTCTGCTCTGCCGCCTCGGGACTTCCAGTCTCCAGCTCCGCTCAGATGTGCGGATCCCCTGTCTCCACTCCCAGTCTCCGAGCCCTTGACTACACCTCGGGCCTCCGACCCATCGGCTCCACCTTGGCTCCTAGCTCCCTTGTCTCCACTGGTGACCGTCATCCCACTGGCTCCACCGGGCTCCCTCGTCCCTCCGGCTCCGGCTTGGTCAGTCGTCGACCATCCGCCACCTCGGGACTCCACTCCTCTGGCTTTGCCTCGTCACTCCATCCCTCTGGTTCTGTCAGGCTCCTCCTTCCCTCCGGCTCCACCTGCATCCTCAGTCGCACCGGCTCCACCGCGGTCTTCCAGATCCCCGCCTCCGCCTCAGTCACCTGAGCCTTCAGCTCCACCTTAGCCCTCCGGATCCTCAGTTCCGCCCCGGCTCTCCGTCTGCCCAGTTCCACCTGGGTCTCCTTCTCCAGCAGCGCAGTCTCCGTCAGTCAGCCCCCTGGTGTTGTCGGCCCATTCTCCACCATGGCTCCTCTCACTGTCGACTCCGCCGTGGGCCGCCATCCTGGCTGGCCTCTGGATAACCACCTGGCTTCTCCTGCTTCAGGCTCCTCCCTGGCTCCTCCCACCCTCCACTCCCCCTTGGACTGACTTTTGGTTTTGCCCCTTTCCCATTGCCTGCCCTCTTCTTGCTCCACGCCCACCTCCAGAACCCCCACCCTCCCTCCTCTGTTGGACTATATTTGTCGGCGCGGGGACGCGCCGTTCCGGGAGGGGGCGTTATGTCACATGTCAACCTGATCTCACAAAATTCCGTTTAATGTTCACGGACTTAATTAACCTCCGAATCTGTGGTGGCATCACGGAATCGCCGAAAATTCCGTGATGGGCTCAAAGAAGGCATCAGCCGTGGTCCATGCACGGATTCACTGGTTCAACACCAGCGCTGCATCAGACCACGTAAAAAGAGTGACTCCGATGCAGTTATACTTTCACTGGAGTACCTGACCCCACCCCTACCCTAAACCTACCCAGTTCTGAACAATAATGATGACGATAAGTTTCCCAGTATCGCGTCGGCATATTGATGCTAAGGGTTTCCGTGCGTGGAGCACGGCTGATGCCTGTCACTGACTTACATTGGTATCACTTCTGTGAGCCCATCACGGAATTTTTTCTGTGAGCCCATCACGGAATTTTCGGCAATTCCGTGATGCCACCACAGATTCGGAGGTTAATTAAGTCCGTGAACATTACACGGAATTCTGTGAGATCATGTTGCACATGTTTGACCTAGTTTCTTTAGTTCCCTTATTGGTTAATTAGCTCCTCACCTGATTCTGTTTCCCCTTTGATTACATTGCTTATTTAAAGCCTGTGTTCTCCCTCCACTCTTTGTCTGCTATTAAGTTTGCCATATGTGTTTTGCTACTCCTTTCTCCTGGAATTCTACTGTGGATTATTAATAAAAGACTTTCATTTGTCCTACTCCTCGTCATGCGCCTCATTAGCAGACACGTAACGTTACACCTGTATCTAATATTTTGTTATATAAAGAGATCATTATAGGACATAACATATGCGATGTTGCTTTCAGCATCTCAATAATAATACCGTCTGGTCCAGGGGCCTTTCCATTACTCACTGACATAATAGCTTTAAAAATCTTATTATAAGTAATTCTACTATCTAAAACTTAATCTTCGTTAAATAATGCAACTTCGTGATTATTCACACAAACTGTGACAAAGTTTTCAAAGTCAGCATCTATATTAAATTTTGAATCAGATAATAACTTTATAAAATACTCTAGCCACTTATCATGTGCGATATTATTAGACCTTCCATAACTTCCATGCACTTCCATAAGTGCATTAGCCATTTGTTCCTGTGTAGTTATTCATTAACGACGGAACATTATTCTAAAGTTTTACCCAATAATCCCATTCATTACCAGTTCTAGCATTAGTCCCCTGCAATGATTAACTTTACATCTTCTCCAACTTGATCTAACACATCTAGAATTTCATTTTCCAAAATAACTAATACCTTTTTTCTCTTCTCTATGTCTATATGAACTAGATCCTTCAGGTAAGATATAAGTAAAAGTAAGAACAATGTTATCCTCAAATAATCCACTCTTTTTGTCGGAATATAAAAACATGCAGTCAGTTGCTTGTTCACAAATCCGATAAAAATATTTCACAAGAGAATCATGTACATAAACACAGATAACTCCAACATTACGACCAAAATTTGACACACGCTTATGCACAAGACAAAAGCATGTATAATCAGCCAATAAATGACAAAACTCAGTCTCATCTTGTGACCAAAGTTCACTCAAACAAATAATAGTTTCCCCACAATGTTTCCCCCAATAACTCACTATTGTTGACTTTAGTCTTTAACCCTTGAACATTCCATGCGAATATAGTGAATTTATTTGGGCCGAGGCCATCGTCCTACCTTACACGAGTGTCAGTTGTTCCTGCATTGTTCAGTCCAATTTCAACCACAGACTCAGACTCAGTTTCATAAGTAAAAACTCTACCGTCCACAAGTAATTTATCAAAATGAAGTGACATCCGTATATTTGGTTGATTTTGAGGTAGAGTTTGCATGTAGTTAACCAGCTTTCACCATATCTCACACACCTGAGCACTGAAGTCCTCCGACACCCTTAATTCCTCCGACACATTTATTCCATCATCTTCAGTGTTACTTTGTTCACGCCATTCCCGTGCTTTCGGTCATGCTTTCAGTAGAATCTCTTCCTTGTCCTTCCACCTGCTGAAACAGACTACCACCGGCCTCGCTCTTCCAGGTGATATCTTTCCAACACGGTGAGCATGTTCAATCGGGAGTTTGACATCGCTTTTGGCTCTGCCCAGATCAAGATGTTCAGTAACATGGTCCCTCACCTTTTTCTTACTTTCTTCCCATGTTTCTCGATCTGGCTCCGGGATGCCATAAAAGACTAGATTATCCCGTCTATTATGATTTTCCATGTGCTCAGGCCTTTCCCGAAGTTCAGCGTTTTCATGCTCAATTCTCTCGACTGTCTCCACATAGTTTTCAACAAGTTCTCTTAAGTCCATAACTTCTTTTTGAAGGGATTCAATTTGCGTAAGTGTGTGGGATTGTCTTCTCTTGGTTCTGTGCCACCTTTTGCTTCAAACAGTGTTGTTTTCCACATAGTTCTCTCTAGCCTAAATATTGTGTCTGAAACACCACACTTTCCTCTCCTGGGGCCGGGGTTCTTTTCCACATCGCCCGCTAAGATTAAGAGAAGACAAACAGCTACCGCTAGCCGCAATCCACCAGCAAGCACACCACTATGGAGGGTAATTGTGGCAGGTTTAAACTTTTCTTTAAACGCTGGATGGGAATATTGGCCTATTCTCTGCCTCCATTGTTCAATGGTGATCCCCATGATACCACGACAATTTCATGTGTCACACTTTATTAGTGTCTGTGGTGTTATGTTGATAATATGCAGATCTGACATATTTTAATCACAATTTTGATAAATACATATTTAATATTTCCAAAATGTACCCTTATCTTGAAATTGTCATGATGGCAACCTCCATTTTAGAAAAGTCTGATTTTAGGCTGATTTCTCTGTGGTGGTTTCCTGGTAACACCACAAACTCTATAGTAACTTCCAATATGAAGTCTGTGGTGTTACTTCAAAATTTATCTGAAGTGTCTTTTACTCAGAGCCATTTAATCTTATAATTTAAGGTTTTTAGACTGTAAAGTGGTTTTGATATTTTAGAATACAGACTATAACGGTACCACAGACCATTTTTCCTGTCTTTTTTATGTATATCCAAAAAAATAAAAAATAAAAAATAAATAAATAAATAAATCTCCTTTGGCAGAAATAGGGGCCAAGATGAACAATTAAATATTTATTTTAAAAACTGAAATTTAAATGATCAGTGAAACTGAATTCTTAAAGTAATTTATTTATTTATTTATTAATATCTAAAGTTGCATATCCCTGCTCATTTTAGAACAAACCTAAATTTTACTTCAAATACTGGTAACCCCATTGACATAAGTGGTTGTGTCACCAATGTTTCATTAAAATTATTTAAAAATCAAAATGTTCTTAAGTTTCTGTTTTAATGGATATATCATATGAAATTACTTTTAAATGCACAGCAATACATTTTATAAAACAAACAAACAAGCATTTTTACAAATTCTACCTCTCATTTGCCACCCCAATTGAAGGATGACCCAAACGTCTATTTGACATCTGATAAGAAATGTCCTATAGATACTGCAGATGATCAAACACTCTAAAAAATATATTCCAGATGTAAATGCAGATGTCAAATAGACATCTCCAAGATGTATGTGTGCTATCAGGGATTAGTTAGTTCACCTGTGTCTAGTTAATTTAGTAATTTGTCCCTCATTTGCTTGTGTATTTACATTCCTGTCTCTTCAGTTTGAGTTTGTCGGGTCTCGTCAATACCTTGTATGTCACTAGCCTGGCCTGTCTGGATTTACCTGCCTGTTGATTATTAAAGCATGTTTGTTTTGCTGAACTTCGTCTGCGTGTCCATTTCTTCGGAAAAGTCACGTGACACTGAACAGACAGCCTAATCTTTTATCAGTTTTAGGAAAGGTTTAGTGAGTCTTGGAGTGTGTCTGTCTCAAAGAGTTTGAGCAATGATTGGTCCAAGTAAGGGTCTTTTATCTCCCCTTCTGGTCAGACCCCTTTTTGGTGGACTGACCTATGTAGAGTTGTGAATTCTAAGAGGAAAATTGTTTCCTTGTCTCACCCGACACCTTTATTTGCATGTTTATTGTGGTCTGAAGGATTTGTACAATATTAAGCCAAAGTGTGGTAAAAAGAGTATGGTGCATGTTATGGTGACATACTATAACCATTAAGATACCTGATTTTGATACCTGACATGCCAGGATTTGGAAAATATTAAGGCAGTGATACATTCATGTGTCTAGATCCAAGCATTTGGAGCTTCTCTACATTACTACAGCATTATTTATAGACAACGTTTTGTATGGATTTTAAAAGGAATTATTAAGGATTATATTTTTGTTTCATTATATATCCGGTTTTACTCTTTAATACGTAATATTATGAAAATGAAATGGTTTGCTAACACTGTTTAATGTTGAATTTACCTTTGTATGTGTTTTTCAGCTGCCAGACTGATGACACTTTTCTAATAACACGACAGTCAACTCAAGATGACTTAGATGCCTTGGACCTTACAGAACTTGATGCTGCCCAGTTCTGCCAAAACAGAGATGTCCTGACAGAGTAAACATCACAGATTTTCATATTTTCACTAACACAACAATTGTCACTTTTTGTGCCTTTTTTAATTATTGCTTCTTGTAATTTTAATACATGCACTGTATAATAACAGTTTCTGTAATTAAACTTTTAATTAAACTGGGTATAATTATACCCAAATTTCTGTTTTTTTTTTGTTTTTTTTTTGGGGGGGGGTTTCAGAAGAAGAATAAATCCTGATGAAAATAAAGTGCTGAAAGATCATGTTGATAGATCTGAAAAGGTGAAAGAGAGATGCACAAATGAAGAAAATACACCAATCTTTGTGCTGCCAGAATTTCCAGGAATTAATCATCTGCACAACACAAACAATGAGGAGTTTCAAGAGTCCAGAATGCTCAGTAAAGAGACCAGAGCACTTACTGCCAGTGAACTGCTGCTTAACGAGTGAGATACACACACATGCATGATTGTATTTCCACTGTCATGAAGTACTTTTTTCAATTAGACTTTATCCATAAGGGTCAACAGGCTGCTCTTTGGCTAGACTGATTGGTCTGTAGTGTGCTTTCAGATGAATCAGCTCCACTAATATTTCACAACAATTTACCTTTTTGAACCTTATGTTTTGTGATGTTTAAATTACCGGAGGCAAAGAGTAAATTTTCTTGCAAATGATACTACTGAAATATGCTTTACTATATAACTGCAAATACATACTCAACTTCACACATTCTGTCTCACAGTCGGATAACTTTTAAACACTTGCATGTTTTCTTATGTGTGTGCTTAAATGAATAGTTCATCCAAAAATGAAAATTCTTTCATTATTGACCCTCATGCTATCACAGATATGTGAACAGTTACTTTAAGCATGGACGGATAGAGATCTGTACCCAGTCACTCACTGATGCATTAATTGGGCAATAACAGAACCCTCATTAAACTGTATGAAGAACAACTAAGTGTGGATAGATGCCATTTTAATACATGAAACAATTATTATAAGCATAAAGTCATATCAATGACCAAAGATGACAACTCTCCCAGTCTGCTAGTGGGGGAAGAAAATAAAGCTAGCACACAAAACATAAATCAGAATTTAAAACCACATTATTTATGGAGCACACAAGACACAGACCTGAGATAGCCACCAGTGAAAAAACAATGCTGAAAACTTGCTGGTGTTCAGGGTTGCTTAAAAATTACAAACAGGTGTGTTGGAGCAAGTTTGGAACTGAAGTCTGCAGGAAGGTAGATCTCCACGAAATGAATAAATACAGAGAGAAAGGAAATACATTCATACTTGAGGATAGAGAGAGAAAAAAAGTATTTCCTGTGATTTGGGTGTTAAAATTTGCAGGTACCCTTTACCCATTCATTAACTGAAACCCATCCAAAAGATAAATTAATTAATTAATTTAAAAAAGTGTGTCTGAAATATACACTTCTCAAAATATTAAGTTTCACAGCCCATTAGTTCACTTACTGTTTCATAGTCCATAGTTCACATTTCTGTTTTCACTTCTTTCATGCAGAATATTTGACATTCCGGAGATTGAGGAATCTGAGATATTCTACTCTTCATTACCATGTGCTGTGCGTCTCATCTTTGCTCTCTACAATTTGATGGAGTCTCAGTCAGAGATGTTCTGTTACTTTGTGATTATCTTAAATCACATGGTGTCTGCCTCTCTACTAACACTCTTCCTGCCCATCATCATCTTCCTGTGGGCTATGTTGTCAGTGCCACGGCCAACCAAGCGCTTCTGGATGACAGCTATTATCTACACACAGGTCAGAATTTTCAATTATATATATAGCCCTATGCCTAAATTCATTACTTCAGACTTATGTGCCCTCTAGAAGCTTGCATTCTGCAAGTGAACGTCACTTTATTGTGCCATCCCAAAGAGGCACAAAATAACTTTCACAGACTTTTAAATGAAATGTTCCCTCCTGGTGGAATGACCTGCCCAACTCAATCCGAGCAGCTGAATCCTTAGCCATCTTCAAGGATCGGCTAAAAACACATATCTTCACATATCTTTATTTGACCCTCTAACTCTAGCTATATCTGTTCTAATTATGTTCTTAAAAAAAAGACTTGCACTCTATTCATTTAGTAACTGCTTGTTTTCTAAAAGAAAAAAGAAAAAAAAAACTAACACTAGCTTCTCTATTCTTTTTCTATTCTATCTATTCCTTTTCTTTTTGTTTATTACAGAATTAACATAAGCAAAATAGGCCTCTAACACTTGCTCTATTATTTTTCTATAATATATATATATATATATATATATATATATATATATGATATAGGGTACAACAGGGGTAATGGCCCCCCTGTGCTATCCACTGCACCTAAAATGTATATTTGCAGGGAAAAAAATTGTATTGAACATTAATGGAGCAACAGATTTTGTGTGAAAATAAATAATTCAAGTTGTTTATTTTGTTTAAAAATCTTATAAATGTATGAGGTGGCAAGGGGGGCCTTTTACCCCACACATGGGGTAAAATGCACACAGTATTGATACAAATACTTCAGCTAAAATAATGTTTTGTTTTGTTTTTTAAATAATGTCTAAGTTAATACTTGTTCAAAACAATCACCTTAACAAAGTTTGTACTATTTTCTGCTTATTTTGAAAAATGAAATAATTATTTTTTGTTCAATAAATATACTGTTATTAAAATATGTTAATGAAAAAAAAAATATTTTAAAATACAGAAACAAAGTCATTTTAAAAAGTAACGATTCTGAAAGTATTGAAGGAGATCCAATAATAATTGAATATATATTTACAGTAGTAAAAACAAATGATATTTTATTATATGATATGATTAAAGGGATAGTTCACCCAAAAATTTAAATTTGATGTTTATTTGCTTACCCCAAGGGCATCCAAGATGTAGGTGACTGTGTTTCTTCAGTAGAACACAAACGAAGATTTTTAACTCAAGCCGTTGCAGTCTGTCAGTCCTATAATGCAAGTCAATGGGAGTAAAAGTCAATCTTTGAGAGTAAGAAAACCATGCATAATAATCCAAATAAAAAACCATGCAGAATAATCCAAATTAAACCTTGCGGCTCATGACGATACATTGATGTCCTAAGACACGAAACGATCGGTTTGTGCAAGAAACTGAACAGTATTTTTATAATTTTTTACCTCTAATACACCACTATGTCCAACTGCCCTGAGCGTGTGCACGGCATCTGGTGCGTGACGTCTGTATGTGCTCTGGCGTAGTTTACGTCTTCTTTCACGTTGTGGTACATCTCTTGGCAACTTCTTTAATAAGTTTTCTCTTTCTCTTTCTCTTTTGATCATTGCAATGTCATTGTGGTGCCCCATCATCTCCATTTGTTGATGATGGGTTCCACAGTATTTTACACAATATTTTATTTTACACAGTATTTTAACACAACTAATGTTTTGGAAATACTTCTGTACCCATCTCCTGATTAGTACCTCTTCACAATGAGATCCTACATACCTTTGTGGACTACAGCTTCAGTTGTAAGTTGCAACCAGAAAGTTGCTAAAAAAAAACCTACAGACACAACAGATCTTTATTTAATCAGAATCACCTAAATGATAACTGGATTATTTCATTAGAGTCAGTGTTGCCAAATGCCTAAAGCTAAAGTCTGCTTGAAAAGTCTCTAAGGCCACATTTACATTACATGATTCAAGTGAGGCAATTTTTTTCCTCCCATGTGGCACAGATCAGATATGACCCACAAAACATGTAAACATGAAAAAAAGCACTTGGATTCCCAATATTCTCAGATCATTTTCAGGCTCATTCTTAAATGGAAATAAATCTCATAGGAATTGGATACTTGTATTCTGTCCTCTGCATGCATTGCGTTGGGCATGCATATACAGATATCCACACACTATAACAAGATGAAGAGGCTTCAAAGACCACTCAGCTGGTTAAGCAATTTTGTTTTCTTTACTCGACTTGATTGAGTGCAACCATGTAGTTCTTTACATCTCTGTTACATTCTTTGTGAAACTGCAAAATAAATAGAAAAAATGCTTACATAAAAATAAACAAAATACAGTAGCTTGTTATACAATGTTTACATTATCATCGGTAAATTACAGTAGTTATGGCAATCTTTTAAATTTGAGTATAATGCATGTGAAAACTCTAACATGCTTCCAATATGTCTTAAGATACAAACACAAAGTATATAAAACAACGAATATAAATGATAAACCTACAAGCAAAGCTTCTTAGGGGTTTTACACAACAGATTGGAAGATGAAAGGAACACAGAATCGCTCTGCTGAGAAATGGTTGCTGTGCTTTGCCTGCTGGACGCTATGAAGCGTAACAAATAAAGTTTCAACTCAATCTGTGTCAAACAGTGTCCTCCAGTGGGGAAGAAGAAGCAACTTTAGACTTGGCATAACACTCCCCATCCACTGCGTTCGAAACCACGTACTTCCCTACTATATAGTAGGCAAAAAGCAGCCGAACAAAAAAGTATGTTTGAATCCTCAGTATTCATAAAAGAGTAGGTGAGAATTACCTGGCTGGTGCTCTAATTATCACAAGTTTTTGACATACATATACTTAAGTTGTGTTCGAATATGCCTGCCTACTTACCTAATATATAGTAGGAGAATGCAGTACGTGAAGAAAGAAATACTTTCGAAACCTCAGTATTCATAAAAGAGTAGGCGAAAAATACCCAGATGTCCTACTGCTTCAGCCCAGATTCTGAAGTGTTCATCAGATGGACACTTTTCTATCCCAGGAGTTCATGGGATATGATACATCATCATCAAACGTGATGGAGAACAGCAATGCGGGTGTTTACAAATGTGAGTATAAGAAACCAAAAACACGGTTCCTTTTGTTTAAATCGCATTTGTTGAGCTACTCTAAAGTAAACTGCTGAATTGTTGTAAGATGAATTGTTGTAAGATGTTGAACTGTTGAAGGTGTAAGATGCTAGACAGTATAATATATTTGTGATTTTTCTGTAAAAACACATTTTATTATATATAGTGAACAGGGGTAGCTCCAGTAAGCACATGTACGTCTCCAAAGTGAATTAACATGAACCATATACAGGTGCTGGTCATATAATTAGAATATCATCAAAATGTTGATTTATTTTACTAATTCCATTCAAAACGTGAAACTTTTATATTATATTCATTCATTACAAACAGACTAATATATTTCAAATGTTTATTTCTTTTAATTTTGATGATTATAACTGACAACTAAGGAAAATCCCAAATTCAGTATCTCAGAAAATTAGAATATTTACATTTGAGTTTCAATTAATGACCATCCCTACAGTATAAATTGCGGGTATCTCTTGTTCTTTGAAACCACATTAATGGAGAAGACTGCTGACTTGGCAATGATCCAGAAAATGGACATTGACGCCCTCCACAAAGAGGGTAAGTCACAGAGGGTCATGACTGAAAGGTGTGGCTGTTTACAGAGTGCTGTATCAAAGCATATTAAATGCAAAGTTGATTGGAAGGAAGAATTTGGGTAGGAAAAGGTGCACAAGCAACAGGGATGACTGCAAGCTTGAGAATACAGTCAAGCAAAGCTGATTCAAACACTTGTGAGAGCTTCACAAGGAGTGAACTGAAGCTGGAGTCAGGGCATCAAGAGTTACCACGCTCAGACGTCTTCAGTGATGATTTGGGCTGCCATGTCATCTGCTGGTGTTGGTCCACTGTGGTTTCTAATGTCCAGTCAATGCAGCCATCTACCAGGAGGTGTTAGAGCACTTCATGCTTCCTGCTGCTGACCAACTTTATGGAGATGCAGATTTCATTTTCCAACAGGACTTGGCACCTGCACATAGTGCCAAAGCAACCAGTATCTGGTTTAAGGACCATGGTATCCCTGTTCTTAATTGGCCAGCAAACTCACCTGACCTTAACCCCATAGAAAATCTACGGGGTATTGTGAAGAGGAAGATGCAATATGCCAGACCCAACAATGCAGAAGAGCTGAAGGCCACTATCAGAGCAACCTGGGCTCTCATAACACTTGAGCAGTGCCACAGACTGATCGACTCCATGCCACACCGCATTGCTGCAGTAATTCAGGCAAAAGGAGCCCCAACTAGGTATTGAGTGCTGTACATGCTCATACTTTTCATGTTCATACTTTTCAGTTGGCCAAGATTTCTAAAAATCCTTTCTTTGTATTGGTCTTAAGTAATATTCTAATTTTCTGAGATAATGAATTTAGGATTTTCCTTAGTTGTCAGTTATAATCATCAAAATTAAAAGAAATAAACATTTGAAATATATCAGTCTGTGTGTAATGAATGAATATAATATACAAGTTTCACGTTTTTAATGGAATTAGTGAAATAAATCAACTTTTTGGTGATATTCTAATTATATGACCAGCACCTGTACATCTTAAAGACGATTACTAAATGCCCATTTAACATCTGACAGGACAATCTTTGATAAGTATTGCAGATGAGCACATGAAATAGACGTTGGAGTGATGTATGAGTGCTGTTATGTAGTAGGCCTAGAATTCACTGTTGAATTTTCAGTGCTTATATTAGTTGAATGTAAGTAATGTAAATAAACAAATCTACAAAGAGTAACTAAACATAAGTTATCTGTTTTATTTGTCCATCATTACTGTTGATAAATTGAGGAACATTCAATTTGAGCACTTAAATCACAGCTGTAACTTGAATCTTGTCTGGATGTTACAGGGACAGATGAGACACGTGTACTTATCCGGTGCAGAGTGACTGTTGAAGGAATGCTGCCATCAAAGGCTTTTGCTGCAGTGCTTTTGTGGTGGAGCAGGACCTGCAAGGTAAGGAGGCATTTGTGGAAAAAAAGGAAAAATCTGAAACAAAACAAATATAAAGTATGTTTTTTTTGTTTACTTCTAATAGAAAAATCAAATGACATTGTGCTATTAAAATCTTTGCAGAATCTGAAATGTCTGCAGACTGGTGTGTGCAGTGAGGATGGAGAAGTTCACAGCAGCATCCTGGTGGTCTAGTGCCATGGATGAGACCCTCCATCACTCCACCTGCCCTTTTTGTCTCATCTGGGCCAGATTTTTCTGTGGTCTCTTCATCTTCAGTAAGCCCAGAGCCAGAGAGAGCATATAGAAAAAGACCAAAAGACATTGAGGATGTGATTTTGGTCAAGTTTGTTCTGCTAGTTTCTGTTCTTCTTACCAGTTCAGTGGTTTAGCCCACTACACCACAAAAGTAATGAAGCTGTGACAAAAATCCGCGTTATTGTAAACATATGAAAATAAATTTGGCTAGAAATGGAATTCTAACTACATGAAATGTAAAATGTTTTACTCTGTGTAAATGTTTTACAGGTAGTCATGCTCATGGAGAGCAGGCACACAAATGTTTGGAGCAGACACAGCGGCAGCTAGATTGTCCCACACATGTTCTCCCACTCTTGCCTCAAGATTGTGTGGTACAGGGGCTGTCATCCTGGTCTTCCTCATCCTCTCCGTACACTCAGGCAAGGAAAGCCTAGATGTCCCTTTCCCATCCATGATCAGATTCCAGTCTGACTGCAGCAGTGAGGCAGGTGATGGATGGCAGAGACAGGTGAAAGTGGACACAGTGGTCAGCTGCTTCATCAGAATAAAGCTGCAGAATTGTCACAGCTGTGTTGAGATGGCAGTAGGATGTGGGGTTCACCACCTGTAAATACATGATTGCTAGAACAATGATTGTTAGAACAATTATTTTTAATAAATCTTTGTTTCATGTGTTGTTAATTGTATTTATTTATTTATTTATTGTGATGGTTACTTTTATTCATTCTTTTACTCATTTATTCATGTTTTCATGTTATTATTCATGTTAATTGTTTAATTAGCTTATGCATTAATTCATTGCTTGATTGAAAACTGAGATGTAATCACCTTGGCTGCATTTGTCTAGTGTGTATTCATGCATTGCTATGGCATATGAAAAAAAAAAGAAAAAAAAACATTTTGCTTGTCTAAAAAAAAAACAAAAAAAAAAAACAAAAATATATATTGGTCAACATTTATCATTACTATTGTAAGTTTTGGGGTGGGGTAGCAATGCATCTTGGGCAAATCTTATTTTTTAACCCTCATTTTGACCCGGAGATAATTTTCTTTCTCCCGAAAATGTTACTTAATGTTATCGCATTGGACTAAGATTTACTGACTTTGTTCACACAGGGCATAACTACTTCCACAGAAAAAAAAATTGTTAATTTTCATTAAACATTTTTTATGTTATTCAACCTTGTTACACTTGTGGTGTTCCTGGTCAAAAATGACCGGCCTACAAAAAAATAGCTCATAAATCTGTTGTTGTGCAATATTATCACCAAAAATGGGTTCAATCTTTTTGTCAACTAGTTTTATTTCAATAAGGACAAATTTTGTATTTAATTTTGATACAGATTAATGAGGCCTACGATAAATCAGTTTAAAAAATAAACAAAATGTATGTGTGTGTTTTTTTGGTCAAGTGTTATAGGGATTTGAACACAACCTGAGTTCAAATATAAAATCAACAGTCTTCTCCAAAGGCGAGATCTCTGAGCAGCTTCCCAACGTCTCCTTTGTAAAAACATTGCAAATGATGAGGAAAACCATATTAGGTAGGGTTGTCAGGTTACTGATGCTATGAGGTGATAGCACAGCTGTCACTCTTACTTTTGATTTTTATTGATGCAGAACTTATAATTACATACATGCTTAGAGAAAAATGGTTGTATCTTTAACAATGGACAATCATAATGACAAAAAGAAAGAAATATATATATATATATATATATATAAAATATATATATATATATATATATATATATATATATATATATATATATATATATATATATATATATATATATTGGGTTTATGTACATCATAGTATGAGATTATATACACAGAAAAAAAGGCACAATGACAAGATTAAATACATCTGAATAATCATAGTATTCATTTAATCACATTGCATTAAAAATGCTTTTGTTGTCATTAATTATAAGCCAGAGTGATGAAACAAGAGAGCTAAATTCAACAAGAAAAATAGAAAAACAAAGGAGATGTAAGCCAATTTTGTATGTGGATGAAAAATTTAAAAAGAGAAATTAACAACATATTCAAGAGAGAACAATTTTGGGTTTTCGTAATAAAATATATGTTTAAGGATGACTTATGTACTCTTTTAGCACTCATTAAGTACTTATTGAAATTAAGTAACTACTCATGGATTATGCGGTTTTGAACGCATTACATTCTGGTAATAAGTATAATACCACTCTTAATTTCTCAACAAGTGAATTTGTATTTACAGGGTAATTTACAACATAAGCAAAATAACTTCTGTAATAGGTCGTAAAAAAGTTTTAGAAGTACAACTCTTAGTGAATTTCAGTTCCAGTTTTCTGACTTTGCCATTGGAGTCTGCGATAGCATTGGTGAACAGAGCCATTGGCCATTCGTTCCTTTTTACCTGATCATCTTTCAGAAGAACCAGGTATCCTTCCTTGATATTAGGTTATCTTTCCATTTCTTGTGAGGCTGAAGGGATGCAAGGTATTTTCATCTCCATCTTTCCCAAAACAGGCTGGCAAGATACTGCACTCTTTTCCACTGTTTCAGATAGCGATCAGTGTTCTCAAAGGGCCCTTGAGGTGTGGATGAGCTACACACCTTTTGGGAGAGGATCATTGCTGGGGTGAGGAGAAGAGGTGACTCAGGGTCAGTAGAAATTGATACGAGAGGTTTTGCATTGATAATATGGTCACACTTTATATTAGGTGGCCTTAACTACTATGTATTTACATAAAAAAAAATATGTACAATGTACTTATTGTGTTCATACTGTATTGCAAAACACTTCTGCTGCTATTGAGGGGATACGGGTAAGGTTAGGGACAGGTTTGGTGGTGTGGGTAGGTTTAAGGGTGGGTTAAGGTGTAAGGGATGGGTCAACAGTGGAATTATAAATGTAATTACAGAAATTAATTACAGATGTAATTACATATAGGTATTTTTAAAAATACAAGTACAATGTAAAAACATGTATGTACACAATAACTGCATTGTACCAAATTATTAATTTAAATGTAAGTACATAGTAGTTAAGGCCACCTAATATAAAGTGGGACCGATAATATCAATAGCAAAATTTGTCTTGAAAGTCTGATCGTCCTCTCCCCCCATGTGAGATGAATGAGGTGGGTTAAAGAATCCAGTGCGGATTGCTTCTTCTGTAAAGATTCGACCTTGATGATTTACTTTCTCGTGGTAATAATTTGTTAAGAGGGTTGCTATGTAACTATGGCTGGGCATGACGAGAGGGTTTTTTTTCACTGCTGAGAAGTGTGGACTGTTGTAGTCTGCCTCCAATTCTTAAGAGCCTGTCCTCTTGGACCGGGTTCAGCCTTTTGAGGGAACTCTGCTTGGGAATTACTTTTTCATTGTCCAGACAAGCAATTTTTCTTTATAAGCCTCCCTCTGTACACATCTGATGATGACACTTTCAGCTTGAGTCAGTTACTCAGGTGTGTACGAGCTCTCGCAACGGTGCCAACCACAACATGACCTTTTTTCATTTTTGAAAGACTGATCAAAGTGAATAAGTGTAGCTATGGATCATCTTAAGGATTTCCAAGATAAAACTATTTTGAAGCAGTGAGAACCAAGGCCAGAATCAGAGTTTAAACAGGTTGTGGCATGTGCTCGCACTTCAACGTCTATATCTGGATCGATAAGACTATAGGGAGCTTCTTTCACAGGGGTGGATGCTGGATGCTGGATGCTGCAGAAATGACGGACCAGTGAGCCAGATTGTTTTAATTAGGCAGCATGCAACAACTGGTCTAGTCAAGTGAAGTCAAGTCACCTTTATTTATATAGCACATTTAACCATACAGAATGTGTGATGTCATCATCCAGCTCAGTTTAGTTCAGTTCAGGTCAAATAGTATCTGTGCAATCAAATGGAAATTAAGTGTCCCCAACTAAGCAAACCAGAGACAACAGCGGCAAGGAAACAAAACTCCATCGGTGACAGCAATGGAGAAAAAGCCTTGGGAAAAAATAGCCTCAATCAGGTGGCCAGTTCTCCTCTTGCCAGATGAACCAGCAGTTTGTTCCATGTTGCAACACAGTCAGATTGTGCAGAGGACTCATTTGTTTCCCGTGGTTTTGTCTCGATGGCCGTCTAGGTGACAAGGTCTTCACTGGGGATCTGTCTCTGGGGCTCATCTAGATGTCCTGATCTCCAATGAGATTCAGGGCTGTAGAGGTCATGTCTAGGTCCTGATCCACCATCTGGGCTGGATACGGACTGGATCTGGGTGACTGCAGTGACCATCTGATCTGGATACAGACTGGATCTGGTGGCTGTGGTGACCTCAGAATAAGAACAAAACAGACTAATATTAGCGTAGATGCCATTAATCTTACAATGTAACAAGTACATCAGGTGTTATGGGAAGTAGTGTTCCCAATTCCGGTTGATCTAATTAATGCAGCTTAACAATCCTATAACACTAGAACCGCCAGAGGTCGCTGTATACCTAAAAGCGCCAGCGGGTAAATTTTACCCAAACATGGCAACTTTTTTTAATAGGGCTAAAGAACATATTATTTCACTGTATTATGCCACTGCCTTCACAAAGAAGTGTCTAGAGTCATGAAATGATTATGTCTAGTCGTCATCTATATTTTTACCTTGTTATTTTATGTTCAAGACTTTTTAATGCAGCCTACACTAATCCAGTGGTCAGTAAGCTAAAAAAAAAAAAAAAAAAAGCCTGCACTGACAACTAAAATTAGAAGGTAGTAAATATTTGGGTGGTGTAATATTATAATACAATGTCATTAATCAATACATTAGGATAACCCATGTTATTTAAATTACTAAAATAGCCAATAGACAATAATGGGCAATAATAATTCACCACACTGCATAGATGATGCTATGACAAATTCAAGCCCACAGCTTCACCTAGGCCCAATTATTAATTTCTTTAGTTATATAATTTATAATTTGAATAAGAGAACACTTCAGGTAATCAAAAAAAAAAAAAGTATTCATTACATCATAGATCAGTTTTTTTTTTTTTCTTCAGGAACCGGCTAGACTAGAATAAATAGCAACACAGTAGCGAACAATAAACGATATGGCAAGACAAAAATTAAATAATAAAACCAAAGTTTGACCAATTATTATACAGCAGGTAAATTTGACTCGGGTGGTGCTTATAGGTATAAATTAAGTCGTGACGTATTGTCAAGTATAGTGACCCATACTCGAAATTGGTGCTCTGCATTTAACCCATCCAAGTAAACACACACACACACACACACTAAATAATGAGTTTTATCTAAATAATGAGAGACTTGAATGTTTTGTTGAAAATCTGTTATGTACATTTGAAAAACAGCCACGGGGGTAAAATTTACCCCGTGGCGGTTCTAGTGTTAAAGGGGTCATCGGATGCCCATTTTCCACAAGTTGATATGATTCTTTAGGGTCTTAATGAAAAGTCTACAACATACTTTGGTTAAAATGTCTCAATGGTAGTGTAAAACAACACCCTTTTAACCTGTCAAAAACAGCTCTGTTCACAGCAAGCCATAATGGTGCATTTCCCTTTAAATGCTAATGAGCTCTCCTCAACCCGCCCCTCTCTTCTGTGGGGTGACACACAGTTCTCTGAGAGACTGTAAACTTTAGCTGAGTTTAGCTCACACAGGGCGGGGCTAAGGTAAAACAACAGTGTCAATCAACTATCGTGGGAGCGGCCTAGGCCTAAGCTGAGAATGGCTTGATTTTAGAAAGGGGTTATAAAAAAAAAAACAACACTGGGTGGATTTTTATCATTATAGGGTGGTTGTGTACACACACTGCCAAGACAGGGTGTTAAATAGGAAAAGGATCTGACACCTGCAGTTAATTTTGATATTTGAGGTATTATCAAATTACCAGAGTTTGGAGAACGCTGCGGACGTGGAGGACTATAACGCGATAAGAGCTCGCTCAAGTACTGAGGTGCTAAACCATTCAGGGCTTTATAAGTAATTAGCAAGATTTTAAAATCTATACGATGATTAATTGGGAGCCAGTGTAGTGTTGACAGAAGCAGGCTAATATAGTCATACTTCCTGGTTCTAGTAAGAACTCTAGCTGCTGAATTTTGGACCAGCTGGAGTTTTTTTACTAAGCATGCAGAACAACCACGCAATAGAGCATTACAAAAATCTAATCTTGAGGTCATGAACACATAAATGAACATTTCTGCATTTGACATTGAGAGCATAGGTCGTGATTTAGATGATTTTTGAGATGGAATAATGCAGTTTTAAAAATGCTAGAAACGTACGTGGCTTTTGAAGGAAATATTGCTATCAAATAGCACACCTAGGTTCCTAACTGATGACGAAGAACTGACAGAGCAGCCATCAAGTGTTAGACAGTGTTCTAGGTTTTTACATGCTGAGGTTTTAGGTCAGATAATTAACAGCCCTGTTTTTTCTGTTTTGTTTTGTTTTTCTCAGAATTTAACAGTAAGAAATGACTTGTCATTTAGTTTTTTTTTCTTTCTTTTCTTTTTTTATTATATATATATAGACTATGCATTCAGTTAGTTTTTCAAATTGGTATGTTTTGACAGGCTGCAAAGTAATCTAGAGCTGAGTATCATCAGCATAACAGTGAACGCTAACACCAGGTTTCCTGATGATATCTCCCAAGGGTAACATGTAAAGTGTGAAAAGTAATGGCCCTAGAACTGAGCCTGAGGTACTCCATACTGCACTTGTGATCGACAAGATACCTCTTCATTCACTGCTACAAATTGATGGCGGTCAGAAAAGTATGATTTGAACCATGTCAATGCACTTCCACTAATGCCAACAAAGTTTTCTAGCTTAGATGGAAGAGGGTCTAACATACATGTTGGTTTAGATGATTTAACAAGTTCATACAATTCTCCCTCTCCTATAGTAGAGAATGAGTGGAATTGTTACTTAGGAGATCTATAGTGCACTATCTGATGCGATACTGTAGATGACGGCTGCATGGTTACAGTTTTATCTCTAATAGTATCGATCTTGGAAGTAAAGCACTTCATAAAGTCATTACTGCTACGTTGTTGGGAAATGTCAACGGCTGTTGATGCTTTATTTTTCATTAATTTAGCCACTGTATTGAATAAATACCTGGGGTCATGTTTATTGATTTTTTCTTCTAAAAGAGATAAAAAGTAATCAGATCTAGCGGTTTTCAGTAGGATAGGATACTTTCCCACCATGCAAAACAAAATACCTCTAATTCTGTTTTCCTCCAGCTGCGCTCCATTTTCTGGGCTGCTCTCTTTAAGGCGGGAGTGTGCTCACTATACCATGATGTAGGACTGTTTTCCTTAATCTTTCTTGAATGTGACTTATTATGCCCCTTTTTACAAGATGTTAAATACGTCTCTGACATCCCCAGAGTGTGTATGTGAAGTTTTAGCTCAAAATACTCAATAGATGATTTTTTATAGCTTGTTAAAATTGCCACGTTTAGGGTATAAGCCAAAACATGCCATTTTCGTGTCTATCCCTAGAAAAAAGTATAACTAGTAAAATGCGTGCAAGTTATGTCACAGTGACAAAATACAACTAATGCAAGTTGGATAATAAAAAAGACTTAACTCGTGTAAATGATATCCTCCGCTGGATCAAGCCGCTGCGTTCTTCTTCTACGGAGACCAATGCGGAGCCAGAGCGCACCCTGTTTGTTTTCTTTATTTTACAAAAGCACAATGTTTTGTTGTTATTATGTGTGTATACAAATAAAAGTAGGCCCTTTACAGACTCGATTGATGTATTGCTCTTATCTGTACGATCAAAAATGACAGAGAAATTGAAGTTCCTTTAGAAGTTATGAGAAAAAATGGCATGAAACGCACCGACACATTTGTTGACCCCATAGGGTTAAATACAAATGAGCTGGTGCTAACGGAGAAGAGGGCGAAGTTTCAAGAGCAAATGCTCCGGTGCTGTCCTTTGCAAATAAACATTCCACTATTAGTACAGAAAATGAACTTGGTTTAAAAATCATTGATCTGATTGTATTGTGCATAATAGGTGCGCATTTATGAATCATACAGACGGGAGCATGGCGAGATAACAATGACGAAATAGCTAGTCTCATGGTGCCATCGCATGCTATTACTTCAAAATGTTGTATTTGTATTTTGTGTGGCAATACAGATTGAAATAATGATAACAAGGTGAACAGTAGGATACTGTCCATTATTAATCCCTTCCACAATCCCCCCATTCATATTAACTCAGTGTAGCATCTGGACCAATCTGATACACAATTTTGCATTTGATTTAACAAATCAATTAGTTATTAGATTAACAAATAGTCACAGACCCCTCACCCAATACACATACTCCATAAAGCCAGTAGGTATGTCAAAGACTTCAGGCCCCCGGATCCATGGCAACCTCAGATAACACTAGTTTTATTGCTCAAAGGAATGCAAATGTAGAGCATCTCACTACCTCTTTCTTATAGGAAAGACATTATGCCATAAAAATGGACTCTTCCCTAATTCATTCATAGAAAAAACTTTCTTTGAACGAACACACATATCATTCAGGTCACTGTGTATATTATTACTGTTTTTGTATATGTTTTTGTGCATTGTATACTGTTTTATGCATGCTTATGATAGATCAATTGTTAATATCATTTTAACTCATACCATGTCTGGTCTCTATCAATTTGTCTTTGGATGATGTAATTGAGAGTGAATATTACAGGTTGATACCTATGCAACATATTAGTGTCGTAAGAATCTTTAATAGTTTGTATATCAACTTCCAATCCAACCACTTTGCAAATTACCATGCTCTCAGACAAGAGGTCATAAAACCCCCCAGTATTTCCAAACTCCCGCTTGGAAATTCAGCCTTTCTCATTGGTCAAGCCCATCCTGAGAGGTGCGACTCTTCGCAGACCTTAAAGGGCTCACGCACACTCTCTTCTGCAAAAGCTCTACTGCTAAATCTCCGGATTGCTGCCCGTGTGGAGAGCCTGAGCCGGTACCGGCATGCCCGGTGGGCTCCAACATATCTCAGTCTGCGGTTCTCTTATATCCTAGAAGGATGGATTGGAGTCAGAGGACGACACGGCACGACACCAGCGGCGGAGCTTCACGATGCGCACACTACAGAAGCTCTCCAACAATGCTCCGCTTCCCGGCATTTAACCGCTCCCGCTCACAACGTGATCTCTTGCAGCTGATCCCAATCAATCACTGCCAGAAAGAGAAAGGGAGAGAGAGAGAGAGAGAGAGAGAGAGAGAGAGAGAGAGAGAGAGAGAGAGAGAGAGATAAAAACTGTGCACAACACAGCATCCAACACAACATTGATTTACATCACACAGAATGAACGCAACAACAAACACAAATAACAACTTTATGTCCAGGGAGTACCCCACCCTTAGTTACAAACCCAGGTTTGTAATAAATCAAATTACAACATTCAATTCATGTGACCAAAATAGGGGCGATTAAGTTTTCATCAGTGTAAGCCCTGGACAGTGCATCAGCAACGATGTTCTCTGCACCTTTCTTGTAGCGTATGTCTAAATCAAACTCCTGTACAATCAGTGCCCATCTCATTAAACTTTGGTTGGAGTTTGACATACGGGACAGAAATGTTAAAGGGTTATGATCCGTGTACACTACAATTCGATTACCAGAGCTTGGGTACACTTTGAAATGTTGGAGGGCTAGGAGTAATGCCAATGCCTCTTTTTTTGATGACACTATAATTCTGCTGACATTTGGTAAATTTTTTTGAGAAATAACTGACAGGTTGTTCAATGCCAGCATCATTAGCTTGCATCAACACCGCACCAGCGCCACAAGCACTTGTGTCAACCTGCAGAGTGAAGGACAAAGCGAAATTTGGGGCAGACAAGATTGGAGCATTGCACAGCAAATCTTTTGCAGAGGAAAAGGCAGACTCACACTTTTCATCCCATATGAATTTTCGTTCAGTGCTAAGGAGATCGGTAAGGTGCGCAACCACAGAGGCAACGTTCTTACCGAACCCCCTGTAATAACCGGTCATTCCCAAAAAGCGTCGCAATTCACGTCTATTAGTAGGTGATGGAAACTCAGCAATAGCTTCAACTTTTGCACTCACAGGTTTAACCTGGCCGTGCCCAACTAATTTCCAGAGGTAAGTAACCACAGCCTTGGCAAATTCACATTTACCGAGGTTAAGTGTTAATGATGCCTCAGCCAGGCGCTTTAGGACTGCATTAAGGGTGCATAAGTGGTCGTCCCACGGCATGGAATAAACCACTACGTCATCGAGATAGACATATACATATCACCTCAGTGATAAAACTCATTGATTTTGACGGCGATTTATTCACAGTGAAGGAGCGAATTCTGTGATCCTACGAACCCGGGAACGCGCTGCTCACGTCGCCAGTCACATGATTGTCTATTGTAAATAAAATTAATTTTATTTACAAATTTATTCTTATTATTGTGTAAAACGTAATTAAAAATACTTATGTAAAATGCATTCTTATTATTACAAGCATATTTTATAATATATAATCCTTTTTATTATTTGATTATTTAATCTCCTGTTTAAAAGTAGGAAAATAGACACGCTATTTTTACCTTAACTCGCTAGAGTGTGAAACTGAGAAAAATGACTTTAAAGTTTTTTATTTGTCCAGCCAAATTAATTATAGGTAGGACACTAGAAATTTGGCAATTAGATGTTTTAGTAATGAAAATTATCTACATTAAAAAATTGTGGGCTCAAAAAAAAGTGAGAAGTCACACCAAGGCAAAATGCAGTAACTTCCACATTATCAGAATTTGGTTGCTGATCACCGTTTACAAAATTGTTACAGTAACACCAGTATAAAATCTAGTGATCATGGGCTATCTCATATAGGCTATTGCATACGGTAATGTGACTGTATTGTTTTTTTTTTGTTGTTGTTGTTGTTTTGTTTTTTTGACCTTAACAAGCAGACTAAAAGTAAAACATGACCGTTTTGCAACACAGTAACATAAAAGAATGCTAGACATACATGTAGCATAATTGATTTTATATTGAATTGAATGAAATAGCCTAACCTAAAAGAATGACTTGTGGATTTATGTGAATGCCAGCAAGCAGGAATAATGCTCAGAATGCTTGTGGATTAAACATCTCCGACAAAGTTCATCACCATGGATTGATTTTATCGGTAACAAGAAAGGTAGGATATGGATTTAATTGCAAACTGTTAGTAGGCTACTGATTTTATGATTGATCATGCTACATGCTACGGCATTGGAGTCCACACGCGTCCAACTAGAAATGACAGCCTGGTGAATAATCTTCATTATAAAAAGGGGGAAAAAAAAACAAACAAACAAAAAAATCTTTAAAGGTTATTCACAATTACGTATTGCTGCCAAGGTATTACAGTGCTTTGTTATGGAGCTGTTTGGTAGATCGCGATCTATGTAATTTGTTTGTCTACACCATAATTTAAATGCGGCAGACTTTAATGGACAGTAAAAAAAAAAATAAAAAAAAATAAAAAAACAGGCAGAACCCTGTATAACTCCAAGCCTTAACAGTAACTTAATTTTGACGCGCAGTTAAACAAAGGCAGAACACTGTAACTCAATTTGAGCGTTTCAAACAAAGTGAAAGAGCCGTAACTCGTGTTATACATTATTCTGCCTTGGTTTCTCCAGGGCTTTTCGAAGTTATGGTTGAGACCACCCATTATTTTCTCGGAAAAACAACGAAATTGACTCAAGATACTTATGCACATGATACGGGATGTCTTGAATGTCCCAAAAATATCAATAACTAATTTTCGACCAAAATCGAGTCTTTTGAATTTGCACGGCAGTATAGTTGTATATAAATATACGCAATATATATATCTGTTTATAATCCACATTTTAAAATTGTATTGCATAGACCTACCTGCTGCTGCCATAATAAAGACCCATTTTGAATGTTTATGTGCTTTTCTTCTTTTTCTGCTCCCAGTCGCTGTGGTTGAGCAGTCATGAAGTATTGTTCTTTTAAATACTTTCCAGCATTTCAGAAATAAATATGTTTGCAAATTACACTGAAGTAAAACATTACCTTACGGTGTTCGGGAGTGCTCAAAAAGGGTTTAAACACTGAATTTTGAATCGATTTCTTCTCGTAAACTCAGAGATGTGGATTCAGACGACAATTAAATTACCACACGTCCTTGGTGCGTGTCAAAAAACAGTAGGTAATTCGGCTGGGGATTTTTATGGCGATGGTGAGAGAAAAAAACTGACATCCTGGATTTAGACGGCATTAAAATCACCAACTACCCCCTGTAAATGGTCAAAATCACTTACGTACCCCTGAGAAACAATTACTGTCTGAATAGGGCAAAAGTCTGTGAAAAATGTGAATGGAGGAAATGGTACCTGGAACTGAAGCTTGAATTGTGACCCTTAGGATATCCACTTCTCTTGAAGGTTAGGATTAATAATAATAATAATAATTAATAATTTATTACATTTTCTGGGTACTCAAAGTGCTCTACATAGAAGGGGGAGAAGTTTGTTGACACACCCCCGTGCTGTGTCCAGGAAAGAGAGCCCAGATAAGTAGCCTCCAAGCTTTGCTGACTCCACTTCCTTGATCAGGGCCCGTTTTTAATCAAGCCTATAAGAATTACTCTCAAGAACACTGCTAATTGACTTAAGTGTAAAATAATTCTTGGCTCAAAGCTATGCTTAAAAGTTATTTATCAAGCATCTAAGTTATCAAGTTGTAATTTAAGCGAAGTGTAGGACTAAATCTTAAGTGTCAATCTTAGAGGTGATTCACGACACTTTGCTGTGCCACAAACGGGATTTGGATGACGACATATGCATGGAGCAATTACTGAATAGATTTCCTTATTTAAGAATATTCTCAGATAAATTCACATTGAATGGTTAAATTCCTAATAGGAGTTTACATTCAACACACATTTGACAATAAATAATTTTCAAGAGAAAACATTATGGCAAGAAAACGAAGCGTCATCACAACCTTCAATTTAGGGTTGTGCTGATAGAGATAGTATCGTGTATCGACGGTAGTCAGAGATATCGCCCGTTGCTGATGCCTTTGACGACAGCAAGATGATGATTATTATTATTATTATTATTATTATTATTATGTTGAACCAATATGGCGGCGCGCTAAGACGCAGCGGCTTCTCCGGGTCCCAAAGACGGTGCTTTTATGTCTTTTAATGTCGTCTGTTCATCTCCAAACAATGTCAGTTTACCGCTAATTCATCGGGAGATCACTCTGGGATACATCTATGATCGCCAAAGCCTTTTGGATATCGACAACATATACAAACACAAATTCTCGCTGCCAGCTACTGAGAAGCTACGAGGCCTTTGTTTACTGCTGGAGCCGGACCTCGAGACCGCAGCCTCGCCTACTAACGCTACCCGCACAAGGCGGCGTCACAAGCTGTGTGAGAGAGGACGGAAGCGCGGTAAGCGCGGAGGTATACGAGCCAGGCTAAGGGCTAACCCCACAAGACCGGCTCTTCCAACACTCATGCTCTCAAACGTTCGCTCTCTGGAAAACAAACTGGACTTTATTCAACTCAGTCGGGCTACACAGCATGAGGCAAGGGATTGTTGTGTGTCTGTTTTCACTGAAACATGGCTAAACGACAACATAACCTAGTACCGAGCGGACAGAGATTCATCACTGTCTGATAAGACAAGCGGGGGTGGCTTGTGTGTGTACATCAACAAAAAATGGTGTACCAATGCTGTGGAAGTGACAAAACACTGTTCATCACTGGTGGAGTTTATGTTTGTGAAGTGTCGACCATTCTATCTGCCACGGGAGTTCACGGCCATTGTTATTGTCGAGGTTTACATTCCCCCGTGTGCAAATGCTAAGGACGCGCTTTGTGAACTGTACAGCGCCATCAGCGAACAACAAACAAATAACCCTGAAGGCTTTTTCATCATAGCCGGTGACTTCAACCACGCAAACTTAAAGACAGTTTTGCCAAAGTTCTACCAACATCTGAACTTTGCAACAAGGGGAAATAACACACTGGACTTTGTTTACACAACAGAAAAGAACGCTTACAAAGCCGAACCCCGCCCCCTCCTCAGGTACTCGGACCACATCTCTGTTATGCTAATCCCAGCATACAAACAACTTCTCAAACTTGCCAAACCGGTTCTTAAGCAGATCACGGTATGGCCAGAAAATGCTACCTCAGCACTGCAGGACTGCTTCCAGGACACAGACTGGAACATGTTTAAAGAGGTGGCCACCTACAACAACCACACAGACCTGCAGGAGTACACTGAAACTGTGACTGCTTACATCAAAAAGTGCACTGATGATGTGACAGTCACCAAGACCATCACCACACGCGCCAACCAGAAGCCATGGAGGACAGCAGAGGTTCGTGGGCTGCTAAAGACCAGAGATGAAGCTTTCAGATCGGGAGATAAAGCAGCCCTCAAAACAGCAAGAGCCAATCTGTCCCACAGCATCAAAAAATGCAAAACGGTTATATGCTCAAAAAATCAACAATCACTTCACAGACAGCAGAGACACACAGAGTCTGTGGCAAGTCATTCAGACCATCACAGACTACAAGCCCCCGCCACAGGCCTGTGATGATGACACATCCCTCCCAGATACACTCTACCACTTTTATTCACGGTTTGAAATGCAGAATGACACACCTGCACAAAAACTGCCCACACCTCCCAACAACCAGGCGCTCTGTCTGTCTCCAGCCGATGTAAGGAAGACCCTATCTAGGATCAACCCACGCAAGGCTGCGGGTCCCGACAACATACCTGACCGTGTACTGAAAGACTGTGCTGAACAGCTGACAGATGTCCTAACAGATATCTTCAACACCTCGCTGAGCCAGGCAGTCGTCCCCACATGTCTCAAATCCACAACAATCATACCAAAGAAATCACCTGTGTCCTGTCTAAATGACTACCGTCCCATAGCACTGACTCCAATTATGATGAAGTGTTTTGAGAGGTTAGTCATGCACAACATCAAAACCAGCCTCCCCAACACACTCAATCCGCTCCAGTTTGCATACTGTCCAAACCGCTCTATGGACGATGCAATTTCCTCCACACTCCACCTGGCTCTTACCCACCTAGAAAACAAAGACTCTTATGTTAGAATGCTGTTCATTGACTTCAGCTCAGCATTCAACACAATAATCCCACAACAGCTCATCAACAAACTAAACCTGCTGGGCCTTAACAATTCCCTCTGTAATTGGATTCTGGACTTTCTAACCGGAAGACCTCAGTCAGTCCGTGTCGGCCACAACACCTTGAGCACTACCACACTGAGCACAGGTGCCCCACAAGGCTGTGTGCTCAGCCTGCTGCTCTTCACGCTGCTGACCCACAACTGCACTGCCAAGTCCAGCTCCAACCACATCATCAAGTTCGCTGATGACACTACAGTGGAAGGTCTCATCAGCAACAACGATGAAACGCACTACAGAGAGGAAGTGGCACAGCTGGCGAAATGGTGTGGCACTAACAACCTGTCCCTCAGTGTGAGTAAGACAAAGGAGGTTGTGATGGACTTGAGAAGAAACTTCGGTGATCATCCCCCACTGACCATCGACAGCTCGCCTGTGGAGAGAGTCAGCAGCACTAAATTCCTGGGGGTGCACATCACAGAGGATCTCACCTGGACCACCAACACCATGTCACTCTCCAAGAAGGCACAACAGAACCTACACTTTCTCCGCCGGCTGAAAAGAGCAAGTCTCCGTCCACCCATCCACACCACTTTCTACAGGGGCACCATTGAGAGTGTGCTGACCAGCTGCATCACTGTCTGGTATGGGAAGTGTACAGCAGCAGACCGCAAGACCCTCCAGCGGACAGTGTGCTACAAAGTGTCAATCAAAGTGTGCTACACGCAGGTGAGTGGGCCTGTACAAACCACCTGTAGTAGCACACTCTCCTCCTCTATGCGCACTACAGTCGTGGCCAAAAGTTTTGAGAATGTCATAAATATTAATTTTCACAAAATCTGCTGCTTCAGTGTTTTTAGATCTTTTTGTCAGATGTTACTATGGTATACTGAAGTAAAATTACAAGCATTTCATAAGTGCCAATGGCTTTCATTGACAATTACATTAAGTTTAAGCAAAGACTCAATATTTGCAGTGTTGACCCTTCTTTTTCAAGACCTCTGCAATTCGTCCTGGCATGCTGTCAATCAGATTCTGGGCCACATCCTGACTGATGGCAGCCCATTCTTACATAATCAATGCTGGGAGTTTGTCAGAATTTGTGGGTTTTTGTTTGTCCACCCGCCTCTTGAGGATTGACTGCAAGTTCTCAATGGGATTAAGTTCTGGGGAGTTTCCTGGTCATGGACCCAAAATTTCAATGTTTTGTTCCCCAGGCCACTTACTTATCACTTTTTCCTTATGGCAAGGTGCTCCATCATGCTGGAAAAGGCATTGTTTGTCACCAAACTGTTCTTGGATGGTTGGGAGAAGTTGCTCTCGGAGGATGTTTTTGTGTCATTCTCAAAACTTTGGTCTCCTAAAGTTGATTCAGCTGTGGGATCAGGGCACCTCCAGTGCAGAGCTTGCTCAGGAATGGCAGCGGGCAGGTGTGAGTGCATCTGCACGCACAGTGAGGCCAAGACTTTTGGAGGATGGCCTGGTGTCAAGAAGGCCAGCAAAGAAGCCACTTCTCTCCAAAAAAAACATCAGGGACAGATTGATCTTCTGCAGAAAGTATCGTGAATGGACTGCTGAGGACTGGGGCAAAGTCATATTCTCCGATGAAGCCCCTTTCCGATTGTTTGGGGCATCTGGAAAAAGGCTTGTCAGGAGAAGAAAAGGTGAGTGCTACCATCAGTCCTGTGTCATGCCAACAGTAAAGCATCCTGAGACCATTCATTTGTGGGGTTGCTTCTCATCCAAGGGAGTGGGCTCACTCACAATTCTGCCCAAAAACACAGCCATGAATAAAGAATGGTACCAAAACACCCTCCAACAGCAACTTCTTCCAACAATCCAACACAGTTTGTTGAAGAACAATGCATTTTCCAGCACGGTGGAGCACCGTGCCATAAGGCAAAAGTGATAACTAAGTGGCTCGGGGACCAGAACGTTGAAATTTTGGGTCCATGGCCTGGAAACTCCCCAGATCTTAATCCCATTGAGAACTTGCAGTCAATCCTCAAGAGGCGGGTGGACAAACAAAAACCCACAAATTCTGACAAACTCCAAGAAGTGATTATGAAAGAATGGGTTGCTATCAGTCAGGATTTGGCCCAGAAGTTGATTGAGAGCATGCCCAGTCGAATTGCAGAGGTCCTGAAAAAGAACGGCCAACACTGCAAATACTGACTCTTTGTATAAATGTCATGTAATTGTCGATAAAAGCCTTTGAAACGTATGAAGTGCTTGTAATTATATTTCAGTACATCACAGAAACAACTGAAACCAATATCTAAAAGCAGTTTAGCAGCAAACTTTGTGAAAACTAATATTTATGTTATTCTCAAAACTTTTGGCCACGACTGTAGTCACTTTCCACACACACACACACACACACACACACTGCTGTGTGTATACAAATCCATGCTCATGCACTACAAATCATCCTGCACTGTTCCCCAGCCAGCTGCTGACTCACTATGTTTTTCTTCGCACATGTACAGTATTTATCTGAAGCACACGTATAGTTTGTATTTTTTAGTTTATGTATAGGTAAATTTATTTTTTTTATATGTATATAAAATCTATCAGTAGGATAGTTGTGTATAGGTTTATATTGTTTTACTTCATTGTTGTATGCCTGTATTTATGTAGCACCATGGTCCTGTGAGGCATGACATTTTGTTCCACTGTATGCCCCCGCATGTAGCGGAATGACAATAAAGCTCAACTTGACTTGACTTGACTTGATTATTCGTCAAAAATATAGGCGATTATCTTTTCCAGCACGAAGAGTCGCTTCAGAAACCAGTGGCTGCGATTAGCTCTGGTGGCCGTGTCAGAGCTGTAACGCGCCGCAGACGTGTGGAGTGTAAATAAGGGGTAAGAGATTTATACATCATACAGTGTAAATCACTTCACTGATTATAACGGGAGTGTTTTTAAAGAGCATATAATACTCACGCTAGACTGAAGTCAGTTATGATGTTCTATGGTAATGTAAATGTTCTTTGTTCATTTTGAATAACTGAGAAAATGTAACTGTTTGATTAACTGCTCCTCGTCAAATATTTTAAGAATATTCTTCCTCTCCTGAAAGATTTGTGCACGTCTCTGTCTCCTCAGCACCATCACAAGCCCCTGCTGGCAACTCCTAACCACTTAAATAACTGAGCTGTCTTAAATAACTGAGAGAGTAAGAGTGATTTTTAGCTTTAAGAAATTTGATAACTTGCTTTTATACTTAATATTGAAAGTAGGAGTAAATTCCATAGATTCTCAGCACTTAGGCACTAAAATGGCACTTTGAGAAGCTTGATAAATACGAGCCCAGATCTGCGAGTCCTCTTAACTTTTGGGGTTCTTTGTTGCTAATTTTAGGGAAACTTTCCAGCTTATCAAAGAGCGTTTTCTCAATTATTTCCACACTTCCTAAGCTTTCTTCTAGACAGGACCCTGCCATTCTATAGCCAGCTGTCAGATCGGCCCCATGAACAGCTCTTACTCTTTTAACTTGCTCTGAATACTGTGGTCCTTGCCACCTTATCAGAAGATCGAGCTCCTCACTAGGGGTTGAGCGATAGTCCTCCTAGAACATTAATAAATGATGACTTCTACGCTAAGTAATTTTCCGGGTAATCGTCAAACTTATTAAGCCCTGAGTTTATAAGCTCACGACTAGGGATGTCAACTATTAATCGACGGTCGATTAATTGTCGATAAGAGATGCAATAGATTAAAGCGATGGTCGATTAAGCAGTTTAATTTTGGGGTGTGTACGGCTCATGCGCTAAACATCTGTATGCGGCTGTGAGTGGCGGTGCTGGATCTTTGGCGAAAATTATACACTAACGTAAAAATTATGCTTTTAATGTGATCCAAACTTTAAAAGTACATTAAAACAGAAACAATATACATTTATTTTGTATTGAAATGTAGTAACTAGGTCATGTTTAATTATAATTTCCCCAGATATAATTGTTTCATACCGGCCTCTGCGCATCGACAGGGCTGCGGGACACGAGCAGGACAGAGATATATAGCCTATATGGCTTAGGCTAAAATTCGTAATTTAATTTGTTTCTACGTTAGACTTAATAATTTGTGGGCACTGTCTGTTTCATTAATTTGTTCCCTAGAAAACCCATGATTTAGCTAAAATAAGGGAACAAATTAAGCCATAGGGAACGAATTCTTAATTCATGGCCACGAAATCTTTCATTTCCGCATGTTTACCATAGTAAGAGATGTGAAAACATAGTCACGATGTAACATTTGCCTGCTAACCCATTATTTAATTATATATATATATATATATATATATATATATATATATATTCTCTTATTATATATTTAACTGAAAATTGAGTGTTTAATCTTATCATTATACATTACTGACATTCTATCATCCAATTCTGATACTGTTAAGTGCACAATCTGTATTGTTAAAAGCGCTATATATATAAAGGTGACTTATAAACAAAGATTTGTACCTCACTTGTGTCATGCTCACATTAAAATGGTTCATGTGAGCAGCGGTGTTTTCTGTAGCACCGCCGATAGAAGCAGTTCTCTGACCACGGCGCAGCCCCACAAGCTGCAGCTACATTTGGGATCATTTTATTTAAGTGCCAATTATGTCAATTGCAAACATTGTGATTGTGTTTTAAAATACAACAAGTACAATGAAACCATTTAAAGAGGTGCGTTTAGCAGTCTCCGTGACGGGATCTGAAACAGCCAACCGAGTAAAATTATCCATACTACGGCGCGGCGGGCGCACTCTCTTCATTTTATCAAATGATCATAATCACATCTATTCATTTTACAGTCCTGCTACTTGCCTTTTATTTAGACTGAAACCCCTGTCATTCGGGTGAGAAAACCTGCGATTTGAGTGACATTTGCACATCCTGTCAGCCGTTGAATATTTGCCACTGCAATAGACACATTTCACAGCATTAACGCTCTGGGCTCCGAGGTCATTTTGGGGCCCTTGAGATGTTTTGACATGCCCTGATATTTGTGCTTATTTCAGCTACTTAAAACATACTATTGACCAACATGTAATTTTTTTGTATTCAGCTCAGTAATCAGTCTTGTAGGCTAGAATATTTACTTCAAAATGATGTGAAAATCATTCTGCTTACTCATTCACAGAAAACAATATATTGATTTAAAATTTTCAAGACATGTTTTGTGATCAAGGGTCTATATGCGAGGGAGTGGCAATGGCCATGAATATTAAGTGAATCTCACCTAAGAGACAAAGGGCCCTCCCCTAATGGCCCCTAATGGCCCATCAGTGTGACTGTGACTTTGAGGCAGGTAAGAGAGAATGTGAGGAGATTGAAAAACAGTTTTTTTTAATTATTTGTATTTTATTTACAACACAGTATAATCAAAACATACATAATGAACATAATATATATGTATATATATATATATATATATATATATATATACACATATACATATACATATATATATATATATATATATATATATATATATGTGTGTGTGTGTGTGTGTGTGTGTGTGTGTGTGTGTGTGTGTGTGTGTGTGTGTTTTGTAGCCATAGACTCACACATGCTTTGTACTATCATAAAAAACTTGATAGAGGACGATGACACCAGCCCCACTCCTGACCCAGAGCCCAACCCACCATCACCCCGAGCCACAGAGCGTCAGCCCGAGCCCACCGCGGACAGAGAGCCAGAGCCCAGAGCAACCCATGAGCCATCGCAAGAAGGAGCGACTGAGCTGGAGATTGCCCTGGAGCCAGAGCCTCACCGAACGTCCGATCAGGTGTGAGAGCCGGCTACATCGCACGCGACAGTGGAACCTACAGTGGAGTGCGAGGATGCTGAAGGAAGCCCTGCCCACTGCACCGCCGCTGAGGGTGAGCAGTTGCAGGACTCTGTGGACTTGATAGATTGGGAAACTCATGCAGACATGCCTTCCATGCTCACGCCACCTTCTGAAATCTCTAACTACCTTGAATTGCCTACCTACCCGGATTTCCCACCCACCCTCCCTCTCCTGCCTCCTCCTATCATCCCGGCTACTTCAGCCCCGCCACCGCTGCATCCTGACAGCCCCTCTGCTCACCCTCAGCCCACCATCTGTGCGGTGGGATCGCCGCGGGTCTGCCTGTCTCCATCGGCGTCGTGGCTGGGGGATCCCTCGTCTCCGCCTCCAGCCTCTGAGTCCTGGACTCCACCTCGGCCCTCCAACCCGTCGGCTCCTAGCTCCCTCATCTCCACCATCGCCCATCGGCCCACCAGCTCCACTGGGCTCCTTCGTCCCTCCGGCTCTGTCTTGGTCGGTCGTCATCCCGCCATCGCCTCAGGACTCCACTCCTCCGGCTGTGCCTCGTTGCTCCGTCCCACCGGCTCCATTGGGCTCCTCCCTCCCTCCAGCTCCACCTTGGTCCTCAGTCGCTCCGGCTCTGCCGCGTACCTCCAGATCTCCGCCTCCGCCTCGGTCGCCAGAGCCCTCGGCTCCACCTTGGCCTTTCAGATCCTTGGCTTCGCCCAGACTCATCTGCTCTCCGGCTCCGGCTCGGGCTCCTCCTCCACCTGCTCTGCCGCCGTCAGTCGGCCCCTTGGAGTCGGCGGCCATTCCTCCTCCATGGCTCCACCCTGGGCCGTCTTCATGGCTGCGGCCTGGGTCCTGCCGGGCTCCTCCTGCTCCGGGTCCCTCCTGTCTTCTCCCTGGCTCCTCCCTCCGTCTGATCCGCCCTGGGTCCCTCTGTTCTCTCCCTGGCTCCTTCCTCCGTCACCACCCGTCACCTCCTCCCGGTCATCCGCCCACCTCCTGAACCTCCTCCTACCCATCCCTCCGTCTCCTTCCCCTTCTACTGCGCGGGGTCGCGCCTTGTGTTTTCATTCCCAATGTGTGACCTAGTTTCTGTCTATCATTTATGATATCATTATGTTCAAGTGTGTCTCCTCATTATCCTTAATTACGTTCCCCTTATAAGTTGCATTCAGTTCTGTGTTTCTTTGTCCGATCTCGTCTATGTATGCTTGTGGTGTCTACCCTCGTGTATTGGATTACCTATGTGGATTATTAAAGACTGTTTCTCACTATCCTTCATCGTTGTGCTTCTCTCCTGCACCACACCGTGACAAGTAGGCTATTAATAATAAACATGTACTGAACATACTTAGACTCGTAGCATTCATCATGTTACAGTGTACACTCGTATTACTTTTATTGTTTTATATAGAGCGTGAAAACATCATAGCGCCATAAGAAATTTAAATACAATGAATTGCCTATCATATTCAAAATGTTTTACACTATTTCAAACACTGTAGTCAGGAATTATAGTTTGGGAAAAACCCAACTATGATTTTGTAGTCATACAGTCTAGTATGTATGATTTTATAGTAGTCTATGAGATGATTACACTGTAAAAAATGATTCACTATATTTGTTTCAAAATATTACAAGCAATATTATTAATTAAATTCAACACATTAAAATTAATTAGGATTAATCAAATGAAATGCTAACAATTAACCATACAAAATGAGTAAAATAGCATGAAAAAATTAAGTAAAATTTAAACAAAAATATTGATTTCACTGGTCCAAAAAAATACTGATACTTGATGTCTGTGTGCCTAGATGAAAGCTTTTTTTTATTATTTGATCAGGAGAGCTCTTAAAAATCTGTTTATGCTGAAAATTCCAGATATTACACTGTAAAATCACAGGATGGCGGAAATTGATACGGTAAATCCAACTCAGAGATTCAGGTCAGATGATGAAGATGCCAAAACATAACCAACACCACCCGATCACCTTTTCTCTTGGCTTGTCTTAACTGTTGTCTAACTCAGTTACAGCAGCCAAACAATATTTAATGTTAAAGAGTAAAGGGTCAAGAGCCCAACTAAAGCAAACATTGACCACCGTGATGGTGACCCAATGGTAAAACATGATTTTCTCCTTCAGTGATTCTGTGTTAACATCAGGTGTCTTCAATAATTCAGTTTTGGGGGCCTGGAAACACAAGCTTTTGAACAAGATGCTCATCTCCATGTAAACAACAAAAACATGAATTTGCGAAAAAGGTGACGTCATGTGCATGCATATTATGTTTTTGCGCAGTGTTTCTGGATCGCCAACTACTGGCCTGACATGCATAACATAGTATCATTAGCATAGTGTTTTTTGTCCAATGAAACGAATATTTTTGTTTGAATTTTACTTAATTTTTTCATGCTATTTTACTCATTTTGAATGGTTAATTGTTAGCATTTCATTTGATTAATTCTAATGAATTTTAATGTGTTGAATTTAATTAATAATATTGCTTGTAATATTTTGAAACAAATATAGTGAATCATTTTTTACAGTGTATGTAGCCACAGACTCAAGCATGCTTTGTACAATTAAAGGATGTACTTTGTACTATAAAAAATGATATTTTATATCTGAGAAACTAATTATTATTGTTTAGCATGCTATTAAAATATATTTGTGAACAGAGTATTAATAAAACACATGGTCTAAACATTCTTAGACACATAGCATTTGTCATGTTGTCCTTTGGGAAACCCCCAGCTAACTGTTAGTAAATCTGTTCAAGTTTATGTCACAATAACATGGTAACTAATGCAAAAAAGAAACATTAGTTACTCATCAGATTGACCTCCTGTACTGGATAAAATCGTGTTCTTCTTTCAAGGGAAATCCTTCCTTTACTCAGCGCGAATAGTAGCAGTAGCCGCGAAGACTTGCTTCATTTCAAAGTAGACACTTCAAGCTTTCTATAGATATAACTCCCATGTCTCTGTGTTGAGTATTTGCTGAGTTACAGTTCATTTTAGTGACGCATATCTAAAAACAGTTCTCGGAGACGGAGAAGACAGAGAGCACACTCTGTTTGTTTTATTATTTTTCCTAAAGCACAAAGTTGTGTTGTTATTGTGAGTGTACACAAAAAAAAGTAGACACTTAACAGTTTCGATTGATATATAACACTTATTTGTGTGACCAAAATCAGCAGAGTATTTTTAGTGTCTTTTGCACTGATCTTAAAAAAACCTGTCTGGTATCGCCGGCGATACCGTCGACCCCAGAGAGTTAAGGTTAACGATTAATCGATTAATTGATCGTTAATTTAAATGACGATCGATCATGGAAATGATCGAAAATTGACATCCCTACTCACGACGCACAAGGTATCTAGCTATTTCACTCATACCTGTATGGTCTGTAGAGGATGACTGTTGTGTTGTGCTGCTGAGGTAGGGAGTCTGAGGTTTGTTAGATTTCTCTGAAAACGGAACCTGTCCATACGCATGGTTATGAGAGAACGATATGTGTGGCAGGTAAATAGGAGTGAGCTGGGCATTCTTGGCTGACTTACTTGGTATGGTTTGGGAGTAGACATGTGGTTCAGTTTGTCAACATCTTGTGTGACATGGCTTGTGGCAGTCATGATAGGCAGTGCAGGTGGTATCATCTGTTTGTGATCATGGGAGTCAGGTTCTGCTTTAATGGGAGGGAGACAGTAAAAACTTGATCCAGAAAGACTGTCCACATAGTCCTTTGTGCACAAATACAAAAAAATGCTTTCTTAAAAATAAACAACAAAATACAGTAACTCGTTGTACAATGTTTACATTGTCATCTGTAAATTAGAGTAGTTATGGTGATATTTTAAACGTGAGTATGATGCATGTGAAAATGATAGCATGCTTCCAATACATGTCTTAAGATACAAACAGAAAGTATATAAAATAACAAATATAAACGATAAACTTACAAGTAGGGTTGTAATGGTATGAAATTTTTACGGTATGATAATCGTCTCAGAAAATGTCACGGTTTCACGGTATATATTAAACAATAATTCTCATCAGTAACAATGACTCTTAAAAGAATAAGAACAAGTTATTTGAGTGAATAAATCCTTTATTACAACAAACTTGAAACCATTTAAATGAAAGTATTTAAGTCTCCTTTCTGAATAAAAAAAACAAACAAAAAAAAAACAATTGAAAATACAGCTACCCAACAAACACAGAATGTTCCCCTAACATTCCCAGTTGGTTATTTTTTGGGGGGAAGCAAATAAGGACGTTCTAGGAACGTTTCCTGTAGGTTATTTTTCAATAACCTACAGAGAACGTTGCCGGAACGTTCCCTGCAGGTTATTTTTAGGTTTAATTGTATAACCTAAAAAGAATGTTCCCAGAACGTTCCCTGCAGGTTATTTTAAGGTTTTATTTTTATAACCTACAGATAACGTTCCCTGAAGGTTATTTTTAAGTTTTATTTTTATAACCTATAGAAAACGTTCCCAGAACGTTCCCTGCAGGTTAATTTTATATGTCATAAACATGTAAACTAATTAAAACTTGTGTATTTTTTAATCATAAACAAACAATTTTTTTGCAGAATTTCATGTCTGAAATAAGCTTTTAATAAAGTGTAGGGTCCCACTTTATATTAGGTGGCCTTAACTACTATGTACTTACATTTAAATTAATCATTTGGTACAATGCACTTATTGTGTACATACATGTGTTTACATTGTACTTATAATTTTAAAAATACCTATATGTAATTACATCTGTAATTAATTTCTGTAATTACATTTATAATTACAATGTTGACCCATCCCTTACACCTTAACCCACCCTTAAACCTACCCATACCATCAAACCTGCCCCTAACCTTACCCATATCCCACCTCAATAGCAGCAATAGTGTTTTGCAATACAATATGAACACAGTAAGTACATTGTACTTGTTTTTTGATGTAAGTACATAGTAGTTAAGGCCACCTAATATAAAGTGTGACCAAGTGTAGATATCAAAGTAGTCAAATCACATTATAATGATAATATAATTCCAATTTTATAGCTGAAATTAAGCCGAGGTTAAGCATAGTCTGAAAAGCATACCATAAACACTGGGTTTGTTTGTATGTTTCTTTACAGCGCGCCTCTGATCTGCACGGGCTTCTCCAGCAAGCGCTTTTCTCCTGTGTTCCATATAAAGCCGCACACTCGCATTTAAAAATTAACGGTCATTTTGTTTTACTACCTGACTAACACTCGTTTATTGATCTCTTTATTGAATAATTAGTTATAACTAATAAATATTCGAGAGCAAATATTGTGATTTCAAAGAGATTTGACAAGTAATTGAAGAGAACATGATATTAACCGAGACGTTTTTGTTTACGGACCAAAAGAGAGAAGCACGTCATCATTAATTCAGTGGTAAGAAAATGTAATATTAAAGTCATATAAATGTTATTCATTTTTAATGTCTGTAAAAATAAAATGTGCATTCTTAAAACTCAATATTTTGTTGAAGTAATTGATATTTGGTGCTTAAGAAATGTAAGATCTGGGTTATTACAGTGGTGTGAAAAAGTGTCTGATTTTCCTGATTTTTAATTTGTTTGTATGTTTGTCACACTTTAATGTTTCAGATCATCAAACAAATTTAAATATTAACCAAAGATAACACAAGTAAACACAACATGCAGTTTTTAAATTAAGTTTTTTTATTATGAAGGGAAAACAAAATCCAAACCCACATGGCTGTGTGAAAAAGTGCTTGCTCCCTAAGCCTAATAACTGGTTGGGCCACCCTTAGCAGCAACAACTGCAATCATGCGTTTGCGGTAGCTTGCAATGAGTCTGTTACAGCGCTGTGGAGGAATTTTGGCCCACTCATCTTTGCAGAATTGTTGTAATTCAGCCACATTGGAGGGTTTTCGAGCATGAACCGCCTTTTTAAGGTCATGCCACAACATCTCAATAGGATTCAGGTCAAGACTTTGACTAGGCCACTCCAAAGTCTTCATTTTGTTTTTCTTCAGCCATTCAGAGGTGGACTTGCTGGTGTGTTTTGGATCATTGTCCTGCTGCAGAACCCAAGTTCGCTTCAGCTTGAGGTCACGAACAGATGGCCGGACATTCTCCTTCAGGATTTTCTGATAGAGTGCAGAATTCATGGTTCCATCAATTATGGCAAGTCATCCAGGGTCTGAAGCTGCAAAGCAGCCTCAGACCATCACTCTACCACCACCATGTTTGACTGTTGGTATGATGTTCTTTTTATGAAATGCTGTGTTGGTTTTATGCCAGATGTAACAGGACACACACCTTCCAAAAAGTTTAACTTTTGTCACATCAGTCCACAGAATATTTGCCCAAAAGTCTTGGGGATAATCAAGATATTTTTTGACAAATGTGAGACGAGCCTTTGTGTTCTTTTTGGTCAGCAATGGGTTTTGCCTTGGAACTCTCCCATGGATGCTGTTTTTGCCCAGTCTCTTTCTTATTGTTGAATCATGAACACTGACCTTAATTGAGGCAAGTGAGGCCTGTAGTTCTTTAGATGTTGTTCTGGGTTCTTTTATGACCTCCTGCATGAGTCGTCTATGTGCCCTTGGATTAATTTTGGTTGGCTGGCCACACCTGGGAAGGTTCACCACTGTTCCAAGTTTTCTCCATTTGTGGATAATGGATCTGACCATGGTTTGCTGGAGTCCCAAAGCCTTAGAAATGGCTTTCTAACCCTTTCCAGACTGATACATGTAAACTATTTTGTTTCTCATCTGTTTATGAATTTCTTAAGATCGCGGAATGACTCTTTAAACATGCTTCACTTTGTCAGACAGGTTCTATTTAAGTGATTTCTTGATTCAACAGGTCTGGCAGTAATCAGGCCTGGGTTTGACTAGTGAAATTTAACTCAGCTTTCTGAAATAATGTGGTTAATCACAATTCTTTCATGATTAAATAAGATGGGACAATTAATTTTTCACGTAGGGCCAGGTAGGTTTGGACAGCTTTTTTCCCTTAATAAATTAAATCATCATTTAAAAACTGCATTTTGTATTTACTTGCATTATATTTGTGTAATATTACAATTTGTTTGATAATCTGAATCTTTTAAGTGTGACAAATATGCAAAAAAATTAAAAATCAGGAAAGGGGCCAACACTTTTTCACACCACTGTATATCGTGCACGGTAGTTATAACAAGGAAATCTTATATTAACGGATAATTCAATCTCATTCAGTGCTCCTTATGATGGGTAAATGTGCTCTGATTATCTTTAATGACTAAACAATAGTTTGAAACAAGACATATGGTTTGTAGTACTGATTATTGAGGTTCATATCTGTCCGTCTTCCATGCCGCAAATACTCTAATTGGGACGGGAGTGCTGGATGATTACTGACAGCAGCGGTATCGGAGTAAAGAGGTTAGGAGAACTTTCTGGGAACCTTCTAAGAACGTAAATAGAACATTTACGTTAGGTTAGGGGAAAGTTCCGGGAACCTGCTGAGAACGTTCCGGGAAAGTTTCAGGAACGTTCCCCTAACCTAAAGGGAACATTCTATTTACGTTAAGAAAACTTTCCTTACTACCCAAAAGGGAACGTTCTTGAGAACGTTCTGGGAACCAAAAATTGTTAGCTGGGCATACATCTTATGTATCTCTATATCACACATTAACATTTTAATTAATGTTTTAAAATGTTATCAAATGACAATTTAACAACTAATTTTATTTTTGGTAAAGTGCTGCACAACAGAGGTATACAAAGTTAAAACATGGAAAACATGATATTCCTTAAACAAATGTTTAAATAAATTCATTATTATAAAGAATATTATTATTTTTGTTATTATAACTTTGAAATACATTGTACAGTGCTAATATATTTCTGTCATAATTTCAAGTTAAAATTGAACTTCTATTTTGATGGGTTGTAGCAGACCTTTGAGTTTCAGAGTTGACAATGTTTTTTTCTCAAATACAACTTGAAAAGGTTTTTTTTTTTTTTTTTTTTTTTTTAAGATTTCTCTCAGAGCAGCTCTGCTGATTCATTTTTATGTAGATGACAGCGCCACTCAGAGATATGCAGAAACAAACAGATTATTTATATAGCACTCTCTTTGTGCTGCAATATTCACAGACACATATCATGTCTACTTTTGATTTATCCATCAGATTGCGCGTTTTACGTGAAACCCTCGTTATACCGTAAATTCCATGTTCATGACTGCACCGGGATTCCCTCTGCATCACGAAAATCATACTGCCTTAATTTATAACTTGTTATAAATGCGACACACCATCTGCATAGAGGGATGGGATATGAACGAACCTGGTGGATGTATTGCCTGCTTTTGCAGCTACTTTGAGTACACATTTTTTGCAAATTGGATCCGTTCTCAAGGACAACCCCACGTTCGTATTTTTTTTTATATATATATATCCAATAACAAACTAGATTTTAACAAAATCTATAAACAGCGTGCTCCAGTGGGGAGGAAGAAGTAAGGGTGTTCGGTTCCAGGTTTTTTTGGAGTCGACTCCGATTCCCGAGTCCCGACTCCCACCTCCACGATTCCATTTAGCGTGACTGTCCAAATCACTCTATTTAAGCAGTGACATTACCTTTAAATGAGCTATGAATTTGCCACATTGTAATGGTGAGGGGATGGCGCTATTGTCTTAAACAGCATTGATATTAAAAATACATGTACATTTAGTCATTTAGCAGACACTTTTATCCAAAGCGTCTTCAAAATAAAAAAAGAGCAATGATATGCAAGTGCTATAACAAATCTCAGTTAACTTAATGTAGTACACCTTTGTAATAAATAAAAAAGAAAACTGATATAATAGAAAAAAGAATAGAGAAAGCTAGTGTTAGAGGCCTTTTTTGCTTTTATTAATTGTATAATAAATAAAAATAAAACAAATAGATAAAATACAAAAAGATTAGAAAAGCTAGTGTTTTTTTTTTTTTTTTAAGAAAACTCCTTTTTTCCTCTTCAACTGAAGCCTTTTCAATCACGCAGTGAAACTGCACGTCCATTGGTTCGTGCAGTGCTATAAAATCGAACCAATGACTTGGCAATGGCGCTGAGCGAGCCTATGGCTATGCAGCCTACCATAGCCCGCCAAAATGGGCGGGGCCTCTGGCTATATAGCGGCTGCTTTGCCGGCGCATCTCAGATTTCTTCGAATGAAGCGACTGAGGCGTGCAGCTCATATCACGGCCAGGAACACAGTACTCCTTCCCATATCTCAGGGAACCGAGGTTATGATAGTAACCAAGTATGTTCCCTTTCGATATTCCACTTGTACTGTGTCGTAAGATGCTGTATGGGAACCAGAACAATCACGCCGTGCTATGATGGGGAACGACTCAGAATCAAGACTCATGTGGGGGTAAGACCAAGGGGAGTCAATAGAATACACCAAGCACAGGCTGAGCCAACAGGGTCATCTGTGGCCTGGGTGTCGTCCCCTATAGTTTGTACCTGTTATCCATACAATATGGACCTTCCAAGTGAAGGAGGGGCTTGAACAATGATGGTCAAGTGAACCCCAAAGACTGCTAAACTAGCTGGAGGCAGCGAACTAAGGAGAAAGGACTCTGGCCTGTAAGGCATGGACGTCCAGGTGGTAAAACCTTACAAACTTTGGACGGCAATGACCTCCAGCCGGCCGCCTCACAAATCTCCAAAATGGCCACCCCGCTGGACCATGGCCAGGAAGAGGTGATGCCTCTGGTGGAATGAGCTCTGACTCCAATGGGGCACTGCAAGCCCAAGGAGGAGTATGCTAGGGTGATAGCATCCACTAACCACCCAGAAATACTTTGCTTCGTAACAGGGCGACCGAAGCGTGGTTAGCGCGGTTACCGAAGCTGACAAAAAGCTGTTCTGATCTCCTGTATGAGGCAGAATGCTCAATGTATACCCTAAGGGCCCTGACGGGGCAGAGCAGGACTAATTCCTGGTCATCTGTCAAAGAGGAAAGCGCTATGAGCTGGGCTTTGAATGGAGTGGAGAACACCTTAGGTACATAACCCAGCCTTGGTTTCAGGATGACCTTGGAGTCGTTAGGCCCGAATTCCAGGCAAGCAGGGTTGATGGAAAGGGCCTGTAGGTCTCCTACTTGCTTAACCGACGCCAGTGCTAACAGCAGGGTGGTTTTAAATGAGAGTGATCTGAGGCTCGTGGATTGCAATGGTTCAAACGGGGGCCTTTCAAAGCCCTTAATACGGTTGGTAAGTCCCAAGGTGGAACTGTACGAGGACGTGGGGGGTTAATTCTCCTGGTGCCTTGTATAAACTGGACCACCGCACTGTTCCTGCCCACCGATAGGCCAGCAATAGGGGCATGGGAAGCCGCTATTGCTGCCGCGTAAACTTTGATGGTGGATGAGGAACGCTGTTTATCCAGCATCTCCTGCAGAAACGAAAGAACCACTGATACATCAGAGGTAACCGAATCTAAGTCGTGGTCTTGACACCAAGCCGAGAAAATAGACCATTTCAGAGCATAGAGGCATCTGGTAGACGGGGCTCTAGCTTCTGCCATAGTGTTTAAGACACGCTCTGGGAGGCCGAAAGGCTCCCGTTGAGTGGCCACATATGCAGGGCCCATAACGCGGGCCATGAATGCCACAGTGTGCCGTTCGCTTGAGACAAGAGTTCTCATGGGCCATGGGGCTGCTTCGAGTAGCTGGAATAACTCCAACACCCACGGCTTGTTCCTCCAGAAGAGGGCTATAAGAAGAAGCTTGTGCCGTTCTTCGCTGACTCGTCTGAGTACCTGCGGTAGCAGAGGGATTGGAGGGAACACATAGAGCAGGAGGCTGGGCCACTCGTGGGCCAGGGCATCCATGCTCTTCGTGAAAAAGATTGGGCAATGAGAGTTGTCTTTGGAGGCGAAGAGGTCTACTCGGGCTTTGCCAAAGACTTCCCAGATGTTCTGAACCATGAGTGCGTGGAGCATCCATTCTTCTGAGGAGACGTTGTTCCTCGACAACATGTCTACTCCTTGGTTCATTCGTGTCGCCTTCAGTGAGCGCAGATTGGTCTGAGCCCAAGCAAGAAGGTCGCTCGCCAGCGTGCAGAGGCGATTCGAGACGAGGCCACCCTGGTGATTTATTTATGACAACACGGACCTGCTGTCTGAGCGTATTAGCACATGGTGTCCCCTTATGTCTGGTAGGAAGAATTGACAGGTACGGCACACTGCTAGCATCTCTAGGCAGTTGATGTGCAGGCCCGACTCTTCTTCGGACCAAAGACCTTCGCACAGCGCTCCCCAACCCTTGTTGGAAATGTCTGTCATGACAACCTTCCTTCTGTGTGCCGTGTCTATGATCACACCCTGCTCCAGCCAGAGGGGGTCCCTCCAACGAGCCAGGGCTGATACACAGACCCGAGTCACCGTTATACGATGGCGACCGTGACGCCAAGCTGCGGATGGAACCCTCTGCTTCAGCCAGAACCGCATGCTGCCATAAGGTCCAGCATTTTCTGGAAGGCCTTGAGTGGGTGAGCGGTCCCTTCTTTGAAGGAGGACGCTCAGCGCTGAATCATCATGGCGCGTTCCGCTGAGACAGTTGCTGTCATCTGCACTGAGTAGATAACTGTTCCCAGGAACGATACTAATTGGCTGGGTGACAGTACGCTCTTGGCAAAGTTGACCCTGAGCCCCAGGCAATCTAAGTGGCTGAGGAGGAGGGTCTTGTGTGATGTTGAAACCGCCTCTGACTGGGCCAGAATGAGCCAGTCGTCGAGGTAGTTAAGGATACAGATTCCCATCTGTCGCAGAGGGGAGAGATCCGCATCCATGCATCGCGTAAAAGTGCGGGGAGCCAGGGACAGCCCAAACTGAAGGACCTTGTATTGATATGCCACCCCCTCGAATGTGAATCTCAAGAATCGTCTGTGATGGGGGGCTACCTGGATGTCAAAGTATGCGTCTTTCAGGTCCAGTGACATTACCAGTCCCCTGGGCATATTTACGAGAGGATCTGCTTCAGTGTGATCATCCTGAATGACCCTTTTACCTGGGCGTGATTCAGAAGTCTGATCTCCGTCTTTCTTGGGGATGAGAAAGTAGCGGCTGTAGAAGCCTGACTCGCTCTGGGCTGGAGGAATGACTTCTATGGCTCCCTTTACCAGCAGATTCATCACCTCTGCGTGCAGGACTTGAGTGCCCACACCGCGGTAGCAATTAGAGCAAATTGGAGTGAATAACCTTGTTTTATCGTAGCCATTACCCACTCTGACACACCGGGGATGGCCTGCCAGGCCTCAGCCCGTGTGGCAAGAGGTTGAATAGGCTCTAAAGACTGGCTGCATAAGGGCAGGACGCTTATGGTAGGCAGAAGAGCATATTTGCTCTCTTTTTGAAAATGTATGTGTTTTATTTTGTCCTCTATCACAGCGGTTGGACGCCCGGGCGCTAGAGTGGGCCCGTGGGGAACCAATAACACACTTTCCTCTGCAAGAGGCACATTAGAGGATGCTTGTGGGGTGATCCGGCGGTAGCGAGACTCGGGCCCCTCCTCTTCCTGCCTGGCTGATCAGGAGGACTTCTAAGGCGTCAGATCCAAGGCGATCTTGCGCCGGGGTCCTTGGCGCTTCGGGAAGGGGTAGCGTCTTGCAGAGCGGGAACGCCCTCTGTCCTGCCGATCCTTAGGAGGTTGGGGCTTCGGAGTGGCCAGCATTGGCTTGACGGACTTTGAGTCGGTGCAGGCTTGGGGCGACTAGAAGCAGCAGAAGAGCTGGCACGTTTTGGGAGGAAGTGTCGCATCGACTTCTGAGCCTCCGTAAACTGGCCCGAACAGGCTGTTCGACGAGACCGGAGCATCGAGGAAGGGAACTTTATCCGCCTCTTTCATCTCCGTCAACGTGAGCCAAAGGTGGCGTTCCAACACTAACAGGCTGGACATCGACTGCCCGATGGCCTGGGCAGTGGCTTTGGTGGCGCACAGGGCCAGGTCCGTCGCGTTCCTCAGGTCCCTGAGGGAAGCTGCATCGAAACCGGCCTCCTCACTGGCGAGCATCTTGGCCTGGAAGACCTGGAGCACAGTGCAGTGCCAAAGCCACTTGTCCAGCCGCCAAGTAGGCGAGTGCAGACATGGCTCTGCATAGCTTGGACAGATGACTCACCCTTGCTTTCCATCTGATAGCCGTGGGCGGGCAGAGATGCTCGGGCACGGACTCATCCAGAGGGGGCAGGTGCTCGTATCCCTGTTCCTCTGCCGTCAACAGAGGTGAGGGCAGAGGAAGCAGAAGGACGGATGTGGACTTCGGGGAAGAAGGGGGATGAGCGTTGGCTTGCTGGCGCCCCGGGAGAAACCACTCGTCCGGCCTGCTGCGAGATGGCTCCTCAGGCGGAGACCACTTGAGCCCGAACTCACTGACAGCCTTAGTCATCATACGGACAAGCTCTTCGTCCGTGCTGGGTCTGGCGCTGCATTTCTGAAAAGAAAGCTATCCGCGAGCGCAGAGAGACGAGACTGAAACTCTCGCAATGAGAGCAGTCAGTCCCGCTGAGCGCAGCGTCAGCGTCGGATTTCCCCAAACATGACACGCACTCAGCGTGACCGTCATCAGCGTGCAGGGGAGTCCTGCACATCTTACAATGACGGCACGGCATTTGAAACAACGCCGTAAAAATTTGCTCTTTTGTGAGGCTCTTTTATATAGTCGCCAAATGGCGGCAGGGGATAGACCGAATCTGCAAGCTGAGTGCTGCAAAGGTCCAATCCAGCTGCTGAGGCGTTTCACCATGAATATCGGTGTCAGTGAAGAGTCAGCGAGGAGGAAGCTTTGTCGCTGAAGAGAAGAAATCTGAGATACGGCGGTGAAGCGGCTGCTTATATAGCCAGAGGCCCCGGCCATTTTGGCAGGCTATGGTGGGCTGCATAGCCATAGGCTCGCTCGCTCAGCACCACCACCGAGCCATTGGTTCGTTTTTATAGCACTGCACGAACCAATGGACATGCAGTTTCACTGTGTGATTGAAAAGGAAAAAAGTTGAAGAGGAAATACATATATATATATATATATATATATAAAATCTATTTTTGAACAGAGTAGGCTAGGCTATTAACAATAAACATGTTCTAAATATACTTAGACTCGTAGCATGCATCATGTTACAGTGTACACTTGTAACACAGTTCGTAGGTCGGGAAGAAGGAGGCGGGAACCGGCGAACATTTAAACAAAGTTTTAATAAAATAAACAAACATCAAAGTAAAGCGGCAGCCCCTCACGGACGACTGCCGCACATAAAATACAAAATAAAAGTCCAGGCCTGGTCCTCTCTCCCCTTCCACTGTCGTCACTCCTCCTTTTATCCTCCCGGAGCTCCTCCGTGGGACTCGAGACCGGTGAGTGGTGCAGGTGTCGCTCATTATCATTAACTCCACCGGCCTCGCTCCGTTCCCACGGCTCTCGGCCCCGCCCCACTCACTACAACACTCATATACTTTTATTGTTTTATATAGAGGATGAAAACAAATTTAAATACAAGAATGGCCTTTCATATTCAAAATGTTTTACTTGATTTCAAACATTGCAGTCAGGAATGTTTGGGAAAAAACCCAACTATGATAGCCTAGTATGTGTGATTTTATAGTAGCCTATGATATGATTCTGCAGCCATAGACTCACTCATGTTTTGTACTATAAAAGGATGTAGCCTACTTTGTACTATAAAAAAAGGATATTTTATATCTGAGAAACTAATTGTTATTGTTTAGCATGCTATTAAAATATATTTGTGAACAGAGTATTAATAATAAACATGGTCTAAACATGCTTAGACGCGTAGCATTCATGATGTTGTCGTTTGGGAAAAAAACAACTAACTGTTAGTAAATGTGTTCAAGTTTATGTCACAATAGCACGTTAACTAATGCAAAAAAGAAACATTACTTACTCATCAGACTGATCTCCTCTACTGGATGAAATCTTGTTCTCCTTGTGAGGGAAATCCTGCCTTTACTCAGCGTGTCTTCTCCCAGAAACGAACAGTAGCTGCGATGAATGATCTCCTCACTCTTTGCTTGTGTTGGGCATTTGCACGTGCGCACGTCCCACGTGGATATTTACATATGAACCGCGAGCCGCAAGGGGGCGGGATTGCATAAGAGATAATGAGTTAGACGGGATAGACTGAACCTCGTGTTGGTTTCATACAGATTACTTAATCACAGAATACTTGTTTTCTATACAATGTTTATTTTTAGGGGTTCAAGCATGTAGTGCATTGAAACCCTCTTGTAATTGTAAGGATTTTTTTTATTATTATTATTTTCCGGTAAAACTGATTGTGCTGCCCAAACCGTAAGGTCTATAGAACTGAAACTTGGTCATATCGTAGTAGTATTGCTCGCTAATCAGATAGAAAGGCTCGCCCCAATCGGACTAATGGGGGCGCTACAGAGCAAAAAAAAAGACATTTTTGGCCATAGCTCGTACACCGTTTGTCATAGATTCAAAAACTTTCTCTACAACACACGTTTTTCCGCAAAATTGACCTATATCCAAAACCTACGGTTGCGAACTAGTCCTAGGTTTTTCGCCCAATCGGAACCAAACCACTGCAGAAATATTCATTGGACATTGAATATCAATAATTATCAAAAAAAGTAGAAATTTCAATTTTCACACGAGACAGTACGCCAAAAAGCGTCTATGTTAACGTTAGCCAAATTTTAATTGAAGCATCTCTTGAACGGAATGAGATATCTACATAAAACTCGGTAAACATTTGTAAGAGCTCAATCTTTGGTCAAATAAAAAAAAAATTGCACAGCTCTGCCACTTGGTGGCGCTATAAAGCTAAAAAAAAATTAAAACAAATTAAAATGATGATAACTACGCAACCGTTGGTCCAATCGACTTTAAAATTGGTATGCAGTGTCTTTGTCCAAAGAGGCACAAGTGTCTATGAGGACATTTGCGTATCTCAGAAAACATGACCGCCATTGGCCAAAGAAGTTTAAGCACCTATTAGACAAGGTTAACAGAGGTCGATCGGAACGAAACTCGGTGGGCATGTTCGACTCATGGCCCTAAAGGTCGTTAAGAATTTTGAAAGAAATCGTCAACTAGTTGGCGCTGTCGAGTTTTATGGCTCTGTAATCCCGTGGTGTTTCACACATCCACACAATATGCATATCTTTTAATAGATCTGCTCATACTGAGAAACTTTGCTTTTAGGACCGTTGCTGTCAATCAAATCGTTCATTAAATATTCTCAATTATTTTAAAAACATACTTTTGCAAACTAGTCCTAGGTTTTTTGCCCGATCATAACCAAAACACTGCAGTAATATTCTGGGACTCTCTAGATCAATAATTATCAAACAAATGTTGAATTTGGTGCTTTGGTTAGCTATAAGGAGGTCATTTAAAAAGGGAGCGTGGCCATAAATACCCAAAAGCATATAAAACTTAAACAAAAACGCAAAACTTTACGAAACTTGGTGAAAACGTCTCTGATGACTCTTAACAAGCATGCAAAGTTTCATGGAGATCGGTCCATAGGTGGTGCTATAACAGTAAAAAAAAGTCTTCAAAATCACAATATTTCAATTGTAAAAGAATTAAATTGTAAAAAATAATGTTCATATATTCACTCATACACTAAATCTCCATATCATAAGATAGATCTCCTCATGATGAGCAGCTTTGCCTCTGGGACCAATGATGTCAATAAAACTGTTCATTAAATATTCAAGATCATTTAAAAAAGCTACTTTTGCGAAGTAGTCCTGGGTTTGTATCCCGATCTGAATCAAACCAGCGCAGAAATACAGGTGCATCTCAATAAATTAGAATGTCGTGGAAAAGTTCATTTATTTCAGTAATTCAACTCAAATTGTGAAACTCGTGTATTAAATAAATTCAGTGATCACAGATTGAAGTAGTTTAAGTCTTTGGTTCTTTTAATTGTGATGATTTTGAATCACATTTAAAAAAAAAAACACCAATTCACTATCTCAACAAATTAGAATACTTCATAAGACCAATAAAAAAATAAAAAAAAAACATTTTTAGTGAATTGTTGGCCTTCTGTAAAGTATGATTATTTACTGTATATATACGCAATTCTTGGTAGGGGCTCCTTTTGCTTTAATTACTGCCTCAATTCGGCGTGGCATGGAAGTGATCAGTTTGTGGCACTACTGAGGTGGTATGGAAGCCCAGGTTTATTTGACAGTGGCCTTCAGCTTTTCTGCATTTTTTGGTCTCTTGTTTCTCATTTTCCTCTTGACAATACCCCATAGATTCTCTATGGGTTCAGGTCTGGTGAGTTTGCTGGCCAGTCAAGCACACCAACACCATGGTCATTTAACCAACTTTTGGTGCTTTTGGCAGTGTGGGCAGGTGCCAAATCCTGCTGGAAAATTAAATCAGCATCTTCAAAAAGCTGGTCAGCAGAAGGAAGCATGAAGTGCTCCAAGATTTCTTGGTAAATGGGTGCAGTGACTTTGGTTTTCAAAAAACACAATGGACCAACACCAGCAGATGACATTGCACCCCAAATCATCACAGAATGTGGAAACTTAACACTGGACTTCAAGCAACTTGGGCTATGAGCTTCTCCACCCTTCCTCCAGACTCTAGGACCTTGGTTTCCAAATGAAATACAAAACTTGTTCTCATCTGAAAAGAGGACTTTGGACCACTGGGTAACAGTCCAGTTCTTCTCCTTCTTAGCCCAGTTAAGACGCCTTTGACATTGTCTGTGGTTCAGGAGTGGCTTAACAAGAGGAATACGACAACTGTAGCCAAATTCTTTGACACGTCTGTGTGTGATGTATCTTGATGCCTTGACTCCAGCCTCAGTCCATTCCTTGTGAAGTTCACCCAAATTCTTGAATTGATTTTGCTTGACAATCCTCATAAGGCTGCGGTTCTCTCGGTTGGTTGTGCATCTTTTTCTTCCAAACTTTTTCCTTCCACTCAACTTTCTGTTAACATGCTTCAATACAGCACTCTGTGAACAGCCAGTTTCTTTGGTAATGAATGTTTGTGGCTTACCCTCCTTGTGAAAGGGTGTCAATGATTGTCTTCTGAACAACTGTCAGATCAGCAGTCTTCCCCATGATTGTGTAGCCTAGTGAACCAAACTGAGAGACCATTTCGAAGACTCAGGAAACCTTTGCAGGTGTTTTGAGTTGATTAGCTGATTGGCATGTCACCATATTCTAATTTGTTGAGATCATGATTTGCCAAAATCATCACAATTAAAAGAATCAAATACTTAAACTACTTCAGTCTGTGTGCATTGAATTTATTCAATACACGAGTTACACAATTTGAGTTGAATTACTGAAATAAATGAACTTTTCCAGGATATTCTAATTCATTCAGATGCACCTGTATTCTATGGACACTGAATATCTACAATTATCAAAAAGAAGTTGAACTTTCAACTTTTCAAAAGAGGTGCCAAAACGTTTGAAAGAGGCGGGGCCTTTTTTACTAAAATGGCTAACTCTTGAACAGAATGAGATATCTTCACCAAACTAGGGAAATGTGTGTACGAGCTCAATCTTGGGTAAAAAAATAAAATAAAATAAAAATTGCGCAGCTCTGCCACTTGGTGGCGCTATAGTATGTAATAAACTTAAAAACAAATATAACTTTGCAACCGTTGGTCCGATTAACTTGAAAATTGGTATGCAGTGTCTTTGTCTGAAGTGGCACAAGTGTCTATGACGACATTCGTGTATCTTAAAAAAACATGGCTGCCATCTGCCAATGAAATTTAAGCATCTATTTGACAAGGTTAACGGAGGTCGATTGGAATGAAACTCGATGTGCATGTTTGACTCATGACCCTAAAGGTCTGTAAGAATTTGTAAATAAATCAGTTGGCGCTAACGAGTTTTTATTTATTTTTGGCTCTGTAATCACGTGGTGTTTCACAAGTCTACACAATACACATATCATTCGATAGATCTCCTCATAATGAGCAACTTTATACCAGGTCCTATTGCTGTCAATCAAATAGTTTATTAAATATTCTCAATTATGTTAAAGACCTACTTTTGCGAACTAGTCCTAGGTTTTTCGCTCGATCAAACCACTGCAGTAATATTCTCTGGACTCTCCAGATCAATAATTATCAAAAAAAAAAATGTTACATTTTGTTCTTTGGTTACCTTTAACAGGGTCATTTAGAAAAGGGGAGTGGACAAATGTACCCAAAAGCCTATAAACCCTAAACAAAAACTCACAACTTTACAAAACTTGGTGAAAACATGTGACCGATGACTCTGAACAAGCATGCCAAGTTTCATGGAGATCAGATTTTAGGTGGCGCTATAACAGTTAAAAAGGCCTCACAAAAACCAATATTTCTACAGAAAATTACCTTAGAATGTAGAACATGTTCATATATTCACACAAACACTAGATCTTCATATCATATGGTAGATCTCCTCATTGTGAACAACTTTGCCTCTGGGACTAATTTTGTCAAATCAAATCGTTCATTTAATATTCTCAATTATGTTAAAACCTACTTTTGCGAACTAGTCTCTGTTTTTTTTTTTGCTCGATCTCAATCAAAACCACTGCAGCAAAATTCTCTGGACTCTCTAGATCAATAATTATCAAAAAAAAAAAGTTACATTTTGTCCTTTGCTTAGCTATAACGGAGTCATTAAGAAAAGTGGCGTGATCAGATATACCCCAAAGCCTATAAAACCTAAACAAAAACTCAAACTGTACAAAACTTGGTAAAAACATGTGATACATGACTCTTAACAAGTATGCAAAGTGTCATGGAGATCGGACCATAGGTGGCGCTATAACAGTTAAAAAGGCCTCTAAAACACAGTATTCCTATAGTAAATGACCTCAAATTGCAATAAAATGTTCATAATATTCACTTATATGCTATATCTTCATATCATATGATACTTCATATCATCCGTTTCGGATGTCTTTTACTGTCAGCTATACGTCTAGGTTGGTAATAATATGTCTTTCTTATCTCACACACTCAACTCAGTTCATGGAGCTCTCTTCTAGTGAGCTGAAGATCTGTGTCAGGTGTGGTCAATAAGGCAGCACAGAGCAAAAGGTATCTAATAATGGAGTTGAGAATCACTATTTTATATTTGCAACAAAGTAAATATGTGTGTGTGTGTGTGTGTGTGTGTGTGTGTGTGTGTACCTGTTTTTTTCTATTCAGGTGGGGACTTAAACCTGAATACACACAGACTCATGGGGACTTGTGTCACGGTGGGGACCTAAATTGAGGTCCCCACGGGTAAACCAGCTAATTAATCACACAGAATTAAGTTTTTTTTGAAAATCTAAAAATGCAGAAAGCTTCCTGTAAGGAGTAGGTTTAGGTGTAGGGCAATAGAATATATGGTCTGTACAGTAGAAAAAGCATTACGCCTATGTAGAGTCCCCACAAGGATAGCAAACCAGACGTGTGGGGGTGTGTGTGTGTGTGTGTGTGTACCTGGTATTCATCACGTTATGGGGACCAAATGTCCCCACAAGGATAGTAAAACCAGTAAACGTTGACCTTATGGGGACATTTTTTAGGTCCCCATAAGGAAACAAGCTTAAAAATCATACAGTGTGTACAGTGTGAGTGAGTTTTTTTGAGAAAGTAAAAATGCAGAAAGTGTCCTGTAAGAGGTAGGTTTAGGTGTAGGGTTGGTGTAGGACAATAGCACATACAGTAAGTACTGTATAAAAACCATTACGCCTATGGAAAGTCCCCACAAGGATAGCAACCAGACGTGTGTGTGTGTGTGTGTGTGTGTGTGTGTGTGTGTGTGTGTGTGTGTGCGTGTGTGTGTGTGTGTGTGTGTGTGTGTGTGTGTGTGTGTGTGTGTGTGTGTGTGAGCATGCTTGCTGTGTATTAAGTATTTTTAAACCTTTCATTTCTCTGTGTGTGTGTGTGTGTGTGTGTGTGTGTGTGTGTGTGTGTGTGTGTGTGTGTATGTGACAGAGAGAGAGAGAGAGAGAGAGAGAGAGAGAGAGACAGTTTTAATGAATTCTCCATTGTGAATGTGTATTATTGTCAGCCCTGCATGTCACGTTGGCCTAGACCAGGGGTGGGCAAACTCGGCCCTTCCAGGCCATTTTCCTTCAGAGTTTAGCTCCAAGCCTAATCAAATGCACCTGAACCAGCTAGTCATTGTCTTCAAGACTACTAGAAGGATGCAGGCAGGTGAGTTTTATCAGGGTTGGATCAAATCAAATCCTGGAAGGGCCAAGTTTGCCCATGACTGGCCTAGACCTTAACAGCATAAAAGTCATAAAAACATTAAAGTGCTTAAACCTTCATGGAGCTCTCTTCTAATGAGCTGGTGATCTAAATCAGATGCGGTCAATAAGCAAGGCCGTGCACAACAGAAGGTCTCCAGTAATGGAGTTGAGAATCACTATTTTATATCTACAACAACGTGTGTCTGTTTGTTTGTGTGTTGTGTGTGTGTGTGTGTGTGTGTGTGTGTGTGTGTGTGTGTGTGTGTGTGTGTGTGTGTGTGTGTGTGTGTGTGTGTGTGTGTGTGTGTGTGTGTGTGTGTGTGTGTGTGTGTGTGTACGGGGACACAAATTTTTGTGGTTTACGGGGACACAAATTTGTATAATGACATGGGTATGACGGAGGTATTACAATTTGAAGGTGGTTTATGAGGACACTGCCTATGTCCCCGTAAATCAAAAGGCTTAAAAAACATACTAAATGGTGTTTTTTTGAAAATCTGAAATAGCAGTCAGTCTCCTGTAAGGGGTAGGTTTAGGTGTAGGGTTGGTGTAGGGCAATAGCACATACAGTTTGTACAGAATAAAAACCATTACGCCTATGGAGAGTCCCCGTAAACCACAAAAACCAACATGTGTGTGTGTGTGTGTGTGTGTGTGTTAGCATGCTTGCTGTGTATCAGTGACATTAAACCCTTAATTTCTGTCTGTGTGTATGTGACAGAGAGAGAGAAAACAATGTCATTTCAACGATCAGCACTTAATTTTTTTTTTCTTTCCCATCTCACTCAGTGAGATGTTGTTAACATATGAATAACAAGGCATGCAAGGTTTCACGGAGATTGGACCATAGGTGGCATTATAACAGTCATAAATGTTTATTTCTTTGGTAAATTACCTGCATTTGCCCAAAATGCTATTTTTAATCATTGATTGAGGTGGTTACAGCCATGTAAACACAAAATATTTGTTTCTTATGTGCTTAAATGCTTGAACCCCAGCAATCGCTGCTTGCAGCTATATTTAGGGGTTCAAGCACATAGTGCATTGAAACCCTATTGTAATTGTAAGGATTTTTTTTATTATTATTTTTCTCTGGTAAAACTGATCATGCAGCCCAAACCGTAAGGCGTAGAGAGCTGAAACTTGGTCAGATCGTAGTAGTATTGCTTGCTACTCAGATATAAAGCCTTGCCCCAATCGGCCTAACGGTAGCGCTACAGCACAAAAAACAAACATTTTACACATGTTTGGTCGTAGCTCGTACACTGTTTGTCATAGCATCAAAATTTTAACATCGTTGCGATCCTTGGGTCAGCCCGAATAAGCCATATTTTCTCTAAAACGCACTTTTTTTTTTTTTTTTTTTTGCAAAATTGAGTTATATCTGAGACCTACTTTTGCAAACTAGTCCTAGGTTTTTCACCTGATCTGAACCAAACCACTGCATAATTATTCCCTGGACACTGAATATCAATAAATATAAAAAAAAGTTTAAATTTAGATTTTTGCGCAAAACAGTACATCAATTACGTCAATCGGCCAATAAAGTTTGAGCACCTATTAGACAAGGTTAATGGAGGTCGATCGAAACGAAACTCGGTGAGCATGTTCGACTCATGGCCTTAAAGGTCTGTAAGAATTTTTAAAGAAATCGGCCACTAGTTGGCGCTAACAAGTTTTTTGGCTCTGTAATCACGTGGTGTTTTACATATCCACACTTATCATTTGATAGATCTCCTCATGTTGAGCAACTTTGCCTCAAGAACCATTGCAGCCACAGCCATATCACCCTGCAGCCCAAGACTGGTTGCCCACTGAAGCTTAGCAGGGTTGAGCCTGGTCAGTACCTGGATGGGAGACCTCCTGGGAAAGCTAGGTTGCTGTTGGAAGAGGTGTTAGTGAGACCAGCAGGGGGTGCTCACCCTGTGGTCTATGTGGGTCCTAATGCCCCAGTATAGTGACGGGGACACTATACTGTCAAAAAGCACCGTCTTTCGGATGAGACGTTAAACCGAGGTCCTGATTCTCTGTGGTCATTAAAAATCCCATGGCACTTCTCGTAAAAAGTAGGGGTGTAACCCCGGTGTCCTGGCCAGATTCCCTCCACTGACCCTTATCAATCATGGCCTCCTAATAATCCCCATGCACTTGATTGGCTCTCTCTCCTCTCCACCTGTAGCTGGTGTGTGGTGAGCGCACTGTTGCCGTTGTCCTGTGGCTGCCATCGCATCAACCAAGTGGATGCTGCACACTGGTGGTGGTTGAGGAGAGAGACCCCCCCCCCCCCCACACACATGATTGTAACGCGCTTTGGGTGTACAGCAATACACAATAAAGCGCTATATAAATGCATCATTCATTCATTCATTGCTGTCAATCAAATTGTTCATTAATTATTCACAAATATGTTAAAAACCTACTTTTGCGAACTAGTTTCTGTTTTTTTTGCTCAATTTCGATCAAACCACTGCAGTAATAATCTCTGGACTCTGTAGATCAATAATTAATTAAACAATTTTGAATTTTGGTTTCCTTTGGTTAGCTATAATTGGCTCATTTAAAAAAGGGGGCGTGGCCTATAAAACCTGAAACAAAACTTGAAACTTTACAAAAGTTAGTGAAACATGTGTCAGATGACTCTTAACAATCATGCTAAGTTTCATAGAGATCAGACCATAGGTGGCACTGTAACAGTTGAAAAGGCCTCAACAATGCAATATGTGTATTGAAAATGACCTCAAATTGTAGAACATGTTCATATATTCATAGAAACAATAGGTATTCATATCATACGATAGATTTCCTCATTCTGAACAACTTTTCCTCTGGGACTAATGCTGTCAATCAAATCGTTCATTAAATAATATTAAAAAAAGAATTTTGTCCTTTGGTTAGCTGTAACGGGTCATTTTGAAAAGGGGAGTGGCAAAAATACACCAAAGCCTATAAAACCTAAATGAAAACTCAAACCTTTACGAAACTTCATATCATATGATAGATATACTCATTCTGATCAACTTTGCCTCTAGGATCACTGCTGTCAATCAAACTGTTCTTGAAGTATTTGAGATTATTTTAAAAAAAACATGCTTTTGTCAATTAGCCTTCAGTTTTTAACTCAAAATCAATCAAATCAGTGTAGTACTGTTCTCTACACTCTCTAGGTCTATAATTATCAAAACAATGTTGAACATTTGCATTTGGACAGCTATAAACCGGTCATTTTATAATATGTGATTTGCATAGTGTACCCAAAGGCCTATTAATACTAAAAGAAAGCCCACAAATTCTCTGTCTGTCTAAAAAAATGTCTAAAATGATGCGTATTTTCATTCTAAACAAGCATGCAAAATTTAAGAGAGACTGGGCCAAAAATAACACTATAACAGTTATAAAGATTAAAAACACAGTATTGTAAGAGAAATTGCAATTTATAACCACTAGATGGCAGCGGAAGACCACTAATGGGCTTATGAAACACTAAAACAGTAGTGTTCATAGGTTTTCCTATGGAGATATTATAAAATCACTATTATAACATTTAAAATCACATTTAATTTGAGTTCACCATTATGTTCATACAGAGTATTGCCATATTATGATCACAGAGAAACCTGAAAATGACTATATAAACTCTTAAAAAGAGAAGATTTACAAAAAATATTGTCAACTGCCATTTATTTCAAATATCTATATCAGCAAGAAAATATGTGTGCATGTATGTCCGTGTATGAATGTGTGTGTAAGCAAGCTTAATGATTATTAATATGATAGTTTAACCATTTCATTTATATTTGTGTGTGTGTTTCTGTGAGTATACTGTCTATTTTCTATGTTTTTCACTGTCAGCTATACATCCAGGTTGGCCTAGACCCTAAAAGCATACGACCTTAGGCCTTAAAATGCTTGAACCCCGGTAATCGCTGCTTGCAGCTATATTTTTTTGTTTGTTTGTTTGTTTTTTTTCAAAATGTTGGAAAGACCATCAAAAGTGTTATAATCAGGCTACTGTCTATCTGTGCATGACACCTGCATGCAGCAGAGGTTGTCCAGTACAGTGTCCAGTACATCTGTTGAGATGGTGTCAAGTACACACCATTGATCATTATTCACACAAAAAAATAAAAATAAAAATTATATATATATATATATATTTTTTTTCTCAGAACATTTTGTTAGTGTTATCTGCGCCAAGCAATTATCACTGTAATTAAAACATTAAAACATAGCATGCCACAGGAAAATGTTCAAAAGCAATTCATCCACTACAAATATTTCTGAAATCATAAAGACTTTATATAATTTGAGTAATTAACTCCATTAATAGTGGAATATTTAATCTAAATGTGTATTGTTGGGGATTGCCCCACTGAAAACTGGTAATGGTGTTATTGACCGCTGCAGAACTCTGGTCAGGGAGTTGGAGTCATCAGATAGAGTTTAGCCATTTATTGTACAAGAGGAACTATATACACATAGCAGTGTACTTGAGGTACTTTCTGGAAATCAAATAAAAGAAATAAATACTTATTGTATATATAACTTGACAAATATAAGAACAATTATAGCATTATTATTAAACACCTTGCAAAGTACACTAATATGTGAAAGACGAACAAAAGTATCAATCTCAAATATCAATGTTGCAATAATAAACTGCACAGTAATGAATCGTATGAAGAAATGAGAAAGTCACTAGTAATAGCGATTATTACCAGGCATATATCTCACAAAACCTGTAACAATCAGGCGGATTAAACTTGTAAACTTTACCAGCGCGAGCTGTGATGCTCGCGGGCTAACGCAGCTGTTCTAACGATTGCAATCACACTCAAAAAGATCAGTAAACATCGTCGGTAACACTTTATTTCGATAGTCCACTTTAGACATTCTACTAATGATAAGTAACTTTGCAACTACATGTCAACTAGCAGTCATTAGAGTATTAGTAGACTGTCTGTTTAATATCTTGTAACACTTTATTTTGATGGGTCCACAACATACAACATACTGACTATGAGAAACTTTGCAAGTGTCAACTTATTCTACTAACCCTAAACCTACCCTACTGAGAGTTAGTAGACATGTAGTTGCAAATGAATGAGAAGTAGTTGACATGTAGTTACAAAGTTACTTATAGTTAGTAGAATGTTTAAAGTGGACTATCGAAATAAAGTGTAAATAAAGAAGTAAACTTACAGCTTCACAAACTTTCTCTTGCATATCAACATGGCATGAGTGATAGTGTGAATGCGCTCTAACTGCGCCACTGGCACTGACACGCTTAACCACTTACTCTTAAAGGGAGAGAATTCACAACATGTATATTCAAATGAAAAAAAAAAGTGTATAAATACAAAAAATAAAATAAAATAATAATAATAATAATAATAATAATAATAATAATAATACACTTAAAGTCTACAGGGGTGGAGAACTCCTGGTCCTGGAGAGCCACAGTCCTGCAGAGATCAGCTCCAACCCTAATAAAAGCTCACTTGCCTGTAGCTTCCTAGTAACCCTTCAGACCTTGATTAGCTTGTTGGTGTGTTTGATTAGGATTAAACCAAAACTTTGCAGGGCTGCGGCTCTCCAGGACCAATGTTCGCCACCCCTGGTCTAGACTGTGTCCATACAATACACTCGTATTTACACCTAATTTATTTATTTATTTTTTATAAATCCTGATATGTGCATGGAAAATTGCAAAGCATTTTATGCGTACACAATGTTTATTCATCAGGCCCCTGGAAACTCAAGTGTATCTTCAGCAGGCTTCTTTATTGAGAACTTGCTGTGGACAAATCTTTGGGAAGTGTGTTAAGGTAATTAATATTCACACCAGCACTTCTCACCTCAATATGCTACAGGGGGCAACTGATTAGAATGGAACATTCAAATAATTACAACATTTCATGTCCTCAAATCATCTTTTCCTTGTGGTCATTGACTGCTTAACGCTAGGGCAATTAAATAAATCTCCTTCCAAACTCTTAGGCCCAATCTCAATTCTATTTTATAGCCCTTCACCTACCCCCTAAAAATATTCCCCTAAGAAATGGGACACCACTACTAAACTGTTACATGTCATCATACATCGTCTGGCTCCTACAATACACACACCTATGATGGTGTGCTGGTGTGCATTAGAGCCTTTAATTACCATTCTATATTAATGAGCTGCTTACTGATACACACACAGACACACAACCATACATCGGAGATCGCACAGCTCATATATCCAGGAGCAAAGAAACTTGTCAACGCTGCCCCACGACTTTTATTAATAACAGTTTAAATACTGAATCCTACATTATATTTTCCAGCATCATCTCTCTTCTCATCACTGCTTTTTAAACTTTGAGATAAACTGTCAGGTTTTTATGTGTCTGGTTTTTCTTTTGTCTAAAAAATATGTCTTTGTGTCTATGCTGACAATACTACAGTTTTTGTTAATCATAATGTGGATATTAAGAGGTTGTCTGAAGTTCTTAATTGTAATGAGAAAGCTACATCAGCTAAAGTAAACTGGAATAAAAGTGAAGCATTGTGGGAGGGACAGGGGCAGCTTGAATGTCTCCCACAATTGCAATTGGGACCTTAGGTGGGGCAGAGAAGGAATTCAGTTGTTGGGGATTTTTTTGGGGGGTAGACAATTTCCAAAAAAATAAACTAGGAGTTTACAGTAGAGAAGGTGTGCACAAAGTTATCTAGTTGTAAATATTTGCTACCTCAGCTGTCTTATAAGAGAAGAATATTGGTGTCCAATAATTTGATTGCTTCTACTCTTTGGCACAAGCTAATGGTGTTACAAGCACCTGTGGGACTTATAGAAGAAAATCAAAGGAAGCTTGTGATTTTTTTTTTTTTTTTTTTTTTTTTTTCTGGTCTGGACAACACTGGATTCGCTCTGCTGCTTTGTTCCGTCCTATATAGCCAACATTGTGAAGACTAGGTAGTGAGGTGATATATTTTAAATTCAGCCTGGAAATCAAAGTAGTTTCAAATAGAAAAAATATGGCCCTGAAAAAAAAAAAATAATAATAATAATAATTAATTAATTAAAAATAATAATAATAATAATACAGAAAAAAAAACCCAGAAAAATACAAAATAATCACAAAAGCGTTATAGGTGGCACCAACTGTAACACAGGAGCAGATGTTGAGAAGATCTAAAAACAAGAACATGCATCTGAAATGTTCTGAAATCTGAAATCTATCTTTTCCCCTCTCTTCATCTCTACTCAGCTCACAGTTGTGGTAAAGTACTTTTCCCAGTTTGGCTTCTTTCCATGGACTACATCAGCATATCGTGGCATTAATGCGGAGCGTGCATTTGCAGTACCCAACATAGTCGGAATTGAGAAGAAAGATGGCTACGTACTGCTAGACCTCATCCAGTTAATTGCTTTGTTCTTCCATCGCTCTATTCTTAAGGTACAACCAATGATTCACCCTCCCATAATTCTGCATAATATATTTAACTGTCATTAGATATAAGATATTTAACTGTCTTTTTTTTCTTTCCACACAAAGTAATACTTCATTCAGCAGGAATGCATTAAATTGATAAAAATAAATTCAATTGTATTTATATCTTTTAAAAATTGCATCTATAACAGTTTAATGGCATATTAAAAGTAACAATGTCAATATATAATGTAAAATTTTGAATTATAGATTTGTTTTTAACTGTATATCCAAGCTTAATTAGTTTGAGATGTTACACATACATAAGTTTAGCCCATGCGTGTGCTAAAGTTTAGTAGCTGTTTTGGAAACACTTTATTTTGACAGTACACTTTAGACATTGTACTAACAGTAAGTAACTTTGCCACTACATGTCAACTAGCAGTCATTAGAGTATTAGTAGATTGTCTGCTTAATATCTTCTAACAGTTTATTTTGTTGGGTCTACAGCAGAGGTATTCAACCCTGTTCCTGGGGACCCACTATCCTGAAGAGTTTAGCCACAACCTTAAAGGGTTAGTTCGCCCATTTAAGACATGAAGTTGTATGCAATCCTTACCAGCACTATAGTGCATACACACTGACCCACCCTTTAGTCATCTCCCTGGTCAGAGTTCTGGCCGCTGGAAGTTTTTCAAGATAGTACTCCCGGTTAGTTTCCGGGGCCTCAAAACTGCGTTTTTACATGAAAAAATTATTTGCGTTTCAAAGCTTGATTAATTTACATCACAAAAAACACGCCTGACAAAATTCATACCTCAGTTTTAATCGGCACTATTTTCTTTCCATTTCTATCAATCCGCGCTGCTGTCAACGTCAACAGTGAGCACGTTCAGATCAGCTGTTGATAGCGCGACTCGCTGACAACATGTCTGACTACGAAACTTCTGATGACGAAACCAATTTTAGCACAATGTCAGACGGAACAGATGATGATGAAAGTAATTTTAGCACAACGCCAAAGGGATACCTTTATGAACCGGAGTATACCGATGCCGAAGTTCAGCAGATGGAGATAGAACGGGAAGAGAGAGAGCGAGATCTGAACGTGCGCACTGTTGACTGTTCTCCAATGTCTTAAATGGGCGAACTAACCCTTTAAACAAACACACCTGAAGCGGCCAATCAAGCTCCTCAGGACTGCTTGAAAATTGCAGGCAGGTGTGCTGAAACAGGTTGGAAATAAACTTTCCAGGAGAGTGAGTCCCCAGCAGCAGGGTTGAAGACCTCTGGTCTACAGCATACAACATACTGAGTAATAGAAACTTTGCAAGTAAATTATTCTACTTACCCTGAACCTAACCTAACAGTCTACTCTGAGAGTTAGTAGACATGTAGTTGCAAAGTTACTTATTGCTCGTAGAATTTCTAAAGTGGACTATCACAATAAGTTAAGTTAGTGACGTATTGTCAAGTATGGTGACCCATACTCGAAATTAGTGCTCTGCATTTAACCCATCCAAGTGCACACACACAGCAGTGAGTAGTGAACAAATACATGCACACACACACCCGGAGCAGTGGGCAGCCGGGTTCGGTGCCTTGCTAAAGGGCACCTTAGTCATGGTATCGAAGGTAGAGAGAGTGCTGTTCATTCACAATCCCCACCTTCAATTCCTTCCGGTGCGAGAATCAAACCAGCAACCTTCAGGTTACAAGCCCGACTCCCTAACCATTAGGCCACGGCTACCCCCAAAATAAAGTGTAACTGCTGTTTTTGAACTCAGAGATGAGGGCTAGAGGATCCAAATGCTGTTTTAGTTTTAATAACTGAATAAGCAGACCCCAAAGCAACAGGACTCCAGAAACAAAACACTAGGAATAATGAACAGAACTGAGATAACCCGTGCATAACAAAAACAATGGGAACAAAATGATGCTTCAAAATAAAAGTCCAAAATACAAAACAGCGGAGCACAAGACAGAGTCTGCCATGGCAGGAGAGGCTGATAATTCATACCTCCATGGTTATGTCAGAGTGAATAGTAAGTTCAGAACCAGCCTTCATGGCTGTACCAGAACAAACAGAAAATTCAGACATGCCCTCCGCTGTTGCATCAGAGTAAACAAGGAGCTCAAAGATGAGTGCTTTGTTCATGTTAGAACAGAGGGAGATTTCGAAGATGAACACTGCTGCTGCAGGAGAAGCAGGGGATTTGTGTACAGTAGTCTAAACACATAAGATGGTGGTAGTCATCATAGCTAATACAGATGAGCACTGGGACCACTGGACTAACGAATACTGGACTTAAGAAAGTGGGGCTTTACCACCTGGCTAGAAACGCAGCTGAGACCACAGTGGGCACAGTAACCATAATGTAAGGGGAGGAACTCCAGAATAAAGTGTAACCTGTGTACAGTTTTAAGGTAAGGTGATTTTTACCTCTAGGCAAGAGTGATTGTGTGGGCTCATTAATTGCAAAACAATTAAATTCCTTCCAAACAGTATCCTTCCAGTTCAGACAGTTCTCTGCTAGAAACAGAACTGCATGGTATAGTCTTCAATGGTGTTGGTACCTCGGCGGAAGAACAAGATTTTCTCTACTGAATCCATTTTTGTCAGGTTTTCTCTAATGATGGTGAAACTCAGAAACAAGAGAGAGCTGAATCCATCTCAATCCTCTGAGCCCAGACTCTGCCTTTGCCCTCTAACCAATCAGCTCCACTGTAGCTCCTCTGTACCTCTGTTCCACGGTTGCCTGCTATCCCTCCAGCTTCACTGGGGTCCCTTGTTCTTCTGCTTCCACCTTGGTCTGTCTTCCCTCTGGCTCTACCTCGGACTTCCAAGCTCCACCACAGTCCTTATCGCTTTGACCCTTCAGTTCAGGATCATCACCCTGGTCCTCCAGAACTTCCTGATCCATCTTGGTCTCCAGACTACCTAACTCCATCACTATCCACCTGGCTGCAGCTCAGTCAGGGCATCCCACTCTGCCAGCTCCGCTGTGGTCTATTCCTCTGTCAGCTCCTCCATGGTCTTTTCCACTGCCTGTTCTCTCATGGACTCTTCTTCTCAGGGGTCCTGGTGCTTCTCCCAGCACTTTAGTTTTTATTTATGATGCCAGGAGGTTCCTGGCAGGAGGGGATATACTGTCACCTCTTATCACCTCTTTTTTGTTTGTTTGTTTGTTTGTTTGTTTTTTAATTTAGTTCACACCCTGGGTTTAGTCCCCGTGTCATTTGTTGCTATATTGCTATAGTATACTGATTTGATTTCCATGGTCACTGATTGCATTCACTTGTTTCCAGATTCTCTCCCTATTTTGCCCTGTTTTTGTATATATATATATATATATATATATATATTTTTTTTTTTTTTGTTTTGTTTTGTTTTGTTTTTGTTTAATAAGACTGAATTTAGATCCTTACCTCTACTTTCCTAGACTGAACGTTAATTAAAGTCCAAAAAAGATACAACAATTGTGATTTACTTCCATTCTGAATCTTTGAAATCTGTGAAAAAAATAAAATAAAATAATAATAATAATAATAATAATAATAATGCAAATGTGGAAAGGTTGTACGTTATACAACATTCCTTTTTTTTTAACTGAGAAGAGAAGCACTCAAGTAAAAATACTTCCTTTAGCAATTACTTGTTCTACAAGATTGACAGTTAATTCAATTATTTTAAGTACAATTAAAGACTGTTCAATCAAAATGCAGAAAGCATGTATTTAAATGCAACAATTTATCCAGTAGTGCAGTCCTCAATGCTAGAATTTTATGCTACTTTACCTAGTTTCACAAAAAGAACAGAATAACTAAACCCCATAAAGTGCAATTCCCTTAAAATTACTAAATGATTAATAGTAAAAATTTATAAACATCTATAAAGGATGAATGGTTTCAACTTTAGATTGGGTACTGTAAAAACTGGATTATGGTTATCCAAACAAATGATTACTGAATGATTTGTAAATATATGTAAGATATGAAATATATATAAGTAGTGAAGGTCTGAATACTGTAGGGTAGAGTGGGGGAAAACGCCCCCATGGGATAAAATGCCCCCCTACTGTTTTTCCCAAAATAACCACAAGATAAAGTCAAGATAAATTGTTATTGTAACTATGGACTACGTTGACAAGAGTGATGTAGATGTTTTCACCTTGAAGCTTACACTGGTGATGTACCGAAGAGAAAACGGATTTCACAGTAAATTATCTAATTTTCAACTGTAAGAAAAAAGGTGTTTTGAAGCTTGTTTTGTAGAACATCACAGTTATATATGATGTGAGAACAGTATGGCTTGTAGATAGGGAGTATGTGTTATTTAATAAAAATATAATTATTTTTCTGTCACAGATCGGCCAGGCCCTATGCTCCACCAATCACAATGATCTCACCCGAGTACTAATCACGCTCACCTGCACCCTATCACATCAGCCATCAACTCCAGTACATAAGCCATCACGACAGTCACTCACATTGTCCGATCTCGTAACCACGAAGTGGACTCTACTCCCCACGATCTACGTGTTGAGTATATACATCGCTGACTTACTTACCTCTGTGTGCCTTACCTCCTGTCTCTACTCCTTGTGTCCTCCTCTCCTCCCAGATCATCTGTCTTGGCAATCCGTGTGTCTCTAAAGATTCCCTCATCTCATCGTCGCCTCTACCCTGTGGAAATAAGCATAATTACTATTGATCTCCTCACTCATCGGAACTCGCTAGTGAATTCTATTACTCACCTCCTGATGTTGATCCATCACTCCAGCCACCTTCTACTATTCAATAAATACTCACGTACAGCCACTTACCTTTGTGTCCGGCCCTATCTGTTACAGAAGATCGGACCGAGTATACCGACAACCAGGATGAGCTCTACGGATCCTTTTCAAGAACTGGTGGATTCCTTTAAGAAAATATTACTTCAATCACCTTCACCACCGACACCATCGGCTCCTGCACCTCTTCCTACCCACACTACAACCAGCACTTCTTCTCCGATCGTTTCGTCAGTCCCATGGCCAGACCAGTGCCCTTCTCTGGATCGGCGGAGGAGTGCAATGGCTTTCTCTTACAGTGCAACCTCACCATAGATCTACACCCGCATATGTTTCCCACGGATCGATCTAAAATTGCCTTTGTCGTCACCTCCCTCTCAGGCCCTGCGCTCCGATGGGCAGAAACCATACTAAGCCAGGCCGGACCCGTCACTCAGACATTCTCCAACTTCATCAACCACTTCCGGGAAGTGTTTAGCAGCTCACTAGGAGATTCCTCCATGGGAGAAAAACTTTATCGACTTCGACAAGGATCAATGTCCATTCACCAATACTCTCTCCAATTCCGATCCCTCGCTGCCACCAGCGGCTGGAATGAACCGTCTTTGCTTACAGCCTTCAGACAAGGGCTCAATCCCCAACTCCGTTTTCACCTCAGTGCCTATGACGATACGTATGGTCTGGAGAAATTTATCCAACTGGCCATCAGGTGCTCCAACCACATTCAGTCTTGCTCCACAGATTCCTCCACAGCCATTGCCACTCCTCCTCCATGCCGACCAGAGACCAGTGACCCTCCAGAACCCATGCAAACAGACTCAACCCGCCTTTCACCACAAGAGAGACAGAAACGAATCACCCAAGGTTTATGTCTATACTGCGGCGCTAATGGACACAAGATCCTGGAGTACCCTCTTCATCCCTCCCGGACCTTGGTGAGTACCGTCCGTCCTCTATTCACCAAACTAAACCCTCTTTCCACATGTGCTCAGCTTACTGCCAAATCATTTGTGATTACAGTTACAGTCCTCCTCGACTCCAGCTCTGCGGGAAACTTCATTTCTGGAGACCTTATCCAGCAGCTCAGGCTCCCGACCTCGGTCACGGAAACAGCTTATGAGGTCCAATCCATAACTGGCAAACCCCTTACACGACGTCACGTCCGCCACAGTGTGGGACCCTTATGATTACGCATTGGACAGTTACATCAGGAGGAACTCCATTTGCTGGTTCTGGAGGGTTCCACTGTGGATATCATCCTTGGCCGCCCCTGGCTGGTGCAGCACAATCCCCACCTATCCTGGAAAACTGGAGAAGTCCTAAAGTGGGGCGAGAGCTGTTTCCCTAGGTTACCTCAAGGATCCTATCCAACTTCCCATTCATACCACCTCCATAGAGAGCCCAGTAGAGAAGCTATCCATCGATATCCCATCCTGTTATGCCCACTTTAGTGACATCTTCTGTCCCAAGAAAGCTGCCCAGCTACCACCGCATCTGCCATGGGACTGCACAATCGATCTCATACCGGGTGAGCCAGTACCGCATGGGAGGATCTATCCACTTTCACCCCCCGAACAGAAGGCCATGGAGGAGTATATTGAGGAGGCTCTGCAACAAGGTTACATCGTTCCATCTACCTCCCCTGCTGCTTCCAGTTTTTTCTTTGTGGCCAAGAAGACCCTGCATCGATTACCGCAAACTCAATGAGATCACTGTCAAATTCCAATATCCCCTTCCCCTTGTCCCGACCGCATTGGAACAACTTTACGGTGCCACCATATTCACCAAGCTGGACCTCCGCAGCGCCTATAACCTCATTCAGATCCGGGAAGGGAACAAATGGAAGACCGCTTTTGTGACCCCCACCGGCCACTACGAGTATCGGGTGATGCCCTATGGGTTAGTCAACCCCCCTTCTGTCTTCCAAGGATTCATGCATGAGGTGCTCCGGGAGTTCCTTCATCGCTTTGTCATCGTGTACATAGACGACATCCTCATCTACTCCCGGAGCCTGGCCGAACATCTCCAACACTTACAGGAGTTCCATCTATATCTCAAAGCCGAAAAATGCACCTTCCATCAATCCACAGTCCATTTCCTCAGGTATATCATCAACAGTGGTGGCATCCGCATGGACAAGGGGAAGGTGGAGGCTATCACTTCCTGGCCCCTTCCTACCAACATCAAAGAGCTTCAAAGATTCTTAGGATTTTCCAATTTCTACTGATGGTTTATATCCAACTACAGCACCATCACCAGCCCACTCACTGACCTACTCAAAGGAAACACCAAATCACTCACCTGGAATCCTAGTGCCTTAGAAGCCTTTGACAAACTCAAACACGCCTTCAGCAGCGCTCCACTCCTAGTTCACCCCAATCCCAAGTTACCTTTTGTCATAGAGGTTGATGCTTCCACAACAGGCGTCAGAGCCATACTATCGCAGCAGCAGGGGACGCCTCCCAAACTCCATCCATGCGCCTACTTCTCCCGAAAACTCAGCCCGGCGGAAAGAAATTATGACATCTGCAATCGTAAACTCTTGGCCATCAAACTTGCCTTGGAAGAGTGGAGGCACTGGTTGGAGGGGGCTGCACACCCCTTCTTAGTGTTGACAGACCATAAGAATCTACAGTATCTCTGCGAAGTCAAGCGGTTAAACCCCAGACAAGCCAGGTGGGTGCTATTCTTCACCCGATTCCAATTCAAAATCTCCTATCGTCCTGGCTCTAAGAATGTAAAGGCGGACGCATTCCGCTCATCCATACCACCCATACCTCCCTTGGTACTGGCCACCCAGGGGCCAACGCTACTCTCTCGCTGCTACAAGATCGCTTCTGGTGGCCCAATATGGCTAGGGATGGGAGAAGGTTCGTCCACGGCTGCCCTGACTGCGCCATCTCCAAAAGCTCCCGTCATCTCCCCACTGGTAAATTACTTCCACTACCTATACCTCACCGCCCTTGGTCACACCTAGGAGTGGATTTCATCACGGATCTACCAGCCTCTGATGGTAATACACGTATATTCGTCATCATAGACCAATTTTCTAAGTTTTGGCATCTTATATCCCTCAAGGGCCTTCCCACAGCACTGCAAACAGCAGAACTCCTGTTCAACCATATCTTCCGTTATTATGGTATACCTGAGGACATTGAATCGGACAGAGGACCATAATTTATCTCTCGTGTCTGGAAGGCCTTCTTCTCCCTCCTGGGTGTGACCGTAAGCCTATCTTCAGGCTACCATCCGCAGTCAAACAGGCAGGCCGAACGCAAGATCCAGGACGTGGGACGTTTCCAAAGAACCTTCTGCCATGGTCGCCAGGACTCTTGGAACCAGTTCCTAGGCTGGGCTGAGTACGCCCAAAACTCAATACTCCAGAGCTCCACTGGACTCACTCCCTTCCAGTGTGTACTCGGTTTCCAGCCACCCCTGTTCCCTTGGTCAGGAGAGCCATCAGAAGTCCCCGACATCGACTACTGGTTCTGAGAGAGCGAGAGGATCTGGGACACCACACACCACCAACTCCAGAAGGCAGTGCGCATACAAAGGATGGCAGCAGACCTCCGAAGATCCGCTAATCCCGAATACCAACCCAGGCAAAAGCTCTGGCTTTCCACAAGGGACATCAAGCTGCGCCTGCCTAGCCGGAAACTTAGTCCCAGATTCGTTGGCCCCTTCACCATCCTGGAATGAATCAACCCTGTCACGTATAATCTACAGTTGCCTCCACACTACAGAATTCACCCCACCTTCCATGTGTCCCTACACAAACCCTTCTCTCCTCCTGTTTATCCAGGGCCTGACGATACTGAAGAACCCCCTCTCCCACTCATCTTAGATGAAGGAGCCATATACCGAGTCAAGGAGATACTGGAATCCTAACGCCGTGGTGGCAAGCTGGAATACCTTGTGGACTGGGAGGGATACGGTCCTGAGGAACCATCATGGGTGCCTAGAGATTACATTCTAGACCCGACACTCCTCGAAGAATTCCACTCGGCACACCCCGATCGCCCAGCACCCCGAGGCTGGGGTAGACCACCACGATGCCGAGGGCAGCCCAAGGAGCTGGCCGTGGAGAGGGGGGTACTGTCACAGATCGGCCAGGCCCTACGCTCCACCAATCACAACGATCCACATCACCCGAGTACTAATCACGCTCACCTGCACCCTATCACATCAGCCATCAACTCCAGTACATAAGTCATCATGACAGTCACTCACATTGTCCAATCTCGTAACCACGAAGTGGACTCTACTCCCCACGATCTACGTGTTGAGTATATACATCGCTGACTTACTTACCTCTGTGTCCCTTACCTCCTGTCTCTACTCCTTGTGTCCTCCTCTCCTCCCAGATCATCTGTCTTGGCAATCCGTGTGTCTCCGAAGATTCCCTCATCTCATCGTCACCTCTACCCTGTGGAAATAAGCATCATTACTATTGATCTCCTCACTCATCGGAACTCGCTAGTGAATTCTATTACTCACCTCCTGACGTTGATCCATCACTCCAGCCACCTTCTACTATTCAATAAATACTCACGTACAGCCACTTACCTTTGTGTCCGGCCCTATCTGTTACATTTTCAGAATGACATTTTTTTTTTTTCTCAAACATAGCCAGTGGGGTAAAATGCCCCCAGGGGGCAATGGGCAAACTGTTATTCTGTTCTGAACATCAAATCCTTTGTTTTTCCATCAAATATATTCTAACAAGTTGGTTAATAACTACTGGTGTCAATCGATTAAAAAAACAACATCAACTAATTAATCACTTTTTTTTTTGCAATTAATCGCGATTAATTGCGATTTAAAATACTGAAGCTTGTAATATTGGATATTTAAATGCAAAAAGTAAATTAATGTAAATTCAACACAAGGAAACTATATTTAAATTCAAATACTATTGTTTAATAGAATTTATTTCTTAATTCGGAACACAGATTTTTTCCTTTGAACAACATATTTCCAATAAATCATCAACATCCTCAAAATTAACTCTTGGCTTGAAAGGCATATTTTTTTTTTTACACAGAAACAAACAAACAAAAAAAAACCTATATGTTAAAGTGCCATTTGAATTTCAAAACGATCAAAGCCAATAAAAAAACATAAATGTTTTCAATGTTCAAGTGAACTGCAAAAAGGTCCACAATATAGGCATTGCAAATATGGAAAAATAGATAACAACAAGGAAAGAATACATAAAATGGTAACACTTTATTTTGATGGTCCCTTTTGAACATTCTGTTGACACTAAGTAATGTTGCAACTACATGTCAACAAACTCTCATTAGAGTATTAGTAGACTGTCTGCTTCATATCTACTATCTCCTTATTGTGTTGGTCTCCCAACAGATATTCTACTGACTATAAGTAACTTTGCAAGAACGTGTCAACTTATTCTAACCCTAACCCTACCAGTCAACTAATACACTACTAACACTCTAATGAGAGTTAGTAGAAATGTAGGTGCAACATTACTTATAGTCAATAGAATGTGTTAAATGGACCATCAAAATAAAGTGAAACCCATAAAATTGTACTCCATATAAAATAATATCGCTGAGAGTTCAGAACATTAACTAGAATATATAAATATATTAACTAATTATCTTTTAACCCTCTGGTTGTTTTAACCCTCCCGGTTAAAAATGACCGGACTCCAAACAATTGCTTATAAATCTCTCATTATGCTATATAAGCGCCAAATATTGGATTCAATCTTTGTGTCAACTTGTTTTCTTTCATTTAGGACTGGTTTTGTGTTTCTATTTGAATCTGATTAATCGCAGGCCTCATTTATGCGAAAGTAGGCAGCTAATTTTTTGAGTCAAAAAAGCTTTTTTTATGAATAATTTTCACAATATGAGATAAAAAAAAATATATAAAAATTTGCACTGTTTCTCACACTAGTGTGCTTTAATGTTTAATCAGGAAGTTTGCTTTTAAATGCTTTAATTTAATTAAGGCCGCATTTACACTGCATGGTTCAAGTGACCCAATTCCGATTTTTTCCTCCCATGCGGCACAGATCAGATACGGCCCACGACCATATAAGCAGGAAAAAATCACATGGATTCCGATATTCTCAGATTGGTTTCAGGCCTCATTCATATGTGGAAATAAATCAGATATGAATTGGATATGTGCATTTGCGCCTGCCGTGTAAGCGGTCAGATCGGATATTCCCCTATAAATGCGACTCCTACGTCATTGAAAAGTGAGGGTTTTTTTTAACATTTCACGGTACAGACATACCTGTAACAAGTGAAACATCTCTAGTTGAGTAGCAGAGTATTAATTTTGTTTGTTTGTTTTAAATAAAAGGCGATCTGACGCTGAAATGTGTTGCTTTTGAAATCACGCTGAGTGCTCGCTGCCGCTGTTGTTGTTAGTTACGGTTCGTGCACGGACGAGCGCTTCAGTCCCGTTTGTTCCATTGAAACCACAAAATAAAATCCACACAAACATGTCCCTGCCTTTTGATATACAATCACTGATGAACGTATTTGGTTTTAATTACTAAAAAAAAAACAGACGATGTGACATGCTTAACAATATCTACCACCAGTATTATTCCTCTCGCAAGCTTTCAGCGGAGCTGCGTACAACACTGTCCTGAAGATTTTGTACTAGGATATATAATTATTTTGATGTATAGATGTAACTATTGATGATTAAACACACTAGTGTGAGAAACAGTGAAAATTTTCATATTTTTAATCTCATATTGTGAAAATTATGCATAAAAAATGCTTTTTTCACTCAAAAAATGAGGTGCCTACTTTCAGATAAATGAGTCCTACGACTAATCAGATGCAAATAGAAATACAAAACCTGTCCTAAATGAAAGAAAACAAGTTGACAAAAAGATTGAATTCAATATTTGATGATAATATAGCATAATAAGAGATTTATAAGCAATTGTTTGGAGTCCGGTATTTTTTGACCGGGAACACCACAAGTGTGACTTTTTGCAATTTTGTACAAAATAAAAGTATTTAAAAGCAAACTTCCTGATTAAACATTAAAGCACACTAATATGAAAAAAAAGTGCACATTTTTATACTTTTTTGTTTAATATTGTGAAAAGTATTCATAAAAAAAATGAAAAAAAAAACACTCAAAAAACGAGGTACCTACTTTCAGATAAATGAGGCCTACAATTAATCAGATGCAAATATAAACACAAGACCAGTCCTAAATGAAAGAAAACAATTTGACAAAAATAATGAATCCAATATTTGGTGATAATATAGCATATTGAGAGATTTATAAGCAATTGTTTGGAGTCCGGTCATTTTTAACTGGGAACACCACAAGTGTTACTTGGTGAAATAAAACCCACAAAAAATTACGAAAACTCTAAAATAATAATAATAATAATAATTCTAAGTACTTATACCCTGTGTGAACAAAGTAAGTAAGTTTGAGTCCAATGCAATAACGTTAACTAGTATTTTCCGGAAAAAGAAAATCTTCTCTGGGTCAATTTGACCCGAACACAATCAGAGGGTTAACCATTATATAATGTTTGTTAATGGTTTATTAATGAAAGTTCTTATAAAGTGTTACCAAATTTTGCTTGGTACAATGTATTCTGATATTTAAATCTCCATGAAGGATACAAGTGATGCTTCCTTAAAATTTGTCCAAATGAATGTATCAAACAGGGCCATATTTGCATCAGAAATGTGCCTGTGATATCTGAGAATGCTGTCTAGTTTACGGTGCCCAGACATGCCACTTCCTGGGGACACGTTCTGCACAGGATTTCTAAATTACCTGAAATAACCAGGTGCTAGTTGTTTTTGCTGAGCCGATCGGCCGTTGTATGACATCTGGGCTGCATCCGAAAACTGAAAAATGCTGTATTCGGAAAACACATTCCAAGGTAGAAAGGCATTAGGCACGTCCGAATCCAAAGTTAGCTTCACTTCCTGTCTCATGAGATACCTTCATCTGATCGATTTTTGAAGGCAGCATAGATGTATCCTTTGCTGCCTCTGATATCCCACAATCCTGTGCGTTCCATTCCGTGATGGTTGAGCTAAAAAATAAAGATGGCATCTGAAAGTGGTTTTTGGTGGTTAGCTTGTGTGTAAATGTATATTTCTGATTACTTTTATGTCATACAACCATCAATCAGTGGGGCACAAACAACCAACACCTGGTTATTTTAGGCAATTTAGAAATTCTGTGCCGAACGTGTCCCCAAGAAATGACACGTCTGGTCACCTTAGTCTAGTTAGGTGTTTAGGTAGGTTTTGAACAGAGCCAGTGAGATGAGATGTTGATGTGTTTTTGTTCCTTCAGTGTCATGGTTTGTGGGATAACAAGGAGGTGGAGATGCCAGACTTTTTTAAGAAACTAAAGAGAAAAACAGAGAAAAACAAGATGGCTGGAGGATCAAGACAACGAGAAGAAAACACAAGAAGACAAATGCCCTTCTTTCCTTCATACGCGTCACACACTTCTTTCCTTCAGAGACAGAGAACAGAGAGCCCAGAGAAACAGGGTAAGATCTCCACACTTACATACATGGGAAACTTATATACACATACACATAATACTTCTAACAAATAATGTGGAAACACTTTATGATAATGTTCAGTTGTAAGTCATTTATAAGTGATTAGTTAGTGATGAACTAATCATTTACAAAACATTCATAAGCGATTAATAAGTGATATGCTAACAATTGGTGTGTGTTTTATTAATTCATTTACAAGTAATTAGTTAATGATGAACTAATAATTTACAAAACATGACTGTGTTCATAAATGATTAATAAATGATATGTTAATATTTTAATCTGTTTTGTAGATTAAGCTATAAATAATTTACAAGTGATTATATGATAATGAACGAATCATTTACAAAACATGTCTATATGTCCACATGATTCACATGATTATTAAGTAATAACGATTTACAAATCTGTCGTAAGTTATCTTAAAAAGTAGCATATCATGAAATAATGATATATAATAACAAATGATGATTAAACCATTAGTATGTTTTTTTGTGTATGTTTGTAACAAGGCTGACGAGACGAGAGGCGTGCGAATCCATGTGCAGGCTTTTATTAGGCAGAGACGTGGTCATAACAGGCAGGGTCAAACAATGGCAAACAGGTATGGCAGGGACAAGACAAAGAGTAAAGCTTAGGGCAAGCGTGGGTCGACGATCAGTGAACAGTATCGAAAGGGGGGAGACAGGAGAGGTAATCCAACAACGTGAGCGATAGTCCAGGCAGGGGCAAACACAATCCAACAAAGGCAAGGCTAGGCTAGGCAAGGCAAGGCTAGGAAAACTAACGGGCTCTGTAGGGCAGCGATAATGCATACAATACTCGGCAACGAGGGAGAGAATGTCCAGGGTTGAAATAGTATGTGTGATAAGTGTGTGCGTGTGATTGGTGCAATGAGTGATTGGTGACAGCTGTGATCAGTGTTGGATGATGGGAATTGGAGTCCATGTGATGTGTGGTGTGAAAGTCCATGTGGTGAGTGGGTGACCTCTAGTGGTGAATGAACGGGAGTGCAGACCAGATTCGTGACAATGTTAATATAATTTGTGTATGTTTCGTTAAAGTTGTAAGCTGGTCTGTTAAAAAGCTCAACAATGCAATTATGCTAAAACTTTTGGTTACACTTTATTTTGATAGTCCACTCTAGACATTCTACTAACTATAAGTAACATTTTAACTACATGTTAACTACATGTCAACTAATTTTCATTAATTTGCAACTACATGTCTACTAACTCTCAGTAGGGTAGGTTTAGGGTTAGTAGAATAAGTTGATATATACTTGCAAAGTTTCTTATAGTCAGTATGTTGTATGTTGTGGACCCATCAAAATAAAGTGTTAGACGTTATTAAGTAGACAGTCTACTAATACTCTAATGACTAATAGTTGACATGTAGTTTCAAAGTTACTTACTGTTAGTAGAATGTCTAAAGTGGACTATCGAAATAAAGTGTTACCAAACTTTTTTTTGAAGAAGAAATGATTTGCTGTCAAGTGAATAAACGTGTAAATGACTTACAGTCAGGGGATTCCAGTGGGTTGTGTTAAACCTTTTTTCTCATCAGCACAGACTTGTGTTCTGTGTGAAGTGTGTGTGATCTAGTGGTAATGTGAACTGGTTTTACCCTCCACTCAAGTGCACAGCGTTAAAATACTCCATGTGTGTCAGAGAAGACATCTGTCTACATCATTAACATTTACAACTGATGAGTAGTTTACACTGTAGATTAGGGGGATGCAGAAAGTGTTGTAAATGCCTTGTGTACACCTACAGTTCCAGTTCCAACCCTGCTGCAACCCACCTGTCTGTAATTATCAAGTAGCCCTGAACACCTTGATTAGCTGGTTCAGATGTGTTTGATTGGGGTTGGAGCTGAAATCTGCAAGATGGTAGCTATCCAGGAGCAGGGTTGGAGACCCCTGGTATAGACAGATGTCTTCTCTGACACACATGGAGTATTTTTAACTCTTTGAGATAATAGTACAATGTTCACATTTCAATTATTTATAAGTGATTAATAATATAATAACTAGTAACGTATTAACCATTTACTAAGGATTGTTGGATTACAAATTTATAAAATGTTAAATCTAGGTTCCAATGTTACCATACAAACTGAAGAATTATATACATTGTATTTAGCATTTATGGTGAAGATGATGACATCAGATGAAAGATTCTGTTATACAAAGTTTGTAGCAAGAGGTTCCTGCCAGTTCCTGTTCTCTTATTGTCAGTCAAATGAGCCACTCTCACTTTTGTCTCAGGTGAGACTCTCACCTTTTGTTTGTAATGGCTCTTGGTGCCCCTGCCCCAATCTTTGGGCAGTTATGCTGATTGGATTAGGAGTGGTTAAATGGTGAAGGTTGCTATACCTGAATACTTCGTTTGCATGCTTTGTTTAAGGTCGTCACCCAGGTGATTTGTTTCCATTCCTAAGCACTGCCCCCTAAATGTATATAAACTTCAATGTATCACTGCTTTAGTTAGACTTAGATGACTACAGCGACGCACAGCGAGTTCTCAATAAAGAGTAACTTCTGTATGAAAGATATCCCAACGTCTCCTGGTCTCTGCTTCGATGAGGAAAAAGTTTCCAACAGGATCTGTTTGATTATTCCATGATATGCTGTTTTTTAAGAAAACTTACAACAGATTTGTAAATTGTTAGCATATTACTTAATAATCATTTGTGAACGTAAAGTCATTTTTTGGAAATTATTAATTCATGATGATCTAATCACTTGTAAATGATTTATAACTTAATCTACAAAACATAGATGCAAATATTAACATATCACTTATTAATCATTTATGAACACATAGTTATGTTTTGTAAATGATTAGTTCATCACTAACTAATCACTTATAAATGACTTACAACTGAACGTTATTATAAAGTGTCACCAATTATGTACATATACACAAGCACACATTTCACACAGGCCAGTTTGTTCTCTCTTGATATTGTTTTGTGCTTTGTGATGCCATACATAAGTATTTACGTACTGTGATAATATGATTATTAAATATTGTATCAGCAGATTCAAACCAAAGCATGAAAAAACATTCACAGAAGAAGCAACAGTGGAATGTAGCTCTAAGCAGGAAGGAGCGAATAAAACAGTACATGAATGGCCGAATGCTGGAAGCTAAAGCTGCAGTCATAGAGCTGTAAGATCAATAACATGACATTTTTATTCATGCAAACATATGTATATAGAGAGAGATCCCAGTATGCTTTATGTCAAAAATTTGATTTATTGCCCTTCATAAAGATAAGACCCCCCACCCCTCCCTCCCACCCAAACTGGACACCTGTTTTGTCCACCCCCACCCATCTAAATGACCGTCTGTTTTTACTGTCCAATGATCCTAAGGAATGTGTTTTTTGTGTGTGGGCCATTGAAGACTGTTATGTGCTTAAACTTTAAATTGTGAAACTGTGTTAAAGGGACAAAGGGAAGTTTTTATTAGAGTTTTTCACACACACACACACACACACACACACACACACATATCAAGAAAAAGATGTGTAAAACAAGCCAAGACTTGCTAGCATTGTTAAAACGTAAAAAGAAAGCATAAGTGTACGTGTTTGTTTATTTAAAACAAACAAAGCATCTGACACATTAGTTAAAACAATAGCATAACATTAGAAGTTAAATAATATAGAGTTGACTCATCTTACCATCTTCTAAAACAAACAAACAAAAAAAGCATCAGAAGCGAACGTTAAGTAAGATACTTTACAACGTTCTAACATTACAAATTAAAAGGTGGCTTTTCTCACAAGTTACAGCAAATAGATCTGACTTATATTACCCGTCTTCTAAAACAAAAAAGCATCTCACACGTTCGTTAAGTAAAAAGTCAAAATCTTGTTACAAAAATTAAACAAAAGAAAAAGAACAGACTATCTTATGCAGCCTCCGTCAGATAACCGCACACTAGCGCGTCAAAACTCAGAATGAGTTTAAGCCACTGAGTCCAGACCACGCCTACTGCCAGCCCCTAACAGCGTGAGGAGAGATTTAAAAGAATTAAAGTAATGTTTTAACATTAGAACTAACGTTATTTTAATAAATCTTTAACATTTCTTAATTAATTAAACAATTCGGCACTCATCCTAAAGATTTTCACTTTAAAATAAGGTTTTTCCTTTTAAACAAAAAGTAGACTACCTAAGCCACAGGGAAATGTTGCTTATTTTATTTTATTTACTTTAGTTTAGTTATTCGCACTTAATTTAGTAATACCTTTATTTACTCTTCTATTTTTTGTCAAGTTTAAGACTTCTGACGTGTTATATTACCCAGACTTTTAAAAATTAGGTTACACAGCTTTTTCTTATAAAAATCACCTCTGAAGCCACAGGAAAATGTTGTTTGTCTTGTTTTATTTTATTTTAGTAGTATAATATCTTCATTTACTCTTTGATTTTGTCAATCTTAAAACTTTCTAGCCTGCTATAACGGTTAAAAATGCGTACACGCCTATGTGAGCGGAAACCGGGAATGAAAGCAGATGTTTTGGATGTCTTTGGATTTTTCACCCGTAATTAGACGCCTAAACTTCTTACATTATCGCATGAAATGTAAATATTTCATCTCACGCAGGGGGCAACGAAATGAGAATGACACTGTGTGTCTGGACGTATGATTAACGATGTGACCGTATCAGATCAAGAGGGTTGTTGTAAAACATCTAAAGGTGTTTCTGGAGACGCAACTCATTTGCAATCTAACGAGTTTTTGGGGGATCTGGCACCGTAAACTTGCTGTTCATTTATCAAAGGATGTATGTACCTTTTGAAGTTTTATATGACACATAACTGCTTAACTTAAAAGTTAGGTTAAGTTGAGAATTGAGTATTTATAATGAATTTATAATCTATTCGAATACGACTTCAAACCGATGTTCAGGATGTACTGAGGTAGATAAAGAAGGTGATAAAGTTTAAATAAATAGAGGATCTCCAAAGATGATTGTTTTAATAAGATGGTCTATGTTGTAGGAAAATTACGTTTAATTTACTTAATTTCACATAATTTGTTATTTCTTTATCCGATCTTTGATCATTGCTGCGCTTAAAACATATTATGATGTAGGTCTATATGTAATACATATAACACAACTACAATCCCGTGAACTTTACCGTCGTAAGAAATACATAAGACCTACTTCAAACGGCCATTTGAACAGATGGTTCACATCACGCAAGGTCAATAAACAGATATCCCGAACTTTGATTTTTCGTCTGTTAAAATCACCCGTGGCGTTCAAACGCGCATAGATAAGGGACAATATGCATCTACATGTGAGGGATATGCTAACATCGCAGCAATTAAGTTGTAAAAGAAAAAAAAGAAAATCTAAAAGATGTTTCATCCCATCGGTGAAACACCTCCAGCTGTGTTAAGTAAACCGATGAAGATGCAGCCGGCTAACTAGCCTGCGTCTGATGAATTGCGTGGATGGATTTGATGAGTTTTATAAGGAACGTCAGAATCCAAATAAATATATGGCGGCCGCGAGTGATAAGTAGGAGTCTAAATATAAAATATATCCAGAGTTTCTGTTTTAAATAATGTGATGTAAATCTGTATCATACCGTCAGGTAAATTATGTAAACAGATGTGAAACCGGTATTTAAATGTAAATAATAAAAGCGTTCCTTTATGCATGCATGTACGAATAATCACATTATTTATAGAATACTAGTCATTATGTTTAAACGCGAATTTCGTAATATTTGACCATACTATTTCACAAATTAGCGTTGTGTCGTGTACCTTACTAAAGATTTGTGGTATTAGGTCACCCCCTGCCAGCTGTTATTGGATTTACGACGCATTTTCAAGAGACGCCCCCCAAGGTGATGCGTTAAAAAGCACAAGTTATAACGTCCTCATTAACTGTAAAACTCTAACTTCTCGTACGACGCCGTTACACCTCAACAAACGTCGGAACGATGGCTGACAATTACGATGGTGAGTATGCTTTGCTCATAGGAGGTGTTTAAATATTTTAACGTGAATATTTGTTTAACATGACGTTATTATTTCCAGCTACTTTTGATAATCTTTTGTTTGACGAAGATCTGGAACACATCCTTGAGGAGATATGTAAGTCTTTACTCTTTTTTCTATCGTACGGTTTAACGTCTAATAATATTATTATTAATAATAATGATGATTATCATTTATTCAGTTAATGAAGCCCAACTAACTGTTTGCGAGGACGACAATGGACTTAACGGTAAGTTGACATTAGTTTTGTTTTGTTTTTCTTAACGTGTTAAAACCACGGATTCCTCATAAACAGTATTTACTAAATTTGACAGGTGTGCATAATGATGACAACAACCTTGTAATAATAACTGCAGAGGATGTGCAGCGGGAGATTGTGGTGGGAACCAAGTTACGTCATGAACCAGCCAACGTCACAACGACCACCCCCTCCCACACAGAGTGTTTGGATGAACAACTTCACATGCCTACCGTCCATGCAAACACACGCACGGTCATAATCGATCCCCCCCACGCAGCGAATGTACGGTTGCGGACAGGCCGTAAAATGCGTGAGGCTGCCCGAACAGGAAACGAGCGACTCGCCGTCCACCAGCCGTTTAAGGACTTCAGAGAACAACGGTGCGTATTAAAACAGAAAATCGCATTATCGTATTTTATGTTCGACTTTCATTTAATAAATTAATAAAGCAGTTATTGTTATTCTTTTTACAGAACAAGATCATGACCAACGAAGGTGAATAGCTTGGTCTGATTCGCTGGTCCACGCATGGGATCAGGTATCCTTCAGCGATACGGAGAGTGAAGAAGAGGAGGAGGAGGAGGAGGAGGAGGAGGAGGAGGAGGAGGAGGAGGAGGAGGAGGCGGAATTACTACATGAAATACCTCGGGAGCTGTTTAGCAATCGTGATTTAAATGGAAGGCTTGATCGCGAAGCGTTGAACTGTGTTAATCGTCACTTCGAAAGACTTTTTGACAACCGTTAACTTACCAGCAAGTCGAAGAGATTGTCGGTAAATGCATTATCTTTGATGTCTGAGCGTTTGAATCTGCTACAGAGAATGTTGATAGATTTGCATGAACGTATGATATCGAGGAGATAATGTACAATGAATTGAATAGCTGATTTTTTTCCTTACATTATTTTTCCTTACATTATTTTGTATGTTATCGATATTGAATTTTTCATACTGTTATTAATGTTTGTCATTGACAACAGTGTAATAATGTTTTATTCATGTTATTAGTAAATCATATACGTGTTGATATGTAACTTCTCATCGTTGATTGTATCTCCTATTAGTTTCTGGTTAAATTTTACTCACTGATGGTGATTATTTTGAATTTATACCGTAAGTGTTTGCTTTTGTTATATCTGGACATGTTACGTTGTGAACCGTTGTGGTGTTTTCAAAGGGCTACATCGGTTTGTCTTTAAGGTTGAACTATTTTGTATTTCTGATTTTCAAAATAAATTTTCAAAATGAGTGGTAAAAGATGTCACAACGATTTGCATGACCCTGTGCCAGAAGATAATCAGAGATCATTAAGACCTAGACACGATTCTCAAAATAACGCCGATCTGTTACGCAATCTTACTAATAATCAATTACAGATGTTACAACCAGATTTGCTTAACATGACCGAAAGATTGCACGAACTGGTAGATGAACAGTATGAATGGTTGGATTTAACTATAAATGATGGTCAGATTGGTATGGCGCCATCTAACGATGAAGCCTCAATCTACGATCCTTCAGCACCAAATATGGGTCTCAGCCAAAATTTTATAGATAGGTTAATAAATGAAGGTGGTTGTGTGAGCGATTTTACAATTACCCCAAGATCGAGATTTAACGGTTTAGAAATTCGCAGAACTTTAAATTTCCACGAAATCGCCGCAGATGATTATGCAGCGTATAATATCTTTTTGCAAGATATTTTGAATGAGATCGTAGATTTTTCACGTTTGTTGGCAGGCGAATCCGGTTTTATGAATGTGTCGCTGCAAGGTGAAAGTCTCCCCACAGACATTAATGCGGTTCTAACGCCAGATAATAATCATGACGTTAATACGTTTATTGATCAAATCGAACGAATGGTTCAAAGCAACGCGGATGTGAGTGCGATTCTGCTTTACAGTTATGCGTGTCTGTGGTACGGAATAGACAAGGCGGAGGTCATAGAAAGCTAGCCAACCTAGCGCACAATACGATAATCCAAAAAAATAAGATGAATCTTTTCATCGCAAAAAAATATAACAGACAATATGTGCTTCAGTATATGCCTGGCACATTTTTTAAACCCTCATTGTCCCGACCAGGAATTGCTCAGAATAGCTAACAACATACACACAGAACAGGGTTATCATCCACAAGATAAAATTGCATTTCACGACGTATCTAAATTCGAAACAGCCCTAGACCTGAAAATCGTCATCTTTCACAGAACGTGTTCAGGTAAATTCGAAGTGTATAAAAATACAGATGAAACACACCCGAACACCATCCATTTATATCTGCATGATGAACATTACTACATGATAAAAAATCTGTAGGGTTTCTTAGGGTACGGCTACGTTTGCGAGTAATGCTATCAAGGCTTTAACGATCGTAGTTTACATTACTGCAAATTTACATGCAACGTGTGTAATACACCTCAGTGCCACACACATCCTAAGAAATGGATGCAATGTGAGGACTGTGCTAGATAATGCAGATCTGATTTTTGTTATGAAACACATAAACAGCCGCAAAGTGAAGGGGTGAGGTCATGCTGCGATCTCGTAAAATTTTGTGGCAGATGTTGCAGACAGTATAGAGCGAAATGGACGGGTGATAACTATTACAGCATAAGAAGATTACGGATACAACACAATGTCCGAACCTGATCAGGTCAAATTTGATAGGTGGTACGAGAGTGTAGCAGGACAGGTGTTTAATTTCAAAACACAACTCGCAACGTATTGCAAGAATGACGTTGTTTTGTTACGTGAGGGTTGTATGAAATACAGAAACGAGTTTATAGCGTGTTCAAACGTGGACCCCTTCGAATGTGTAACACTCGTGGGGTGTGCTATGAAGGTGTTTAAAACACTTTTTTTATCCAAAGACACAATAGCCCTGACGCACAAAAACGCCTTAATCAGTACAAAGCTTATTCTACACCATCCATCCAGTGGTTGGAATATATTAAAGTGAGCAAAAACGTTGACGTGCATCATGCATTAAATCACAGAGAATCAAATTCGGATCTTATCACGTGGATGGATATTATGAGTTTAATAACCCTTATGCGCTCCTCGGGGTGTTTTTGACCCGCAAATGAAGTTTGCTAAATTTTTAAAAAATGTTCTCTTTTTCCAAATGGCATGAGACTTTGTACGGCGGTCAACACTTTCTAGATCTACAAATAAAAAATAAAATTGGAATGATTTCTTGATTTTATGTTGGTGTGAAAAAAATAGTTGCACTTATGGTAACAAAATGTAATTTTTTAACAAAATTATTATTTTTTTTAAACAAATGTAATTTTACTCTGTTTATTAATGTTTTTACTCCACATTTGTGTAGTTTTTGGAAGACTTATGATATATTTTACATTTATATAAATAAATTAAAAGACATTTTTATATAGGTTTTTATACAAAAAACAGCTTTTTATGTAAAATTCACTTCATAAAAGACCCACATTTCTAACTTTCATTCATGGGGATAACATGGATCATTTGACATGGTTTAGTGTAAAATTTTTGCCCATATTTTGGAAATTGCAGTTTCAAAATTAAAAAAAATATATCATTTTTACCACTAGATGGCTGCAGAGCTCCACTATTTACTATTTGCTATTTGACCAACTGAAAGATATCTTTTCACAAGTTTTCTTCAGTTGGATTCATATCTACATATTATGAAATCACAATTATAACATTAAAAATGATTTTTGTCAAAGTTTTGCCTTTTTAGAACTGAAAAAAAAAAAAATACATTTTCAATAATGTTACATTATGATTTGAATCAAGCCTCAACAAGATATAAATAAATTTATTGAATAAATAAATTTATTGAACGCCCTTTGGGGGAGATTCGGACTTAGATGTAATTTACCTAAGACCGAACTTTTGACTGATCCTGAAGATTTCGCCCGTCACATTTTTGGAATCTACCATGTAATTAAACACTTCTCATTCGTATCAGACTCTGCAGCCCTAGTGCAGTGGTGCTACGCTGAAGAAGACCCCGCCCCCGCATGCGATGTTAATGTGTTTATCGCCTCATTCACCACGGCTTATGGACGGTTGGAATTATATGACCTTATGGACAGATTAGGCCCGCGCGTTTTTTATGTAGATACAGACAGTCTTATCTTTTCGTCGAAAGAAGGCGAATGCATGCCTCAAACAGGCTCGTACCTAGGCGAACTGACGAACGAACTCGACATAGACGATAACATCACGGAATTCACATCAACCGGTCCTAAATCGTACAGCTTCAAAACTGCAAAAAATAAAGTCACCCTTAAAGCGAAAGGGATCACGCTCCATTCTTCGAATGCGCAAATCGTTACCTTAGAAAGTATGATATGTCTGGTACAGGGTTATGTAGCATCACGTGACACGTCCCATCTGCTCACCCGTACAGAGACCATTGTACGGAATAAAAAGAAGTTCACACTACATAATAGATCACTTTTGAAAAGATTCAAAGTGGTTTATGACAAACGGATTATTTTGCCTGACTGCTCCACTTTACCATACGGTTATTAACAATATGTCCAGACCAGACGATGTGTATGTTGAAGAAGGTTTTGACTTTCATTTTAATTACCCGTTCTCCGCCGTGGTCTCCGGACCTTCTGGCAGTGGGAAGACTGTCTTTGTGAGAAATCTGTTGTGTAACGCAGATAAGCTGATCAATGTAAAAATTGACAATATTGTTTTTTTATACAGCTGTTGGCAACCATTGCATGATGAACTTTTGTCATTGTTTGATATTAAATTTATTGAAGGCATACCAAAATCACCTCCTAATAAGAAATCTATTTTGATTTGTGATGATTTAATGGAATTAGCATATTCGAACGATGAACTCTCACGTGCTTTCACGAAATATGTTCATCATAAATCATTTTCCATTATATTGATAACTCAGAATCTGTTTTTTCAAGGTAAAACCAGTAGAACTATTGCACTGAATACTCATTATATTATTTTGTACAAGAGTCTCAGAGACTCTATGCAAATAATGGTTTTAGGGTGACACATTTTTCCAGGGAGCACTAAATATTTCATGGAATAATAATGGTTATCAGGATGCAAACAATAAGCCTTTCGGATTTCTCCTGATTGACTTTAAAGCTAAAGCGCCTGAGCATTTTCGTCTCAGATCGGATGTGTTTTCAGATCATCAGGTGGTGTACGTACAGAAAAGAACGCGGTAAACTTTGGTGAAAATAAGAAAAATGAGCGATAGGTTTTGTAAAAACCTACCTCTTTTAAAAATGTTATATAAGGCTTCACCGAAGCAGCGGCGTGTCATTTTACAGTCGGCATCGGATCAACTGATTCTGTCCTTATGCGAAATAGCTCTTAACGTGCTCCGCGGTACCATACCTCTAAACAGTACACAGTTCCGAAGATTAAAAAAGAAAAAAGAAGAAATCAAATACGCGGCTAGTAAAAAGATCACCGTCGAGAGAAAAAAAATGTCTGATTAAACAAAGAGGAGGATTTCTCGTTCCTCGGTTAAGTGTCGCCATACCTTTTATCACTAGTTTAATAACATCCAGACAACATTAGGAATGGAATATGCTGAAAAGCATTATGTAATTCCGCAGAATCAGCTGAATAAATTAAGAGCCGGGAACATTCGCGAGACAATTCAACAAGTTGTGGAGAACGATTTGGATGGTGCTATAAGAAATATATTAAAGAGGTCTGATTTAGATTTGCACGGGAATGCTAAACTTTATTCCAATGTCTTGCAGAGGTTTTTAACTATAGTAAAACAGGGCGATTTGGAGAGCGGTACTTTAACTCTCACGCTCCCGAAACAGGATAACGTTCATACTGACGCACCTGCTAGTACACCTGCTAACGCGCCTGACCCACCATCTAATAACAACGATGAAGAGGATCACATCGTAAACGAGATCTTAAACAATGTACCGCAAAGGCGATTAAAAAAACATCAAATTCATTTTGAATAAAATGTCTAATGCTAAGCAGTTGTCTTCATGGACAGATTCTGGAGAGTTTGTGTTTAAAGGACGCGTAATCGCCGGTTCGCACATGATGGATTTGGTTGAAAGCATAACAGCTCCTCATACCGTCCGCGATGAATACAGACCTCGCGGATGGAGTGAATTTCTAGATGCTTTTGCCATTTTAAATATACCATTTTCAACTATAAGCAACCCACAAGTTAAACGGTCGGTCAAAGCCCTTAAAGGGAAATCACCCGGACACAGCCAGCAGATGTCGCCAAAGATGACGACCCAGTTGAAACGACGACGTGGTAAAAAGCATGCGGCCACGTCACGGCTTAGTACCCCAGTAGGAGAGGCGTTTAATTCGCCGACTCTTGATGCTAGCGCGTGGTTAACTTTTTAAGTTACTGTTTGTAAATATATTTGTAAGCATGTTTGAAATGTTTGAAATATTTATATTAAAATGTCTTGAAATATCAACACAATATCAATCTTAAAGAAAAAAGATATGACTGATTACCCAACTTCTTTTATTTATAAAGTACACACATTTGAGATTACATCTTTTATTTATTAAACATGTAATTATAGAACTTTACAGATCTGCATACAGTGAATACAATTAAATGTATCGCAGAGACGAGGTTTCATTCTCTTTACAAATCGAACAACCATATCATCATTTTTAATTAGATCATCATAATACATTTTAACAATATTTTCATAACCGTAACCTTTTGACATGTGATACAGAAAAAACACGCAATGTTGGCCGCAAGCATCTGATGCGAAGTCTTGAACCTGTTTGTTAGAGTATTGCATGCGAATAGAATTGTTTTAAAAAAAATCTTGGACAGTCTTCTGAAAATGCGGATCTTTAGGGTTTCCGCCAAAGCTGTCAAAAAAAACAACTAACGCTGTTGTTGTTTACGTAGATGTCTACTCAGTGTTGACCCGGTTCTGTGGAAGGGTCTGTATTAAAAATAAGCATAGCCGGTAAATTCTTTAACGGGGTTTTGGGTAGGTAATCGCACGGAAGCACACCTAAAAAATATGTGTTGTGTGCAATTTTATCCATAACGGCCGTTAGTTGGACGGTATTCATTTCGTCGTATCATTCAGTAATAATCGACCAGCACCTGTCTTCGATTGGATATTTCAACGATCGAATAAAAAATCGCGTATACGATAATGGTTACGTATTGCATGAGAGGTTGTCTGAATCGCGCTTCCAGTCTAATGTTTCCTGATCTAATTAATGATACGTGATTCGAACAATCTTCATCGGGCGATAAATTAAATCTGTAGAGGGTGTATCCGTTGAGAAAATCCTGGCGATCTATTGCCAGAGGCTGATTTTTAAGATGTCTTCCGGTAGATAATACGAGTTGATAAAAGTCCCTCACGGCAGATCCGTTCCCATATTCCGGCTGAAGGGGTTTGGACGGGATTTGTATTCCGTCTCGATATAAAGCCAGAAATTCCAGGTTAAAATGTTTAAAAGCAAAGGGGTTTTTTATCGTACGCCCCTGAAAAAGCTGTATTTTCTGTCATTACCAAAATCTATAATTTTAGCAAAGTCCCCAAAAAAAGATTTTCTTGATTAGACACGCGAGATCCTACCAGTATAGAGAAATTCTTCAGACACACACGTTCTATGGGGTATTTAGCTGTGGTGGATAGAAGCGCTTGCGCATGTCCTAGCCGTACGCCTGGTGAAACCGAAACTTTTTTCACAAAAAGAGACGCGGATACAATATTGAGTTTATAAGCGTTAAGGTCATCTCGCATCAAACAAAACTCGTCTTTACCTCTTGTTATCCGTATTTTTATGTCTATACCATTCAGCATTAATTTATCCTGGGGGCTAGTAATTCTACGACATTACTAGCGTTGGTAAACGCCGCGCGTTTCATTAATCCTGTATTTTCTCCTGCGGGATCTGTCCATGTGACCCGGCGTGTCTTTGTAAAACAATCTGGCTGAAAAGACACTTTCGAAGGTATCTTTTTTCCGAAATTGATCTGAGCCTCGATCAAGCACCTATAAGGGTACGTACTAGAACTCTGTGTTATTAAGCGATCGCCTAGAGACACGTCCACCTGCGAGAATATACACGCTCAGGGGTAATTTATTAAACTGACAGGTGTACCGTCTGCTATATCGGTACCGTCCGGTCTGGTTATTTTGACCCGCGTGTATAACAGAGTGTTATTAAGATCGATGTAATCTTCACCCGTCCCTGCAATAAACAATTCTAATGGCGATGAATCCATTATTGCAGATAAAGGTGGTATTTCCACGTAGGTATTTTTTTCAATAGACGTCTGGGTCATAGGAACGGTAAATAAATCTAACTCGGATTTAATACACTCCTCTGACATATTGTGGAACAGACACATGTTTAGAAAATAGTGTTCAGCGGTCTTTTGACACGGACAGTTTTCTTTACACGTTTCGCGCAGGAGTATCGTGAGCGTTTTGCGACTGTATGCTTCTTACTAGTACGTTTAGCTCTGTTCACGCGGCCACTCCCCCTACGCACTCGCACTCCGGGCGGTTTAAAAGACCCGCGCGACATAACCATTAACCCGTTACCGTTTTGACCATTGTAGTTATTATTATCGTTATACGATCTCGATAGGGCTGTGGTTACAACGTCACTAGCTATATTTCTCGCAGCGGCTTTTAGATGAGGTTTTGCTATACTAAAACCTCTTTTCAACAGAGGTAGAGCAGTTCTGAAAAGCGCTTTGAAAATTCCTCCTATACCGCCCCCGTACATAACAGGGCCGCCAGCATAGCCGGGTATCCCGTTACCCGCTTTCGGTAGTAAGCGACGTAGCGTTCGGGGTCCATACTCGTGTGATAGTTTTGTTAAAACAAAAACAAACAAACAAAAAAAAAAAAAAAAAAAAAAAAACTATTTCACTGGTCTGAAGTGTAGTTTAACCACAACTTTACTGTAAGTGAAACGTATGTGTTTGTTCTGATCGTCTTTGATTTCAATGCATATGTCTGTAACATCAGATTTATTCACAGGCGCGTAATGCGGCTTATCGAATCTAACACTGACTATGTCGTTAGACGTTCCCTCTATATGTACAGTTCTCAGTAGCGGTACATACGAGTCGCCGACTGATTGATATTCAATCATGTTCGTGTATATGTACATGCTATAAAAAACCCCTCTTATGTCGGCCTGATGTGGGGCATGCGTCACGACAGGTGCGTCATCAGGATGATCTTTGCGAGGCTGATTTACAGATCCTAGAGGCACGCCCGATTTTAAACCTAAAATAATAACTTCCCGTAAAATATCAAAGATGTGTTCATCGGTGCTTTTAGAAATATCCTGTTTTTGAAATGATCATAACCGAGGGTCACTCTAGGAGGTAGATTTGCATTTATTTCTCTAACCAGAAACAGTACATCCTCGTAATATCCCGCTTTTAACGTATTTTTTTCTTTAATATAGATAATCACACCCGCATCCTCTTCGTAACGTTTCTCATCATAATTCAGTATGGTGGGGGTCGTGTTAAAAATAAACGCCGCATCCGCCTCTTTAAATGTATACCAGGAAATTGGATAATAAAACTCGATCAGGCCTACCTCCTACTGGCCTTTGAGGTTCATACTTCTGGCAAGTCTTGTTTTGTAATTAGAAATACAGTTGTCAGGTTATACATTCATCGACGCATTGCAAGGAAGCGTAACATAAAAACCGCCCCCAGTCATGACGTAGATTATTGCGAATGATATTTAAGATGACCTCACCGTTACTTTAAACGGTTCTGTAAGTCCAAGATGGAGCTTTCTGGCAACCATGACGCAAATTTAGTCGGCCAGCCCCACCATTTCACGAGACAGAACGTTTTTTTTTCCCTCTCTTTTTACGATCTAAAATCTTCTCTATTTTAAACGACTTATCTTGATTCACAATAATTTTTTGTAATTCTTTTTCATAAAAACAACCTTCGATAATATCCCCGTCGTAGTCTTGTGACCTGTACACCGGCGGGGTCCATGGTATACAGGCCGCTATAGTGAAAAACTCTTCTGTGTAATTCTGCTCATACCCCTTAGAAAACGCATTCCTGACTTTAGACACCCTAACCACATCACCAATTTTATACCTAAAGACAGGTGCACCTTTACGCATCCTTCCATATGGATTATTAAACACATCCGCTTCGTTTTCTTTATGAACATCCAGGGGTCGCATTTTAATGCTTTTGCGATAGCTGGCATTATACCCATCTATAAGGTCTTGTAAGATATCGTAATAACGCTTTGAATTGATGGCTGTTAAAAATCACGCCATTCTGTCCCGAAGCGTGCGATTAAAGCGCTCCACCACCGATGCTTCTACATCACTTGCCGTAGCAAAATGATGTATGTTATACTTTTTCATCAGTTGCTGGAAATGTTTGTTAAAAAATTCAGTACCTTTATCAGTCTGTAATTTTTGAGGCACACGGTTTTCTTTGAGTATAGATTCGAACGCTTTCGTAACCTCCTTCCCCGTCTTATTCTTCAGCGGGCGTGCCCATGTGTACTTGCTGAAAACGTCTATACAAGTCAGTAAAAATTTTATATTATCGTTTTCTTTCGAATAAGCAGACATGTTGACCAGATCTGCTTGAAACTGTACGTCTTTCCCAAACACCATGACCCTATTACGCTTGTATTTGACAGGTGCAGTTCTGTGTAAGGTATATGCGTCTTGAGCTGCTAGCCAGTGCGTAACTTCTTTATCATTCAGAGTTACGCCGTATTCCTGTAACACTGCACGTTTTAACTGTTTTTTACCTCCCAAAGACCCCGGGTTTGAAGGATTGTAGTATGTTTTTTTTCATTAATTCAGATATCTTACTCCACTGTTTTTCAAAAAATAATGACAGAACGGTTAGTGTCAAGTAGGTTTTTATGTACAATCATTGTAGAAGGGAGGGGGTCAAACATTAAATATGATTGGTTATACGTTATCTATACAGGTGCTGGTCATATAATTAGAATATCATCAAAAAGTTGATTTATTTCACTAATTCCATTCAAAAAGTGAAACTTGTATTTTATATTCATTCATTACACACAGACTGATATATTTCAAATGTTTATTTCTTTTAATTTTGATGATTAGAGCTTACAGCTCATGAAAGTCAAAAATCAGTATCTCAAAATATTAGAATATTACTTAAGACCAATACAAAGAAAGGATTTTTAGAAATATTGGCCAACTGAAAAGTATGAAAATGAAAAGTATGAGCATGTACAGCACTCAATACTTAGTTGGGGCTCCTTTTGCCTGAATTACTGCAGCAATGCGGCGAGGCATGGAGTCGATCAGTCTGTGGCACTGCTCAGGTGTTATGAAAGCCCAGGTTGCTCTGATAGTGGCCTTCAGCTCATCTGCATTGTTGGGTCTGGCATATCACATCTTCCTCTTGACAATATCCCATAGATTCTCTCTGGGGTTCAGGTCTGGTGAGTTTGCTGGTCAATCAAGCACAGTAACATCATGGTCATTGAACCAGCTTTTGGTACCTTTGGCAGTGTGGGCAGGTGGCAAGTCCTGCTGGAAAATTAAATCAGCATCTCCATAAAGCTTGTCAACAGAAGGAAGCATGAAGTGCTCTAAAATCTCCTGGTAGATGGCTGCATTAACTGTGGACTTCAGAAAACACAGTGGACCAACACCAGCAGATGACATGGCAGCCCAAATCATCACTGACTGTGTAAACTTCACACTGGACTTCAAGCAACATGGATTCTGTGTCTCTCCACTCTTCCTCCAGACTCTGGGACCTTGATTTCCAAATGAAATGTTAAATTTACTTTCATCTGAAAAGAGGACTTTGGACCACTGAGCAACAGTCCAGTTCTTTTTCTCCACAGCCCAGTTAAGATGCTTCTGATGTTGTCTCTGGTTCAGAAGTGGCTTGGTAGCCCTTTTCCTGAAGACGTCTGAGCGTGGTGACTCTTGATGCACTGACTCCAGCTTCAGTTCTCTCCTTGTGAAGCTCTCACAAGTGTTTGAATCGGCTTTGCTTGACAGTATTCTCAAGCTTGCAGTCATCCCTGTTGCTTGTGCACCTTTTCCTACCCAAATTCTTCCTTCTAGTCAACTTTGCATTTAATATGCTTTGATACAGCACTCTGTAAACAGCCACACCTTTCAGTAATGACCCTCTGTGACTTACCCTCTTTGTCAATGTTCATCTTCTGGATCATTGCCAAGTCAGCAGTCTTCCCCATTAATGTGGTTTCAAAGAACAAGAGATACCCAGAATTTGTACTGTAGGGATGGTCATTTCTTCAAACTCAAATGTAAATATTCTAATATTTTGAGATACTGATTTTTGACTTTCATAAGCTGTAAGCTCTAATTATCAAAATTAAAAGAAATAAACATTTGAAATATATCGGTCTGTGTGTAATGAATGAATATAATATACAAGTTTCACTTTTTGAATGGAATTAGTGAAATAAATCAACTTTTTGATGATATTCTAATTATATGACCAGCACCGTTAGAACGTTGTAAAGTATCTTACTTAACGTTCGTTTCTGATGCTTTTTTTTTGTTTGTTTGTTTTAGAAGATGGTAAGATGAGTCAACTCTATATTATTTAACTTGTAATGCTATGCTATTGTTTTAACTAATGTGTCAGATGCTTTGTTTGTTTTAAATAAACAAACACGTACACTTCTGCTTTCTTTTTAGGTTTTAACAACGCTAGCAAGTCTTGGCTTGTTTTACACATATTTTTTCTTGATATGTGTGTGTGTGTGTGTGTGTGTGTGTGTGTGTGTGTGTGTGTGTGTGTGTGTGTGAAAAACTCTAATAAAAACTTCCCTTTGTCCCGTTTAACACAGTTTCACAATTTAAAGTTTAAACACATAACAGTCTTCAATGGCCCACACACAAAAAACACATTTCCCAAAACACACATTCCTTAGGATCACTGGACAGTAAAAACAGGTGGTCATTTAGATGGGTGGGGGTGGACAAAACAGGTGTCCAGTTTGGGTGGGTGGGAGGGAGGGGTAGGGGGTCTTATCTTTATGAGGGGCAATAAATCTAATTTTTGACACAAAGCATACTGGGATCTCTCTATATAGTTTGTATATACTTTGAAAATGTATTGTTCAAAAGAGCTTTACATAAACAAAAACATTCATTTAAAAATCACACAGTCACGTTTTTTTTTTTCTTCCATTCTTGGTGACAGAGGTCTCTAGTGGTCATCCAGAATTTAGAGAACCATAGTTACATTCATATCTAGCATACTTCTTACATTCCCAACTTGGTCTCACAGAATTCCGTGTAATGACCACGGACCCTTAACTCCGAATCTGTGGTGGCATCACGGAATCTCCGGAATACCAATGTAGGTCAGTGACAGGCATCAGCCGTGGTCCATGCACAGATCCACTGGTTCAACACCAGCACTGCCTCAACTGACGTGGACTACATAAAAAGAGTGAATCCGATGCAGTTATATTTGTATATAAATTTATACTTTCACTGGAGCACCTAACCCACCCTTACCCTAAACCTACTCACTTCTGAACAATATAAAACACACACAGGCAAATATAAGTGCAGTCACAGGCATTTATTGCAAAATGACCATAAACAAACAGTATAAAAGTATTACAAACAAGTCATGTTGCATTCCAAGTCTTCTGAAGCCATACAAAGTCTTTATGCGAAGAAGAGAGTAAAACACAAGGTTTTAATCGCTGAAAAGGATCCCGCTCTGTTAACGTGCTCACATCTCATTCAAAAAGATACTCCCGTCCCGTAGCATGACGCAATCGATCATGAGACACACAAGAACCAATAGCCTGTCAGAACAGCATGACGTAATCGATCACGAGACACGCAAGTGCCAATGGCATTTCACAACCAAAGCAGACATAAGGCTTCTTCTGGTGGCATTTTTTAATTTACGCACAGAGTCTGCAGCACATAAGGAAGAGCTTTACGGCAGACAGAGACGGCAATCGCGTCTATTCCTCTCACAAATCAGTCGTTTTACCTCGGAAGACTTGGAACATTAATACTTTTTGAATAAATTATGACGGTAGTCGTGTCTGTCTGTTATATCTTCTGTTTTATTGACAAATGGTAGGTTTAGGGGCAGGAGTTGGGTTATGTGCTCATAAATGTGTAATGTAATATAAATAAAACTCTTGTGGCTGTTTACATTGAAAAATCACACCCCAACATATGCAATAATGGCAATGTTGTTACCCAATATATAATTTACACAACCTGGTCTCACAGAATTCCGTGTCATGGATCCGTGTGTGGACCACTTACATTGGTATCACTTTTGTGAGCCCATCATGGAATTTCGGCGATTCCGTGATGCCAACACAGGTTCGGAGTTAAGGGTCTGTGGTCATTACATGGAATTCTGTGAGACCAGGTTGTTCATTCCTCCTCACTGTCAAAGGCATTGCCTAGCAGGTTAGCCATGAGGAATGAGGCCATGATGTTAACTTTGTAGAAAGGAGCAAAGGTACTAGGGGAAGCTGAACGACTCCATAGATATTAGCTATGGAGATTTCCTGGAAGGGCTACCTAAGGGTCAGTGGAAATTCTTTTAGACCATACGTAATAAGCTCTACAATACAATGTGAAAGTCTCTGTTTGACATGAGATCGTCCCTTTGCACTAGGGATGTGCATCTCCATAACTGAGGCCGATGCGATACGCTTCTCGATGCATAGCCAATGATACGATACATTGAATATACATATGAAGCAGCTACCGATGCGACACGATTCACCCCTGTTATGATCAGAGATGGGCACAATTACATCAAAAAGTATTTAGTTATAAATTATATGTGGCCTGTATGGGATGTAATGAAGCAGCACAGGATACAAAAAATCTTTTAGGGGCTTTATTCTGACGGCTGACTCTCAGAAGTACAGCAATCGATGGGAGTAAGTACTGACAACAAATGAATAAAATAAAGTAAATCTTATGTCTCTGTTGTGCTTATTTGACAAAAACAAGAATTTAAGCACTGATTTCAAAATCTGATCAATTCAGTCCAAGAAGAGTCACAACCTTCAAAAAGTTCAGGGTTCAGAAAATTCAGTCTTTCTGAAATGCACTAGAATTTAATTAAATGGAATTAAATAAAATGAAATACGGTAGAGGCTAATATTTGAATAAAAGGAAAACAGTACATTAGCCTACTATTAAACTCCACAGTTTTCATGAAAATACATGTTGAGTACGAAAACAATCTTTTAATACATTCTAATAATTTTATCAAAGTATGAAATGTTTTAACACCCATAACTGTTGTTTTTTTAACATGCATATTCCACTCTAACAGACTCAACTACAACCAGACAAATACACTTGGCTTTAAATAAAGAAAATTAAACTTCATTAACGTTCATTGTACATACCCAGTCCTTGCACGTGTCCTAAAACATGATCAAACCCGATCCACCTCACACATGCAATCCTTAAACAGCCTTAACATGCTCAAAAACTCTTGAAAATAGGCACACACATTGGAATCTGCAGCCATTAGGACGGCACAGAGGCTGGGACCCGGGTGTGGCACAGGGGCTCCACGGCACCCCCTGGAACACAGTCAGAAAACTTGATGTATAGCTCACACATACTTCTTTGTATTCGCATGAATCTCGGTACACATATAGATCTCATTGAGCCGAACAACTTTCACGCTGCATGTCATAGGCTCCGCCCAACAGGAAGTTTAAAAAAAGCATGCTCTGGAATTTGATATACTCCTCCCAGGATTTCAACAGATGAGCACCAAACTCAGTGAACATGATCTCAAGACATTGGGGATGCTAAATTGCGAAGGGATTTTTGATATCTCGAATAGTTTGCCTGTGCCGACATGATGAATTATGGTGAGAATTAAGAAACGGGAAGTGTCTAATAACATCCACATACATTGTCTGATTTTGAACAAACTTCAGGGGTTTGTTCGTTGTATGATGCTGATCGCATAGATGTGATGATTAGGAGTCAAAGTTATAGTGCCACCAATTGGCAACAGGAAGTGTGTCATTTTCAAAATACGTTGAATTCAGCATTCTCATTCTTATTTTTACTCGATTGGTTAACTACACACACACACACACAATGAGAGCAGCTTCTTAGAGAGTAAAAAGGCAGACTAAAGCCATATTCAACTTATTTTCTAAAATGCATAAATATACCTTTGATTAATAATTATTCAAGAAATATTATAATTAATATTATTATGAAGGCCATTGTAGATCTGTGATCCACTCCTTTAGTGCCTACTGACAATTATACGTAAAGACAATTATAAGATAGTTATTTCTCTTTAGACAAATAACAATCTTTATACATGCATGTTTAATTTGTTACACCTAGTTGATTGAAAGATTAAAATTTCAATCAATATTGAAATTGCCTGAAATTGATATAAAATGTTTCTTACATGTGCAACCAATATTCAAAGAGAAGTGTGAGTACATTTAGTGAATTGAGGAAAAAAAACAAAAACAAAACAAAAAACAATAAAAATAGCATAATTTACCTCTACATTTGTTTCTTAGTGTCCTAGTTTACTGTTTCATGTGTTGTTGTTTTTTGTTGTTGTTGTTGTTCTTTGCAGTTTTATTTATGACTAATTCCCAGCACTTCCTAGGGTGGTGCTCCCAAGTCCAGAGCTCCCTTCTCTCAAAGCAGTGGTGCCCGCTACAGCTCGTCCCACGGTGGCAGCGTCATCCACTACAGCTCCTCCCTTAGCAGTTGGGGGCACAGTTTAGCTGTCTGTTACGGTTACACAGGTCATCCTTGAACTCTCTGTGCTGCCTGTTGGCTCCATCATGGCCACGGAGGCCATCTCTCAATTTTCTGTACTCTTTGTTAGCTTTGTCAGAACGTTTTCCACAACAGCAATGGTGTTTAACACTTTTTAGATATTCTTGATGGAGTATTCAGCTCTAATGGTCTCGGCAACTCTGTCTGTGCAAAACACAAATAGCCATAAATGACTGTTTTCCTCTGGAATGATTGTTAGCCTCTGGAAGGCTAGTAAATGAAACAGAAACCCTTCTGCTGCTCAGTCACAGCACACATGCACACAATTCATCTTGTTTTCACAAATGCCATTTTATATTGTTTACTAGGGGTGTGCAGCGGAGCCATTATTTGTATTTTTATCTGTATCTGTATCGTTTTCGCCAGCCCCATGACCCGACCAACGCCCTTCTCTGGTTCGGTGGGGGAGTGCAATGGCTTTCTTTTGCAATGTAACCTCACCATTGATTTACATCCGCATATGTTTCCCACCGATCAGTCTAAGATCGCCTTTGTGATTACCTCCCTGACAGACCCCGCACTCCATTTCATAGCCCATTTTCGGGAAGTATTCCATGGCTCGCCGGGGGATTCTTCTGTAGGTGAGCAACTGTATCGACTGCGACATTCGATGCCTATTCATCAATATTCCCTCAAGTTCAGAACCCTGGCAGCTGCCAGTGGCTGGAATGAGCAGTCCCTCATGACGGCTTTCCGACAGGGGCTCAACCCTCGCCTTCGCCTTCACCTCGCTGCCTATAATGACACATATGGTCTGGAAAAGTTTATTCAATTGGCCATCTGCTGTTCCAACCGCCTACAGTCTTGCTCCACTGACTCCTCAGTAGCCATTGCCACTCCTCTTACTTGCCAACCAGAGACTAGTGACCCTCCAGAACCCATGCAAACTGACTCCACCCACCTATCACCCGTGGAGAGACGGAGACGACTTTCCCAAGGATTGTGTCTGTACTGTGGTGCAAGTGGGCACATGATCCTGGAGTGCCCCCTTCGTCCTCCTCGGGCTTTGGTGAGTTCCATACGTCCTCCCATTAGCAAATTGAATCCTCTCTCCACATGTGCTCAACTTACTGCCGGCCATTTTGTGGTTTCAGTTACCGTCCTCCTCGACTCCAGTTCTGCGGGGAACTTCATTGCTGGAGATCCCCACCTTTCCTGGAGGACAGGAGAAGTCCTAAAGTGGGGTGAGAGCTGTTTTCCTCATTGTTTCCCTCGGATGCCACGACCTCTTCCTACGAATCCAATCCAGCTTCCTGTTCATTCCACGTCAATTGAAAGTCCTGTTGAGAAACGATCCGTCAATATTCCACCCTGTTATGCCCACTTTAGTGACGTCTTCTGTCCCAAGAAAGCTGCCCAGTTACCACCGCATCAGCCATGGGACTGTGCGATCGATGTTATGCCGGGTGAGCCAGTACCTCATGGAAAGATCTATCCTTTATCACTCCCCGAACAGAAGGCCATGGAGGAGTATATTGAGGATGCGTTAGAACAAGGTTACATTGTGCCATCTACATCCCCTGCTACTTCCAGTTTCTTCTTCGTAGCAAAGAACGATGGAGGTCTGAGGCCCTGTTTCGACTACCGGAAACTCAACGAGATCACTGTCAAGTTCCGGTACCCTCTTCCCCTTGTCCCAACAGCTCTGGAATAACTGCATGGTGCCACCATTTTCACCAAGTTGGACATCCGCAGCACCTATAACCTCATCCGTATCCATGAAGGGGATGAATGGAAGACAGCTTTTGTGAGCCCCACCGGCCACTATGAGTTTTCCAAGGCTTTATGCATGAGGTGCTCCGGGAGTTCCTCCATCGGTTCGTCATCGTCTACATTGATGACAACCTCATTTACTCCCGGAGCTTGGCCGAACAGCGCCAACACATTACGGAGGTCCTCCAATGTTTAAGAGAATTCCTCCTATATCTCAAGGCCGAGAAATGCACCTTCCACCAGTCCACAGTCCACTTCCTCGGGTATGTTATTAACAGTGGTGGCATTCGCATGGACAAGGGGAAGGTGGAGGCAATCACTTCCTGGCCCCTTCCCTCCAGTGTCAAGGAACTCCAAAGATTCCTAAGATTCTCCAATTTCTATCGCCGGTTCATTCCCAATTACAGCACAATCACCAGTCCCCTCACTGACTTACTTAAAGGTAAATCTAAACACAACAGGTGTCGGAGCTGTACTGTCTTAGCAGCAGGGGACGCCTCCCAAACTCCATCCATGCGCCTACTTCTCCCATAAACTCAGCCCGGCGGAGAGGAACTACGATATTGGCAACCGAGAACTCCTAGCCATCAAACTTGCCTTAGAGGAATGGAGGCACTGGCTGGAGGGGGCAGTACACCCCTTTCTGGTATTGCCGGATCACAAAAACCTGCAGTATCTCCGAGAGGCCAAATGGTTAAACCCACAGCAAGCCAGGTGGGCTTTGTTCTTTACCCATTTCCAGGTCAAGATTTCCTATCGTCCAGGCCCAAGAAATGTTAAGGCCGATGCCCTGTCCCGTATTCATACTCCTGAGGAGGGCCCGGAGGAACCAGACAGGATATTGCCCACCGAGATCATCACCAGTCCCATCCAGTGGACCTCTCCACCAGTCGCCTCTAACACTCCACCAGCCAATCCGCCGGGCTGTCCACCCGATCACCAATACGTTCCCAAAACTCAACGCACTCCTCTCATCCATTCCACTCACACTTCCCTTGATACTGGCCACCCAGGGGCCAACGCCACTCTCTCGCCGCTACAAGAACGCTTCTAGTGGCCCAATATGGCCAGGGACGTGAGAAGGTTCGTGCAACACTGCCCTGATTGCGCCATCTCCAAGAGTTCCCGTCACCTCCCCGCTGGCAAACTTGTCCCATTACCCATACCTCACCATCCTTGGTCGCACCTAGGGATTGATTTCGTCATGGACCTGCCTGCCTCTAATGGAAATACATGCATCTTAGTCATCATAGACCGTTTCTCCAAATTCAGTCGCCTCATACCCCTCGCAGGCCTTCCCACGGCACTTCAAACAGCAGAACTTCTTTTCAATCAAGTTTTTCGTTACTATGGCATCCCAGAAGACATTGTATAGGACAGAGGTCCACAATTCATCTCCCTAGTCTGGAAAGCCTTCTTCTCACTCCTAGGTGTGACCGTAAGCCTCTCCTCTGGTTACCACCCGCAATCGAATGGGCAAACCGAGCGCAAGATCCAGGAAGTGGGATGCTTCCTGAGAACCTTCTGCCATGACCGTCAGAACTCTTGGAACCAGTTCCTTGGCTGGGCCGAGTACGCCCAGAATTCCCTGTGTCAGAGCTCGACTGGATTCACTCCCTTCCAGTGCGTACTCGGTTTCCAGCCTCCCCTGTTTCCCTGGTCAGGAGAACCATCCGACATCCCCGCGATCGATTACTGGTTCCGAGAGAGCGAGAGAGTATGGGACGCAGCACACCATCAGCTGCAGCAGGCAGTGCGCAGACAGAGGATAACAGCAGAAGTCCGATGATCAGCCAATCCCGAATACCAACCTGGGCAAAAGGTCTGGCTATCTACCCGGGACATTAAGCTGCGCCTGCCTAGCCGGAAGCTCAGTCCCAGATTCGTTGGCCCCTTCACCATTCTGGAACAGATCAGCCCAGTCACTTACAAACTGCAGTTACCCCCACACTACAAGATTCATCCTACCTTCCATGTGTCATTACTCAAACCCTTCTCTTCTTCTGTTTCCCCACAGCCTGGCCAGACAGAGGAACCCCCTCTCCCTCTCATTCTGGACGAAAGCGCTGTCTATAGAGTAAAGGAAATCCTGGAATCCCAGTGCCGTGGTGGTAAATTAGAATACCTTGTTGACTGGGAGGGGTATGGTCCTGAAGAACGCTCGTGGGTTCCCAGAGGTGACATTCTGGATCCAACACTCCTTTAGGAATTCCACTCGGCTCACCCCCAGGACCCCGGGGCCGAGGTAGACCACCACGATGCCGGGGTTGGCCCTCAGGAGCGGGGCAAAGGAGAGGGGGGTACTGTCACGGATTGGCCAGGCCCTCCCCTCCATCAATCACAATGAGCCGCAACACCTGAATTCTAATCATGCTCACCTGCACCTCATCACCACTCTCATGTCAAGTCACCTTTATTTATATAGTGCTTTTACAATACAGATTGTGTCAAAGCACTTAACAGTATCAAATTGGAGGATAGAGTGTCAGTAATGTATAATTATAAGATTAAACACTCAATTTTCAATTTTCAGTTAAAGGCATTTCATAATTGAATTCAGAGATGTCATTGTCTAGCTCAGTTTAGTTTAAATAGTATCTGTGCAATCAAATCGGCGATAATCGATATAAATTAAGTGTCCACAACTGAGCAAGCCAGAGGCGACAGCGGCAAGGAACCAAAACTCCCTCTGTGACAGAATGGAGAAAAAAAAAAAACCTTGGGAGATACCAGGCTCAGTCGGGGGGGGCAGTTCTCCTCTGACCAAACGAAACCCGCAGTTCAAAAGTTTATATTTCTATTTTGATTTTGTTGCAATTTCTAACAATAGTAGTATTATGTAATTAGGTATTTTATTATATTTTAGTTATTTTGTTATTTTTTTTAGTTTTATTGTATTCAATCGAGGTTTTCACTGGGGATATATCTCTGGGGGTCATCTGGGTGTCCTGGTCTCCGCTGACGATCAGGGCTGTAGACATCATCTCTTTGTGCTGATCCACCATCTGATCGGATACGGACTTTGAAACAGAATAGGAAAGAAACAGACAAATATTTGCGTAGATGCCATTCAACTTACGATGTAACGAGTACATCGTGTGTTATGGGGAGTGTTCCCAGTTCCGGTTGATCTAATTAATGCAGCCTAACAATCCTTTAACGGATTTGAATAATAGAAGCGTATTAATGTGTTATGTGTAAGCCAGTCTAAAGAGTTGGGTCTTTAATCTAGATTTAAACTGACAGAGTGTGTCTACCTCCCGAACAGTGTTAGGTAGACTGTTCCAGAGTTTGGGTGCTAAATAGGAATAGGATCTGCCGCCCGCAGTCGATTTTGATATTCTAGGTATTATCAAACGGCCGGAGTTTTGAGAACGCAGCAGACGTGGAGGACTATAATGCGATAAGAGCTCGCTCAAGTACTGAGGAGCTAAACCATTCAGGGCTTTATAAGTAATTAACAAGATTTTAAAATCTATCCGATGTTTGATAGGGAGCCAGTGCAGTGTTGACAGAACCGGGCTAATATGGTCATATTTTCCTGGTTCTCATCTCACTCAGCATAAAAGCGCACGCCACAGGTCATCCTCTGTCCGATCTCGTACACATGACTTGGACTCTACTCCTGCAACCTTCTCGCTGAGCATAATCCTTACTTACCCTTTGTGTCTTACCTCCTGTTTCTGCTGCTTATGCTCTCCTCTCCCGCCAGATCACCTGTCTCCGTGGTCAAGTGTGCTCCCGAAGATTCCCCCATCTCTTCTGCCATTCGCATTCTGTTCAATAAACATTTATGCACTATTACCTACCTCATATACACACATATACACACAAAACTATCCATACCCATGCCAAATTTGGTGAATTATGGCTAAATATGGTGAATATTTATTTCATAAATAGGCTTATTTTTGTTGCACACAAAAAAGTGACGAAAGAAAGTTGTGTTAAAAATATTAACGAAGAATATTGGACCACTCCTATTTTGCATAGATTTCCAGGTCCTTCAGGTTGGATGACTTCCTTGCCATCACTCTGATCTTCAGTTCTCTCCACATTTTGAATTGGATTAAGGTCTGTTCTCTGACTTGGTCACTCCAAAAAGTTGATATTGTTCTCTGCAAACCATTTCTTGACCACTTTTGCTGTGTGTTTTGAATCGTTAACATGTTGGAAGGTCCACTCTTTCTCCAGGCCAAGTTTTTCTGCAGACTGTCTAATGTTTTGCTTTTGAATCTTAATGTAGTCCTCTTTTTTCATGATGTCATTTACTTTTACATTGTTGCCTGGCCCATTGATTGAAAAACACCCCCAAAACATTGTTTCCAGCACCTAGCTTGACCGTGGAGATGGTGTTCTTTGGGTTGGATGTTTCTTTTTTTCCCCAAAAAATAAATGACCCCTTAAAATCCCTACTTTACATCAGTGGTCCTCTGGGGACCTTTTGCGAGTTTGTTGAATGGGTCTCTCTTCACTGTGGGAGAGGTGGAAGAGGATCTTACCATTACCACTCAAAAATCACCTGAACATTTTTGGGGGAGGCCAGTGAGTGTGGAGCTTGGTCCGACATGGACCACAACGGCCATGGCCACCCCAGTCTCAGCGCCCCCAAGCTGGTTGTCCCAGCACTTCCTAGGGTGGTGCTCCCAAATCTAGAGCTCCCTTCTCTCAAAGCAGTGGTGCCCGCTACAGCTCGTCCCACGGTAGCAGCGTCATCCACTACAGCTCCTCCCTTAGCAGTTGGGGGGCACAGTTTAGCTGTCTCTGTTACGGTTACACAGGTCATCCTTGAACTCTCTGTGCTGCCTGTTGGCTCCATCATGGCCACGGAGGCCATCTCTCAATTTTCTGTACTCTTTGTTAGCTTTGTCAGAACATTTTCCACAACAGCAATGGTGTTTAACACTTTTTAGATATTCTTGATGGAGTATTCAGCTCTAATGGTCTCGGCAACTCTGTCTGTGCAAAACACAAATAGCCATAAATGACTGTTTTCCTCTGGAATGATTGTTAGCCTCTGGAAGGCATGAGTAAATGAAACAGAAACCCTTCTGCTGATCAGTCACAGCACACATGCACACAATTCAACTTGTTTTCACAAATGCCATTTTATATTGTTTACTAGGGGTGTGCAGTTGAGCCATTATTTGTATTTTTATCTGTATCTGTATCTGTATCTGTATCTGTATTCGGATAAATCCGGAAGTGGACGTGGCTTAAACTGGAAGTTCATCAAATTACATGAAAATACCATTTTAAATGCAAATCTGTTTGATTTGTTGTTTTCATTTAACAAATATGCCTTGTGTAACTAAAGAAAGTATTCTTTTTTTATTAAAATTATAACTTTGTAAATATCTTCTTTTTAAAACTTTATCAAAAAAGAAAAAAAAAAACTTTATTCTTCTTATTTTCCAGTGAAACTTTGTGTACAACTTTGACAAGAGACAAGCATCCACAATCTTAAATAAGAGCACTAGTCAAAAAAAAGAAGCTGGAAAAAAAAAAGGAATGTAAAGAAAATGTTCAGTAGCTTACTCATAGCAGAATGACAATAAAGCTCGCTTGAACTTTTAGTAACTTAGATCATGTGTCGTGGGAGTCTGTGATCATTTACGAGTTTTTTTTGTTTGTTTGTTTGTTTGTTTTTTATCAACAGAGCGCAACAAAGCATTTGGACCCTCCAAAAGCTTTGATCGAACATCACTTTTCTTCGTCTTGCATATATTACATAATTAAATGTAATGTCATTCACAAAAAGGGCTAATGTAATGTTTGAAGGTTTGAAGTTAACCGTTTCATGTTCAAAAATAACATCTGAAAACATGAAAAATTTGGTCCCACTTTATAGTAGGTCGCCTTAACTACTATGTACTTACATTTAAATTAATAATTTGCTACAATGCACTTATTGTGTACATACATGATTTTACATTGTACTTATATTTTTAAAAATACCTATATGTACTTACATCTGTAATTAATTTCTGTAATTACATTTATAATTACACTGTCAACCCATCCCTTACACCTTTAACCCACCCTTAAACCTACCCATACCAACAAACCTGTTCCTAACCTTACCCATATCCCACCTCAATAGCAGCAAAAGTGTTTTGCAATACAATATGAACACAATAAGTACATTGTACTTATTTTTTATGTAAGTACATAGTAGTTAAGGCCACCTAATATAAAGTGTAACCGAAAAATGATTTAAAATCATGTCGCTGAATAAATTCATGTGGCTGACTCGCAGCACCTGCGAAACGCAGGAGTGAAGGAGCTTGGCGCAAGTGCAGCCTCCACTCCGCTCCTGTTGCCAGATCTAGTTATTATAAACATCGCTGGACTTGTTTTAATACTTAATGTAACAGTGATAATAAAGTAATTTGGGCATTAATAAAGTGGGACGATGAAGGTTGAGGTTAGAGATTCTGTATCCTATTTGCAAAATTCAAGATTTAAACTTATTTTGGTGCATTTTTCAGGAGATTGATTGTGTTTTTTTTTTTTTTGTAACAATATCTGGCAACACTGCTTCACCGGCACTGACAGGTAGAAATCAAAAAAGGAGCGCACAGATAGTTTATTGCTGAGGAGACCACATTTGTTAGACAAACGCAATGATCACCATGAAATTACCTGTACGAAACTGTGTCAAACGCTATCAAAGCAGTACTAGCCATTATTATTGCACAAATCTTAACAACCGCAGACCTCACTAATTTAGTGCTGTTCCAGCAAACATGTGATTATGTCTGCCAAATATTTTTTTCTGTTATTGTTATCTGTTATTTGTCTGCCATTGTCCGTGCCTTTCCGAATAAGGTATTCGGCTTCAGGCACATCCCTATTGTGTACTTCTAAAGAAACAGAATTGCATGCTGCCACATTAATACAATAATAATACTCCTGCTCATCTAAAACTTTTTTTTCTCTTCTTCTTTTTAGTGCTCTACACATATATTTACCCATAAGGCAATTCTTCTATGACATCATCCACCCCGAGTACAGCCCTGTGTGTGATGTGTATGCGCTGATGTTTCTGGTAGATGTGGTGAACTTCATCATTATTATATTTGGATACTGGGCCTTTGGAGTAAGTGCTGCTCTTCCATACTTTCCCTTTTCCCTTATGCTGTTCAATTTAATTTTAATTTAATCGTTCATTAAAGAACTGCAAAAAAGTACTTTTCTATGGTGTCTTAATGCCATCCATTTTCCAAAATATTCTGAATGAAAATATGAAATAACAAAAGACAGAGTAGATTGCATCAATATGAATCTAAAACCTAGATAAAATCGAAGTTTTCTTCCTCTTCAAATTCAGCCCTGGGTACCCATTCAGGGCCAGATTTATGCAAATAAGTGGTGAAAATGTACAATGAACTACTGTTACGTAATGTGGTATAGAGGCTCACGAAGATGAGGAATTACTTAATGAGAACTGACAAACACTAAGGGAGAACTGAAGGCTTAAGCAAACAAAGGAACAAATTAATTAACTAACAAGAAACAAGACAAGGTGAATATAATGAGAAATAAAACAACTCAGGAAAAGTAGGTCAAACAGAGCAGACATGAACTTCCACCGTGAACTCTAGCTCGGGATTGGGTGGTGGAAAATAGGTGCGGAGGTAAAACGCTCCTTTAGATGTTGAAAGGACTCTAAAGCTGATGGAAACCAGGATAGATGTTGCATACGTTGGTCCAGATAGTGAGTTTGGCACACCAAATCATAAAAGTCTCTGGTGTGTTCCTCCAGGGAATGGTCGTCCAGCTCCAGGCAGAGCAGCTGGACAGCTGGTAGATCCATGGCAGGGGAAAAAATGTCAAATGTAAACTGTGTCGTTTGTTTTTTTCTGTTATGTTATGTGGTATAGAGGCTCACGAAGATGAGGATTAATTCTAAGAAGTAGACTTTCATTCTCACCCCTTGCCTCAGAATGCCACCAATCCAATCCTCTTTAGTAAACCACCAGTTTTAGATTATGTATGTAGTCAGTTCTCCTTAAGTTCTCCTCAATATTTGAGCATACTGGATTTCATTGTTGATATATGACCAGCAAAAGCTTTGACTTGCTCATTTGTTTTTGTCAGTGTTTATTTGTATGTGTCAATTAATAAGTGTATTGAATTATTGATTCAGAAGCACAGTGCAGCTGCTGATATAACAGAGTCACTGTCAGAAGACCAGGTTCCTGAAGCTTTTCTCGTCATGCTCCTCATCCAGTTCAGTACCATGATTGTGGACCGAGCACTCTATCTTCGTAAAACTCTTCTTGGGAAGTGTATTTTCCAGGTAGTGCTTGTGTTTGGGATCCACTTCTGGATGTTCTTCATACTGCCTGGTGTCACAGAGAGGTGAGGAATAAATGCAGAACTACACTGTAAAAGATTATATGACCAAAAAACTATGACAAGTTATGATTATGTGTTATAAGTTATGATCAGTGTTGGGGAGTAGCGACTCTACTAACAAAGTAGCACAAGTAGCGACTCTACTAACATAGCTACATTTTTTCAGTTGCGTGACAGTAGCTCAGCTACTTTTAAAACAGTGTAGCTGTTGCAGTAGCTAACTACTTTTTCCAGCAAGTAGCAGTATAGCACAACCAAAAGCTACATTCTGTTTTGCGTTCTGACGAGTCACGAGCCTGTAATGCATTGAATCAGTGCAGTGTGTTCTTCTGACTAGATCACAAACTAAATTTGTTCATTACCGCCATTCATAGTCTTTTTTTCAGCAATTTGTTTAAAATGTTGTTTATTTATTTATTTATTTTTATTTATGAAACTTACCCACATTCAATGTTTATAAAAAAAAGAATACATGAAGCTATAATAAAATGTTATTGTTTACAAGCAGATATCCTGTTCTTTCTTTTTGATGTTTTGTGTGTTCAGATTTTCGAAAAACAAAATATATAGAATTTAATAAATAGGGACATAGTAGTATACTTAAAGTATGATATAAAAAAGCACTTTTTTAAATAAAACTTACAAGTATACTTGCAGTATAAAACTACTAAACTAGTAGTTTACTGAGACTATTAATTAGTAAACTATCAGAATACCTATAAGTTCACTTTTAGTATAGTTGCAGTACAAACTAAGAACATAGAAGTAAACTAGTTGTGTGCCCAAAGTTTACTACTGTTATATTGGATGGAGAATGGAAAAAAAACATGAATGACGTCGGGCGCTTTAACGCTCAGAGTTGCTTTTTTTTCAACTTCAGGCACTCAGAGCACTCTTCCAAAAACACGAGGTGCAGCAGGTGGCTAAAACTTGAGGCGCCCAGGGTGCATAAACAGCGCACAAAACGCTCACTTGCCAACAAAAAAACAATGTGTTCTGTCCGATCGGGGCCTTAAAGTACATACAGGAGTTGAATAATAGCCTTTTTAAACTGATTTTTTTTTTCTGCTTTATTGCACTCTATATCAAATGTCATATATACCAAACCACAACCAGAATACATATGGCAATGATACAAACACATTAAGTCCAAACATGATAGAAAAAGATTGAACTGTCATGCATGTATTCATTTGTCCATTAACAGCTGAGTTTGTGAAGGAAGTTGCACTGCACATCGCTGTCACTGAGAATACTTATTTCTCTGAGTAATTGTGAGAACATAGTTTTGAATGGATTTGGATGGAATTATGTGATCTCTCGCTTTTCACCCACTGCTGCTGTGTCCAGAGGTGTCATATGCGAGAAAAAGAAGCTCGGAATGAATAATAGAGAGTGCATTTTTAATAGGGCTGGGTTTTGACACAAATTTCATGATTCGATTCGATTCTCATTCTCAAACTTTCGATTCAATTACCAATTTGATTCGATTCAATATCGATTATTTTGGAAACATATCAGGTACTGTTACGTCCTCTGTCGTGTGTGTCATGTGTTCCTGCCTCTTGTGTCCTTTATTTGGTCTTGTTCCAGTCCTTGTTAAGTGTGATTATTAGTTAAGTGTTGTCCAGCTGTGTTTTAGTAATGATCTGTTATTGTCATGTGTATTTAGTTCCTGCCTGTTTAGTTAGATTTGGTCTGGTCCACTCGTTATTCCCCGGTGTTCCTGTCTGTGTCATCCTTGCCTTGTCTTGCCCTGCCCTGATGTCATGATTAAAGACTATGATTTTGAAGTTACTCCTCGTCTCCGTCTTCCTCATTCCTCCCTGCTGTGTGCACCGTAACAGGTACAGTATATGCCAAATTTTCTCAATGAAAAAAAAAAATCTCTCAACTAATGATGAGAGTCAGTTGGTTATAATACTGGAGGTTAAAATAGACTGATTTGTGCTGTACAACTGCTTAAATTGCATTTAATGAAGTTTTTATAATAATTAAGTCACAATTACTTCAGTTATTTTTTATTTTATTTATTTATTTATTTTAATATATACACATTTAAATAGAGGCAGTCATAAAAACAAAACGCCCCTCTGTACAGTTTATTTTTCTGGCTGACCAACGAGTTTATGGTCACCGAATATGCTTTCTGACGTAAATGTGATGTTACATGAATTGTTTACAAGCTGTTTTATTCATGTCTTCGCGCGGCTGAAACACTGATTGAGCGATTACAAGGATAGACAGGATACGGATTGTAAAGTTGAGTTCTTTCTTTTAAGCCACAGGATGACAATACCTAGCTCACCAAGGACATCAAGGTGAGAATTCTTGACTATTTTAATGAGAAATATGTAGACCAATCCACCCAGGAGCTGCTTGACATGGCATCCCTTCTTGACCCTCGGTTTAAAACTACATGCATACAAGCAGAGAGAGTGGACTACCTGAAGGACAAATCTGCAACAGACATGGAGAGCCTTGTAGCTGAACAAAGTATGTCTGCAGAGGGAGTCTCAGTGCCACCAGTCGAAGCTGCTGAGGAGTCAGAAATTCTGGTCACACTTTATATTAGGTGGCCTTAACTACTATGTACTTACATCAAAAAATAAGTACAATGTACTTATTGTGTTCATATTGTATTGCAAAACACTATTGCTGCTATTGAGGTGGGATACGGGTAAGGTTTGGGACAGGTTTGGTGGTCTGGGTAGGTTAAATGTGGGTTAAGATATAAAGGATAGGTCAACGGTGTAATTATCAATTTAATTACAGAAATTAATTACAGATGTAATTACACATAGGTATTTTTAAAAATATAAGTACAATGTAAAAACATGTATGTACACAATAAGTGCATTTTACCAAATGATTAATTCAAATGTAAGTACATAGTAGTTAAGCCCACCTAATATAAAGTGGGACCGAAATTCCTTCTTAGAAATAGAAGAAGAGTTTGAGCAGCTTCTTTAAAATTGCATCACGTAAATGCCAAGCTGTCCCTCAGTCAGAGATAGAGAGAGTCCATTGAAATGGAGCTTATCAGCTATTTACAGACAGTTGAAGTTGATGGTGAGACCAGCCCACTCGATTGGTGGAGGCAGCACGAGGCCAATTTTCGTCAAGTGGCCAGTCTAGCAAAGAAATGCCTCTGCGTTCCTGCCACAAGTGCCCCATCTGAACTGGCTTTCAGCACAAACGGGAATATTATCACACGCCGCAGATCAGCACTAAAACCAGAGACAGTTGACCAGCTTGTGTTCCTTGAACACAGTTTGTAAAGTTTGATAGAGAAATGCTATCCAGAGGGTCTAGTTGTAGTTTTGTAATGAGTGTCTTAATAACCGCCAATTTGAAGGTTCTCCGGACGTGACCTAGAGATAAGGAGCAACTGGATAAGAAACTCGGGGTACAGTCTATTGAAAAGATAAAGTAAATAACAGAAACAACTAAAGCAACAAATAACTGGACATAAAAAAGGAAAAATACTTAAAAATTGTCACCAGCTGGAAATTTCTGGTAGGTAATCCTTATAATGAAACCATTTATTTTTTTTATTATTATTTTTTTTTTCATCAGTAGAGTATTTTTAGTTGCTAGCTTTGTTTCTAAACGCTGAACAAAGAAAGTTAAATAATGACTAATAAAATCAAAGCAGCGTGTCCTGACATTCCGTGAAGATTAGCACTGCCAGCTTCAGAAAAGGAAATAAGAGAGGAAAGATGGCCATATGATGTATACGGGACAAACTTTTGATGCCTTAAATACAGGACAATTCTGTATTATACAGAGTAGCTGGCAAACCTAGTGAATAGTTGTGTCCCTAATGATCCACTTATACACTATGAACATATTATATGCACTACGTACTCAACTGTCTAGTGTATGAATTATATCAAGTTATTTTGTTATACAACATCAAAGTCTGATAGCCTCTCCCACTCCAGTATGTAATTAAAGGTGTGACAGCTGAGTGCATTAAGTGTCCAACATTCCACACTTTTTTGGTTAATCAAATGCATTATCCAGGCATTTGAAGATCACTTTACCTTTGTGGAATTTTCAGTGTGAACACAGTAATCAAGCTATGTATACTAAAAAAGGGTATTGAATAGTGCCCAAGTGTACACTCAAGATCTACGCATTGTGTTATATTGTGTGTGTGCTCTAAATATAGTTATGTGATTTATTATGCTGTGATAATATTTTACGAAGTTACAATCCAATATTGTGTCGCAAATGCCTTGTGCATACTGTTTACTTGTCTTAAAGTGAAACAGATATACTTATTATATTCTGCTAGTTCAGACTTTTTCAACCACAAGTCTTATATGTTATGTACAATGCTTTTACAGATCACAATTTCAAGTAAACCAGTTTTTATCATCCTGTGAAGACATAGCTCTGTCAAATTTAAAAGCACCCCTTTAGAGTCAAATTTTCTATATTCAATGCAAAGTCAAGCTTCTACCATTTCAATTGACACCTATTTTGTTTTGTTTATTCAAGTGGTTAAGTGCTGTAGAACCTGGTCGAAAAGAACACACACATATAATCATAACTCAAAACATTCCAAGGAGCTTACTCTCCATTGCAGAGTCGTAAAATTTATAAATGACCAACACAACACCCAAAGTATCTGACTAGCTTCCTGCCTGTTCTCCTTATCATCTCATGAGATCCATGAAGCTGGGAGAAGAACATCTGGCCACCTTTTGAAGAACAGAATCTTCAATGTTGTTCCTGACTGGTTTACCATACATAAAGTCGAATAAACAGACAGTACAAAGCATGTGGGATCTGTACATGCTCCGGCACAGACCCTCCCTGAATCCCCTGACTGCTTTTGACCATAATTCAATGATGGTATCAACAAGAAAAGACCAGACCTCAACAAACCTACACCACGGTCATCCCCATGACCTCATAACAAGTCCCTTTTCTTCACTGCATTCCAAGAAAATGCACGCCTCTTTTCCCTTACAACAAAAGAAATCTCTAAAGACAATTATTCACTTCCATTGCTATTAGAGAAAGTGTATCAACAAATGACATGTTTGATGTCTTATATATATCTATATATATGCTTGATGTTTTATGTTATGCATGGTGTATTTTAGTTTGATCTTTGCCTTATAACTGTCTTTTGAATAGATAGCCGTGTGTAGTATTGGGTTAAAGCTTATTTCAGATGCAGGAAGTTGCCATGAATTATATGTCAATTTCCAGTCTCGTATGAATGATGAATACTTTTATAAGAAGTTATTAAAAAATGTTCCTCACATGATGGATGAAACATTAAGATAATGTATACACAAAAATAAACCGTGCTGGGCGGGGCTCCGCCCTACAGAGACAATGTGATTGGATCAAACAGTGAATGGGATGAACTCAAATCAGTGCGATAAAAACAGACACCCAGATTTGCATGCAGTGGAAGAAAAAAAAACTGAGCTGGAAAAACTTGGCTGCTTGGAAACTTTGGTCTCACCTCACCCTCCTACAGACTTAACATCAGTTTGACTATCCAAGACTTAAACACTCTGTCAACTTCTGACCAAAGAAACTTGCAAAGCCTGCAGCGTAAGAACCTCAAAGCCTTTCCATTCGCGCGCTGCCAGGAAGCCATACAATCCAAAAAGGGATTCCCCAAGTGACGTCACGGGACAACGGCACATCAACGCAAAAAGGAGCTCCGGGATTCCCTCAAGCAACCACCCAGAGAAGAACAGCCTTCAACTCAACTCAAAGCAAGTAAACAAACAAACAATCGCTATTTTCTGGGCTGATTTGAATGAATCTTTAAAAGATAACGATAGTCAAGTCCTCTGTTTGTGACGTCTTCAGGTTGTCTTTATTCTCAGGAAAGAGTATAACCTTAAACTTTCTTCAAACTGCTTTCATCTTGCCAAAATGTGTGTATGTGTGTGTATTTGTTTTGTTACTATTTTATCATAGAATAGCAAATAAACTCTCGTTTCATTTATAATGAATGGTCTAGTGCCGTGATTTTGAAGTTTGAAATGATTTGCCAAGGATCGTGTTACCTGTTGCTCAAAATTTCCCAACGAATTCTGTATTATTATTATTGTGCCCACGAGATAAACAGAATTGCTAAAATACAGGTGCTGGTCATATAATTAGAATATCATCAAAAAGTTGATTTATTTCACTAATTCCATTCAAAAAGTGAAACTTGTATATTATATTCATTCATTACACACAGACTGATATATTTCAAATGTTTATTTCTTTTAATTTTGATGATTAGAGCTTACAGCTCATGAAAGTCAAAAATCAGTATCTCAAAATATTAGAATATTACTTGAGACCAATACAAAGAAAGGATTTTTAGAAATCTTGGCCAACTGAAAAGTATGAACATGAAAAGTATGAGCATGTACAGCACTAAATACTTAGTTGGGGCTCCTTTTGCCTGAATTACATGCGGCGTGGCATGGAGTCGATCAGTCTGTGGCACTGCTCGGGTGTTATGAGAGCCCAGGTTGCTCTGATAGTGGCCTTCAGCTCATCTGCATTGTTGGGTCTGGTGTCTCTCATCTTCCTCTTGACAATACCCCATAGATTATCTATGGGGTTCAGGTCAGGCAAGTTTGCTGGCCAGTCAAGCACAGTAACACTATGGTCATTGAACCAGCTTTTGGTACCTTTGGCAGTGTGGGCAGGTGCCAACTCCTGCTGGAAAATGAAATCAGCATCTCCATAAAGCTTGTCAACAGAAGGAAGCTTGAAGTGCTCTAAAATTTCCTGGTAGATGGCTGCGTTGACTGTGGACATCAGAAAACACAGTAGACCAACACCAGCAGATGACATGGCACCCCAAACCATCACAGACTGTGGAAACTTCACACTGGACTTCAAGCAACATGGATTTTGTGCCTCTCCTCTCTTCCTCCAGACTCTGGGACCTTGATTTCCAAATTAAATGTAAAATTTACTTTCATCTTACAAGAGGACTTTGGACCACTGAGCAACAGTCCAGTTTTTTTCCTCCACAGCCCAGGTAAGATGCTTCTGACGTTGTCTTTGGTTCAGAAGTGGCTTGGTAGCCCTATTCCTGAAGACGTCTGAGCGTGGTGACTCTTGATGCACTGACTCCAGCTTCAGTTCTCTCCTTGTGAAGCTCTCCCAAGTGTTTGAATCGGCTTTGCTTGACTGTATTCTCAAGTTTGCGGTCATCCCTGTTGCTTGTGCACCTTTTCCTACCCAAATTCTTCCTTCCAGTCAACTTTGCATTTAATATGCTTTGATACAGCACTCTGTAAACAGCCACACCTTTCAGTAATGACCTTCTGTGACTTACCCTCTTTGTGGAGGGCGTCAGTGTTCGTCTTCTGGATCATTGCCAAGTCAGCAGTCTTTTCCATTATTGTGGTTTCAAAGAACAAGAGATACCCAGAATTTATACTGTAGGGATGGTCATTTATTCAAACTCAAATGTAAATATTCTAATATTTTGAGATACTGATTTTTGACTTTCATGAGCTGTAAGCTCTAATCATCAACATTAAAAGAAATAAACATTTGAAATATATCAGTCTGTGTGTAATGAATGAATATAATATACAAGTTTCTCTTTTTGAATGGAATTAGTGAAATAAATCAACTTTTTGATGATATTCTAATTATATGACCAGCACCTGTATACTGGTTTAATGCTTGCTGGCTTGAGTCGTTAAGAAAGTATAAATTATACGTTTTGAATAATACCAATTCATCAGATCCAGCGAATCTCAATGATTTGATTTCCTAAAGCTAAAATTCAAAATAAAAGCTTAAATTAGGAGCTAATCAAATGTATTACATATAAATACGAGTTAATTCTTTTACAGTGCTAATGCTAGGTTCAAGTGATTAGCCCCTACCTGTTTCCATTTTAAAGTCTCCTCTTTACACTTTGTAAATCCAATGGTTTAAATGGTTGGGGTAGTTCTGTTGACCAGTGTCTCATTCCCCATGTCTCACAGGGTTAAATACACTACAGAGACATTTTTAAGGTGTAACCCATCACCTAAGAATTTGGCTTGTTAATTGTAGTAGTTGTGTAAAGGAATTATTAAGTGTGAATCTTAGAATATAGCTTAGCAAAACCAGTACAATATGAATTCACAGTATGAGATTTCTGAAGTTAATTTTACTGCAATGTTTCTTGTTTCAGGAGATTCAACAGGAATCAAGTTGCTCAACTCTGGTACTTTGTAAAGTGCATTTATTTTGGTCTCTCAGCATACCAGATCAAATGTGGATACCCGAACCGTGTTCTTGGAAATTTTCTTACCAAGAACCACAACTACTTCAACCTCTTCCTCTTTCAGGGGTAAGTAAATTACTCGCTCCACAATGACTGATTTGTTCATTGTTTCTGTACATTCAACATAATGTAACTTTGTCTCTTAGCATGCTACAAAGACTCTAAAGTAGGGCTGTGCGGTTTGGGGAAAATATCTAATTGCGATTTTTTCTGACAGATATTGCGATTTGATTTGTGATTTAATTTTGTAAAGTCAATCTTCAGCTCAGTATTCTCAATAGTGTGCAGCACACACTGTTGAAAAGCCCCATGGCCTCAGCTGTGTCCCAAACTGAAGTGTGCAGACTCCAAAGTGCGTATTTGAAGTGCGATTGCGTCACAGCAGCACGACGAAGGCTGTCCCAAACTGAACTGCGCAAACTCCAAAGTGCGTATTTGAAGTTGCGTCACAATGTAAGTTGTCCCAATTCAGGATGCACCCTCCGAAGACCACATTCCAAGGCCGATTGCATCACTGCGGCGCAACGAAGGCTGCCGTATTTTGAAAGTGACTTCAAATGCACCCTCCATTTCCCAGGAAAATGAAGTGTACATCTGATGGACACTTCACACCCTACTATATCCCAGAATCACTTGCACGCAGATGACAATGGGATTTATATTCAAAGAACATGGAGGATGAGACTTCTGTAGGGGAATTCACATTGAAATGTAAGTATTGTGTTTTCATTTACTCAAATACCTAGTGAAACCAAGGTTTTTTTACACAAAGACCACAAACAATAAGACAACCACTATATAAGGCAATAGTCTTTCCTTTTGTTGTGTTTTTGTAGTGCTGTCATGCAAGATATGTCTGCAAATGTTTTAACCAAACTTTAGCACTTCAGTATTTTGTATGTATGTCCTGCTGTGTGATATTTTCTAATGTTAAGACTGCAAACCTGTCTTTATATTTTTCATAAGTGTTTCCATTTGCTCTTGTTTTAGGACTATTCTGGAGAGAATGAGCCTGCTGGGGAAGGAAAAAATACAAAGTAAGCAAGTTAATAGACACATTTTTACTGAAATTCATTGTACTTTTGTTGTTAGCAGGTATGGTTTATTTGCTCTGCCTTAGGATTGGAAGTGTCCTGGGACAGGTGAGGGAGTGAGTGGTGAGCTGGTTGAGCTGCTCAGGGAGGACATCCAATTCAGAGAGAGACAGAGGAGAGAAGAGCACAGGAGAGCAGGGAGAGAATGCTTAACAAATAAATTATTATCCATTCTCTATTACGCAAGAGAAAACAGTGGAAAAAACGGGTACATTACAATTCCCCTTCAGAAACTCGAGCTGCGTCGAGACGCTTTGGGAATGCTTCAGCCTAACCCCCAGTGCGGCATTGTCTCTAAAGGCTCCGACCTTGCCCTCCAATCCGCTGCGCACAACATCAGCACTGGTGGGCAAGGGGTACGCAGCTGCAGGTCAGGCTGGTGCATGTGTGCACACCATGGCGGTGTTACAGGTGTACCAAGCCGACCTGCTCAAAGAACTAGATGAGGGAGAGGAGCTATGTTCTGATGACATCTCTGAGCTCCGTAGAACCACTGATCTGTCTCTCCGCGCCACCAAAGAGACCGCCCGTGCTATCGGCAGGTCCATGGCAGCGATGGTGGCGGCAGAAATGTATCTTTGGTTGACCCTGTCTGATATGAAACATCATATGGACAGTGGATGTCCCACTTGCGCCCTCTGGCCTTTTCGGCGACGCAGTCAACTCCATCATCGACAGGTACCAGTAGGCCCGTAAACAAGCGGCGCCATTCCAGGGCACAGTGGTCTCCAGCGAGCGCTTCTCTCAGTCACTTCCGCCCGGAAACGTAGCAGAGCTAAGAGGCTCACCATCCCTTCGGGGGTCTCTAGAGCAGCTGGTTCAGCCATCTTCTGCCGGTCTTCTGCTTCAGGGCACCGAGCTACCATCTCTAAGCACACCAGAGGCCAGTTTTGCAAGACTGGTTCCCTTAGCAGATCATTGGCAGCGTGGAAACTACTGCCAGATGTTTCTATATGGATTCTGCGCACTGTAGAAGCAGTACAGCGCTTCATTGCCATTTTCAACAGGGTTTTTGCCACACTGTGGGCACCGAGCAGGCTCTGGTAATCGAACTGAGGTTCACTCCCCATTACAGAGGGTTCCTGAGGTTTGCTTTGGTGGCAAAGCATACCAATATCTGGTTCTTTCCTTCGAAACGGTCACTGCAAGCGTTGTAGGCCTCCTCTCGCTAGAGAGAGTTATTGAGCTCCGCTTGGACAGCATTTGTGAGTAGTAGGCTCTAGTTGAGTCTCCTTACAAGATATCCAATGCATGGAATGTAGTAGGCCTCCTCTCGATCTAGAGAGTCATCATGCTGAGCCCTCCGCTCCTAGAGCCTGACCGTTTTGGCAAGTGTTAGGTCTCCTCTCGCTACAAGGAGTAGTCAAGTCACTATTATTTGTATAGTGCTTTTAACTATGCAAATTGTGTCAAAGCAACTTTACATCAGCTTGATATAAAGCTGGGTGACTTTACATCAGCTTTGCAGTATTTAGACATGGAAATAGTGTGTCGAAATAGTGTCAAGACTCACTTCTCAGAAGTTGGCCTTCAGGACTCAGACCCCGCCCACTTTAGGCACTATTGGCCCTTCTTTTTCTCACCCTAACTGTGCTCCATCTACACTAGGCAGGGATTTTGAAAGTCTGGCGGTGTGGGCACCTCATTCCCAAAGTGTCTCGACACAGCTCGAGTTCCTGAAGGGGACCATCTCAGATTCCGCATGTAACCATGGTTCCCCGAAGGGAACGAGACGCTGAGTCTCGGGGCCATACTTCTGGCATCCCTACGAGCGCTTGCTTCACTCCTAGAAGCTGACAGCCGGTTCCACCGCATATGCTTTTAAGTTTCCTGGTCGATTACGTCACCCGCCCATGACGACTTGCCCATCCAATGGACAGATTACACACGTGGTTCAGAGCATGGTCACACTGAAGATGTTCCCAAAGCATCTCGACACAGCATCTCGTTCCTTCGGGGAACCATGGTTACATGCATAACCTGAGATGTTTTTCAATATATATATTTTTTTAATGTCACATTGTCAATGAAACAACCTAATTTCTATAGTTTATTTTTGTGATGTAAGTTAAAAATGAAATGAATAAGTTGTATATGTTATGTATATGAGCCTGAGTACTTTCTGTACATTTTGTATTTTTATTTTGCATATTCACGTGTAAATAAAAGAGAAGTAATTATGTACATTATTTTTTTAATGCAGCTTATATTTTTTTTCACAAAACATTATTATATACGTTTATTTTTTGTCCAGTATTTTTTTTTTTTTTACACATTAAAACAAATTGTTCTATGCATTACTGAAAGTACTTTTTTACAACTATTTACAACATAACTTAGATTTAACATTAGAAAAAAACAACATAAATTTTGAGCCCTGCCCTGCCTCCATGTGTTCTGGGGTCTTTGGGAGGTGAATCTCTTGGTGGCGAATAGCCACCACCTCCTCAGTGTAGCAAATCAGATCAAAAGGGAAATGTATATAAATAATTACAATTAATTATGATTAATTACAGTTATTTATATCAGCTGCCAGTAATAACTGTAGCAGAATTAAATTGCCATCAACTGATCTGTCTGTCCAGCGAACATTCAGTGTAAGTTCATATGAACTCTAGGAAAGGATATTTTCATGGCCACAGAAAATACTTTCATACAGTATTAATGCATACGTACGTACATACAAAAGGGGAGCTAAAGTGGATGAATGAAGCCATTAGAGAAACCAGAGAATGAAGCTATGAAAAATGAGTCAGAACCACCTGAGTTAAAAACCATCAGTGCCAATTTACAACGGGGTCTACTGCTTATACTAAACCTCTATTTTGTTTAGTTGCATTGTCTTGGTCGTTGAACAAGTGTCCGGATGCAGTCTCAGATGAAAGTTTTGATGGTTTGATGGTTTGGTGGTGTTGGAGTTCTTCAAGTTCTTCCGGGTTTGAAGGGTGATCAGTGTTAATTTCGTCAACGAAGACGACGACGAAAAATATTTGTTAACGAACCTTTTTTCTGTGACTAAAACTAGACGTTGACGAGCTAAAAATAATATCTGATGATAAAAACTATGACAAAATTTGTGCCACGTCTTCGTTAACTAGACGAGATGGGACTAAAATGTTATTTGAGGACTACCATTCAAAATACATCCTATAGGCTAAGTTAACTGTCTTGTCTTTCAAAATGTGCGTCCCTGTCGTTGGATTACAATCAGATGAGGGGTGTTTAGTCTAGTCTCAGTATGGCAGCCGCGGACGGATTGGCTACCAAAACGCGAACTAGCGATCTGAAACAATGGCCTCAGTACCTGAAGGGTTAGCGATAGGGTGACCAGACCGCCCCTTTTTTCCCGGGAGTCACAATTCGTTGTTGATTAACTTAAAGTTAGTGAAGGCGGGATAGGCGGGATAGGCGGAATCGCGCTGATAGAAGCGCGTTCTCTCTCTCTCTCTCGCGCACGCTCCACTTCTTCAGTTCTCATACAGCGCGCGATCAGTTCTCAAATACATACAGTCCAAATGTCTATTGTGTACTAGAATATCTCACGTAAATACAGTCGGATATGGCTTAAGTGAGCGTAAACAGGTGGGTGTATTACATGCATCCGTTTTAAATGGACAGCATTCCTATTAAATTCCTATATGTGTCATTAATGTTAACCAACGAAAAATATTAAATAAATGTATACTTGTCATGGTGACAATACTGACAATACTACTGTATCTGAAAAAATGAGTTTAATTTGTATATCTACCAAAAAATGAATATTTATTCCAGTTTTTCCAGATTCAATCCTCTATTCAAATTTCTCATAAGCTTAATTGATTTAAAGAGAGATAAATTAATGGCTATTTTTGTTTGAAGACTACATATAAAATGGCTACCAAAATTAATGTTGGTAACTGCAGTTTGACTAAAAGTAATGACTAAAAGTTGACAAAAATGCAATGACTTTTCGTCGACTAAAACTAGACTAAAACTATGAAAGACTCAAATGACTAAAATGTGACTAAGACTATTAAGAATTTTCATTTCATGATAAAGACTAAGACTAAATCAGAAATGCCTGCCAAAATTAACACTGAGGGTGATGAACTCCAAAATATGTTATTTTGGCTCGGTGGTTATTGGGAGAGTTTTCTCCCAGATGAAGGTGATGAGAGAAATAAAAGAGACATCAGCAGAGATCCTAGGATCTTTGGTGAATGGAAAGTCAATGCCGAAGCCTGGCTCAAACTTAACCTTTTCAGTAGTGAGTTTAAAATATTCTAGCGGTCCCCCCAGAGTGAGTATTTTTTTAAGGTGACCGTTATTTTAGAATGTTTGCCCTTACTGTTTCCATGGCGACGCGTCATGATTGTCACGTGACACGCCGCGGCCACAATAACACTGCATGACAGATGGATTGCTTTTATTTCATTTTTCCTTTTTTATTTAATATATTCACAAACTTGCTTACCTTGCTTACCTTGCATGGACAATCTGATTTTCCGATTCACAAATATGTATAAATGAGTATGTTTTGTCATTTAAACACCTTTATAAATTATCTTGATCGTGATCTGTAATGTGAGATGGGCGTCGCCATGTTTGTTTGCGCCGCAGTTCAGAGAGTCCTGTCAGTCGGATTTACAGCATGTGAATTCATCAATTTCTCCCGAAATACATGCAAGTAAGTGGCCGGTGAACTGGGTGAAGAATAGAGTGAACTTTATAGTTATTTACACTATGTGTATCTAATATGAATAAAACACATCGGCAAATTAAATTTGAATGGATTGTTTTGTTGCTTCCATAGAAATCTGTGTGTATTTTACAAGCTCTAAATGTATTATTTTACTAGTTCTTATGTGTATTTAAATGTCTGAAACCTAAAATATGCATTATGCGGTTAAGAACACTGCATAGTTGTGATGATATGACAATCGCAGTGCACGTCTCTCTCTGGCTCAGCGCCAATCAATGCGCGAAACCACAGTTTGAATTTGGCAGTTATGCAACGTCACCGAAAGTTCTATATCCCCCATATGTGGGACTGTACTTCCAGGGGCACGGAAATAAAAATCCCATATGTGGGACCGTACCGCTCAAAATGTTAAGGTACAGAAGACTTCTAGCTCACATCCTCATCTTCTCAGTATCTAACAAAACTGCAGACTGGCGAGGCTGGTCACTGAGGTGGGAGCTTTATCTGCTATAGAGATCACACCTCCTGGGAGTCAAAGAGCCAATGTTGACTTGCATTTTCGGATGGAAAATTTATGACTCTTTTTCTCTGAACATGGTAATTTGCATATGTAATTCGACTGGGTGTTGATGCAAAAACTACTAAAGACTATTATATGTTGCCTATGTACCAATAATAATATACACTCTCGGCTAGATCATCAGAATACAAATGCATAGATACTAAACATGGTATAGGTAAGATGACATGAACGAGCGGTTCTATCATAAGCAATGCATAAAACAGTATACAATACAACATACCATATACAAGAAGGTAGTAATCATACACAATGACCTGAGGATATGTGACAGGAAGGTCAAAGAAAAATATGTCTATGAATTAATGAAAGAAGTCGTTTCCTATAGCCGTATGTTTTAGAGAGAATTAAGTAGGGAGGAAGATTCTCTCTACATACTTTTAGGTCATAAAGTTTATCTGCTCTGACTGAGGTGTCCTGGTTGTCATGGTAACTAGGGGCCTGGTGTTGTTCACAGACATCCTGGCACCCAGTATGTTTATTGGGTGAGGGGTCTGTGACTATTTGTTAATCTAATGACAAATTCATTTGTTGAATCTAATGAAAAATGGTGTGTCTGTTTGGTCCAAATGCTACATCAACGACTCAGAGGACAATGCAGTGGACACAGTGGAACGAGGCATGTCAAACACTCTGGAGACCACTCTGTATGATGTACCACTGGCCAGACAGAAAAGAAACACCTGGGTCTGGATTGTGGCACCCCATCCGTGTTGCCGTTCACTTCTCAGAATATCCAGCAGCACTGTCAGGTCCTCCCTTCTCAGCCGAAAAATATTAAAAACCTGTCCAGCACTGGCACATTCAGCTTTATTCTGCAGTACAGGGGTCTAGTCTTATTTAGGGAAAGAAGGAAAAGAAAAATTGTTTAGAGCTATGACAAAGTAATTAGTAGTAGAAATATTAAGATACTTTAGTAAACTACTTTTAGTAACTACTAATACCACACTAGGGAAAAACTACTGGTCATATTTAAATCCTTAGTTAAAGGGATTGTTCACCCAAAAATGAAATTCTAAACCTGGAACAACTTGAGGGTGAGTAAATTATTATAAATTATTTTTGGGGTGAACTATCATTTAAGTAAAAGTATTATCTTGCATACTCTAATATATGTAAGGCATTGAGAGTAAAAGTAAAGGTATGCAGTATTGTCCTGGAAAAATAATTTGTTAGGATGGTTTTACATTAATATTACAGATGCACTGCTGTGTATGTTGCATTTTACTTCTGAATATGTTCAAGTTGTTAAATTTAAAGTTGCCTACTTCATATACTGTTGGCTAGTTTAATCTACAACAATGTGTCATGTTATAAAATACCATATTTTTGTAGTGTTGCGGACTATTCTGTGAGAAAACAAAATAAATAAATAGTACTTCACATTTGTGTGAGAATACCAAACGAATGTACTTCCTTACAGTCCAACACTGATTATTTTGAAAATGAAACTAACAACATTTATTGTCAGAATATTAACAAATTGTTGCTAACTATATCAGAGGCTGCATCCAAAGGACTCTGACCGGCCAAACGGAGCACTGTTCAGCTGTGACAGCTGCCACTGGACACTGAGCTGTACAATGCTCTTTTTCTTGATTTTTTTCACAGTTTTATTTTTATGCTTAACTGGCTAAAAAAAATCCAGGTTGCAAACCTGTCTACATATGATCACCATGGTCAAGACTATAAACTATATAAAATTGTACCGTTGTAAGATGTCAGCATTTGAACTGATGTGTGTGTATGTGTGTGTGTGTGTGTGTGTGTGTGTGTGTGTGTGTGTGTGTGTGTATTTTGTAGTTATTCATATGTATCATTACATTATTTAAGTAAGTTCCAAGCCAATACCTGCATTTAAAGTTGTAATCCAGCAATTAAGGATGCAGCAAACCAGTGTGACTTACCTGCCATGGTCTTGGCTAAGCTTGAGATATGGTGAAACATTCCCACCATCTCCTCTATTATGACGTAAAATATAAAAATAAGCAATTCTGGCTCCACCTATCCTGTCAGGATGGCAGCGCTCCTCTCTCACCGTTGCTATGCGACAGGAGCAGTAATCGGGAACCCCGGGTGGAGCAATTAGGAAATCCTACAAAAGTGGAGCATCTCATGCACTTCGAAGGGTCCTTTGTGCACTTCGGAGGCATGTACTTAGAAGTCCACGCACTTCAGTTTGGGACACAATTATAGTGATTGTAGCTCCATCCACTGTTGACAGCTGCACCCTATTCTGACTCCAATTAGGGGCCTTTAAGAAGTATTGCTTCAGAGCAGCAGTCACGCCCGTTTCACACCGCAAGTGTGAGCAGAGCTTCAGCGTAACTACAGCGTTGCTGCAGCTGCAAACTCGCCAGAGTACTCACACTGGAAGCGTTTGTTCAGCATCCCAGCAGTGGCTCCAAAGCGACATATTTCTTTACAAAGACAACTATAAATTTGTTTTTAGAAGTTGGTCAGTTATAAACTTATAACTTATAACAGTTATAAAGTCTTGGGGATTCGCTTGTAAATGGTAAACAACAAAAACATCTCCTATCATGTTGTTTCAGTCATACTCAAATATAGAAAGTGCTGTTTATACTGTATTTATTATTATTTTTATTTTTTTAATAATATATACTTTTACCCATACTCTCCATTTCTTATAGAAGCTGTCAATAATGAATGAATAATGAATTTATTATGTAGGCCTACTGTATATACTCCATTGTAACTTTAGATCCTGAACAAGATGAATTGTTCGTTGTGAGTTTGATAAAATGCTTTAAGTTATAATTTGCTTATGGCAATTAAAAATGAAAAACAAGTTAAACTGGGTAAATATTCTATACATATTTTTGATTGTTATTTTTCTTTCCTGACATACTCCATTTCGTCTTAAAACACACTGGACATGCTTATTCTGTGCATTTTTAGCACATTTTGTGTGAAATATTTATTTTGTCCATCAAAAGTGTGCTGTCACTTTAATTGAGCGTGAGCGGCGCAGCAAAAATAGACTCAGCGCCAAAACCATCGCTGCAGCGCTGCTCACGTGATGCTCCTGCTTGACGCTCACGCGCTGCTCCTGCTCCCGGTGTGAAACGGGCGTCAGTTTGCTCCTTGTTTGCTGCTCTGGATTTTTTCATATGGTGCTGTGGCTGTGTACAGATTTAAGTTTATTGTTTGATGTTTTGTATGTTTTGGATTTTGTTATGAAATTCATTGATTGTTTAACTTATATTTGTTTATTCATTTTTTTTTTTTTTTTTGTATATTTAAGTGCAGTAACCAGTCGGATACACCTATGGAAAGAGTCGAAAGAGTTATGTACTGGCATTGGTGAAATAAACTTGCAAATAGATGTTGCCTCAAGGTGTTTTAATTGGCATCCCATTGCAATGCTCCCCCTGCAAATCAGCTGTATCCTAAGAGTCTTTTATATGGTCCTTCGAGCCAGAACTAAGCACATTGGCGACAGTCTTCAAAACAGACCAAGCCTCCAGTCTATCTTGAGGACTATGAGACTGCATTACCTAGATTGAAGCCCCCTCGAACAAGTCATTCAGTTTCCTCAGCCCCAGTCCAGAGCAGTACTGAATCTACCGGAGAGAGTCTTTCTGAACCTGACCCTGTCTTACTGGAGATGAAGCAGTTGAAGGAATTTGTTATGGAATTGGGCCAAAATGTGAAGCGGATAAAGAGTAAAGTTAATTGAATGTGTTCTTCAGGATGTTCTTGGTCATCTTAAGAAAGTAGCCAACCTTTATCTGCACTGCCCTCACCTGCTAAGGATTCTCTTGTCCCTTCTACTGACTGATTAAGTTGAAGCCCAAGAGTTGCGAGCTCATCTGCAGGAACGACAACATCAGCAAACTAGTCCTGAGTTAAAGTCATCGCCATGTGTGAGTAGACCGTCCTCTTTTCCTCCACCTCTATGGTACTGACTCCTCAATTTGAGTGTTCCACAAGTAAATCAAGACCCCGCTGATGTTAATGTTGTTAGTCATCCAGTGTTAAGGCAACTATCTGCAGTTCAAAGCCCTCATGCTGCTCATTTGTCTACTTTGACATGAAGTTTACAGCATTCGGCCAGTCAGTTCATGCCCCCTAATTTACCTACTCTAAACCCTTTGGTTGATATGCATCATCAGTTATCAGGAGTCCCATGCATCTAGACCTGCCGTGCAACCACCAATCCCTCCTTGGGCTGTGAATCCACCATTGTTTGGCCCAGTATATCCTGGATTTTGGTCACCAGTACCAGGCCCTCTGTATCCAAGCCATTTGTCAGTTCTGATGTATGCTCCTGTTTATCAACAAGCTGCTGATTCCCAGGGTTTTATGGCATCGTCTCAGTGTCTACCATTCTCACAGCAGGCTTTGCATAATCCAGTAGCTAGACCTGAACATCCTACTAGTCGGTTACCTGTTTCAGCTACATCTTTGGCATTTGGATTACTCAATCATCTGTACCCAGGGCTTGACATTAACTTTTTTTGCTCACCAGCCACTGTGGCTAGTGGTTTTCCAAATTTACTAGCCACTCAGCATTTTCACTAGCCACAATTCTGCTGTTGAGAAATTACGTTTTATATGACTTAATACTGCATACAAAAATTTATTTAAATTGATTTCCAGGTCATCTCATCCTATTTAAAGGACATTTTTCCCTAACCATATTAAATGCATGCATCATCTTTCATATCAATTTCGTACATTTTATTAGTAATTTCACTTAAAGTCGGCATGAAGCAGAAGTAGCGATTGTCTTTTTTTCTCTACTGTGACGTCTATCCGAGTGAAACGGCATCTGAAATGAGAGGGCGGGACTTGATTTCGTGCTTCGAGAATTGATTGGATCATTGGAACTGGGGGTGTTGCTAGCAAAATGGAGGCAGATCTGAATGCCAGTTTGCAGTTAGTTGTGGGGGGATTTCTCTCCACTGGATTCACCGCCGACACCCTAGCATGAAGAATTGGTTTTTTTGTTTTTTTTATTAAGGATGGCGGCGACGAGGATGATCAACAGCTCGCATCAGCACTGGTCAATGCATTGATTTTTATCAGCTTCAGCTTTCCCCCTGTCGTTTATCCCAGCGTTTACCCCTTACGTCACTAGCTCCACCCTTGTGCCATCGCACGTGACTGGAATAGAAGACGAGTCATTTTGAGGGGGAGGGGAGGTTAACATTTTTGATTAAAGATTACAAAGGCACATGAATTTAAAAAAATAATGAAGTGCCCGGATAAATTATTTATAATAAACACTACAGTATACCATTAAAAAATAATAATTTTCAATTTTGATTTCACGCCGACTTTAATATAATAAAATAATATAGGGCAGTTCCCAATCATATGAAAGCAGTAGGCCATCTACAAAATTGATCTTTCCACTGCAGAAGAAACAGAAGTGACTGGAGCGGCATTCAGATGCATTTACACAGATAGTTCAATGTAGCTGAAATATAACACAAACACATTTACACTGCATGCAAGATTATAACAGCATAAATAATGTTGTGAGCTCAGTGTTATAACAATATATATATATATATATATATATATATATATATATATATATATATATATATATATATACACATACAGTCAGGTCCATAAATATTGGGACATCGACACAATTCTAACATTTTTGGCTCTATACACCACCACAATGGATTTCAAATGAAACGAACAAGATGTGCTTTAACTGCAGACTGTCAGCTTTAATTTGAGGGTATTTACATCCAAATCAGGTAAACGGTGTAGGAATTGCAACAGTTTGCATATGTGCCTTATGGACCTGACTGTATATATATATATTTTTTTTTTTTTTTTTTTTATACAGATATGAAATGTTGGAAAAAATGCAAAGATAGGCTACTATGAATGTAAACCGCCAGCAGGTGGCACTGTCTTAATTAATAAGTGGCACTGTCTTAATTAATATCTTAATCAATGAAGCATGCCTTCAAACGATTCGTTTAGACAGTGGATTCATTCAAGAATACAGCAAGTGCCTGTCCTCAAGAATGGACCACTGAATCATTGACTTAAATGATTCAAAATTCAAAAACGCAAATCATTCAGTAACGAAACACCGCAGTGTGTTGCTCAGAAATGAGCATCTGTTCTGCTGTGATCTTTGTTTGGAACAATTTTCAGTTACCAAATTGAGCAAAAACAGTCAACGTTGACAATATATCCTTTCAATAAATTCAAATTCAAATATTGAACTAAAATGTATATTATTAACTACTCGTTTTAATTCTTGTATAATTCAAATTTGCAATCGTGGTTTTCAGAGAACATCCCTCTCTTGGTCGTGACATTGCTTAACTAGGCTGTCTGTTATAAATATGAAAACTAAGTTACATTTTTATGTTTCTTCGGTGTGCAGTTGAGTTAATTTGTTTTGATTTCTTCACGAAATTCTCTCACATAGACAGGCTGCATGAGCCTCAACTAGCATGACCTTGTTGTTACTGATTATCCATTATCAATCACCGTTTACACTGAATGTAATACAATCAGAACTGTTCTCACCAAAATTTTGTTGCAATTAGATGTTTTAATCAGATTAGTTGTCCGGTCAGGCAAGTAAAATTCTCTTCATTCACTTCCTTCAAAATAATCTGAAGTGATAAGATTGAAGGCCCTTCCTTTCCATATTTCTGTAAAGAGGATCCTAAACAATTCATAATGTTAAAGATGGCTCTGGATAATTTACTACCACCAGATGAGACTGAGCAGTACAAGTCATTCAGCACGCAACTTAGTTTTGGCTTATTCTAACCATCCTCCGCCATTCAGTAGAGTGTGGACAGCCCTCCAGTAGAAATATGGTCAGCCACATCAACTTGTTTTGAGAGAAATTGCTGAGATTATGAGCCTTCCAACCATTAAAGCTGGTAATTCACAAGCTTTTATTAGCTTAGCACTTTGTATTCGTGCCCTGGTGGGGATGTTATAGTCTTGGGGCCAAGGTGAAGGAGCAGCAGAGTTGGCCTGTGCTTCTCATGTACAACAGCTTTTGAGTAAGCTCCATCCTGAACAAGTTGCTAATTACATCTGGCATAGCAGAACCACTCGACCAGGATAACCCTATAACTTGGTGAATTTCTCTTCATGGCTTCAAGAGGAAGCAGACTTTCAAGCTATAGTAGGACAAGTCTGTGTTGTGTGGCGGAGACCTAATGACCACTACCAGAAGGAGAGGAAACCAATAAGGCAGTATCAACCAACTACAACTATTCTTCATTGGAGTAAGTAGTATTCCAGTGGATAAGACCGGTGACTCTTCTAGTCCTATCCCAAATTCCAGTTTTGAAGGAAAGGAGTTGCTGAAGTTCCAATGTCCATTCTGTAAAAGTGATGATCATCACCTCAGTAGATGCCAAGCCTTTAGCCTGCTTGATATGGAGAATATGAGGAAATTGATTAAAGATACTTAAGGAAGACTCTGTTTTGTGTCCTTACTAATGCTGAAAACATCCTTGTGAATCTGGATGTTCAGCAATACAAGTTGTGGAATGAGCTTATTGAAGCTGTGGCAGTCAACCCCAATAACTTTTCACTGTGCAAGGCTCAGACTGAACTTCTGCTGTTGCGACAGGCTCAAAGGAAGGATTTTGCAGAGGAGTATGGGGAAAAGTGTTCCATCCAGTAGTTGATTGTACAATCTTGCACCTGAGTTTGATCCCATTGCTGAAATTATTAGAGTAGGAGGGCGACTTCGACATAGTCAAGAACTGGCCATTCATCCAATGACACCATTCATCCAATTATTCTTGATTACAAAAACTCTATCATTCAACTCTTAGGTGCTACTACTGGATTTTAAAAGGTAGACATGCTGTGAAGAAATATCAGAGAAAGTGTCTGGAATGTGCCAAATAGAAAGGAAAACCAACAGTTTCTAGGATGGCTGATCTTCCTCCATCTAAGCTCAATCTATTCAAAGCCTCCCTTCTGGTCCACAGGAATGGACTGTTTTGGGCCATTTGTGATCAATCTAGTCACAAGACTGAGAAACGACAGGTATAACTTTTTAAATGTCAGGCCACTAGATGTGTTCATTTAGAACTGCTGACTAGTCTTGATGCTGATAGCTTTTTAATGGCACTCTGTCGTTTTGTAGCTCATAGAGGACAACCTTATGGAGTGATCTGTGATCAAGGAACTAATTTCCATGGGGGTGAAAGTGAACTGAAGTGTGCCAATGAGAGTGAGAGAACCGGTGTTTAGCTGTACATATGAGAAGCCAAATGCACTGAAAGTGGGGCAAAACAGCACAATGTTTCAAAGCTCGCGCCGCGCTTACCTGTAATCGGTGCAGAAAAACAGAGAGCAGTCTTTTCAATATAATATAATGTTGAGGAAGTTAGGCATTTTTTTGTAAGCATTTAAAAATTGGCTGTCAATGTAAATAAACAAAGTGGCTTAAATTGCATTTATTATAATAACAATCTATTATAAGATATATAATGTAGTGTAATTTAGAGCTACTTTAATGTTGTAATCTGCTTATTTTCTCTTATAAAATTAATCATATTTTGTTGCCGTTGCACACTGATGCACATAAAATAAAAACAAGTTACCTTTTGTGCTTCCTGTTCCATTTCTAACTTGACAATTGCTCTCATATCTGGAATATCGTCTTGTCTTGTGTAGCCCATTTTGAATCATGGATCAAGGAATGAAGCTACATCAAGAATGTCCTGTGTGGCTGGGTCACTATATTTGTCCTCCATATAGACAAGGGCCCTTGACTTTATGGCCTTCGTTAGGTTAGTATCGTCGTCATTTTCAGTCAGGGTTTCTGTTTTCAGGAGATGCAAGACTGGCTTCAGGTAGGATATGCTGACATATGATTCACCAGAGAGGGCATCTGTGACGTCCTGGAGAAGATGTAGAGCGGCATTGATAGACTCGATGACCTCTGTGTCCTGCCAGATGGAAACTAAATGACGTGTCTTCCTGTCTTAAGACAGAACTTGAGACAAGGCCTGACTCTGCTCCAAGACCCTCGCAATCATCTCTGCATCTTGTTGGACACTCTGTGATTAAGGAATGCTCTAGCAGATTCAGATGTTTTTGTGCCTCACTCAGTGTGTTTTTCTTTTTCCAGCTGTGTGAGAAATGGCGAAGTCCAGTTGCCCGGTTTACCCTTGCGTCACCCTTCAAAGCATTTTCTGAAAAAGAAGAAAAAAATAAAAAATAAACAAAATATTGTGTATGGTACAGTTTTGCATTCTCCAGACTTAATGTAAACAAGACTTAATGTTTTAACAAGCGTAGAGTGCTTCATAGAAAGCAATGCAATTAACAATATGTGAAATATAAACCATAAAGCAGGTAATTAACTTATACAAAGAATTCAAACAAGTGTTTATATTCAAACAATAGCATCTAAAAGACGAAAGCAATGCTTAAAGATAATAAACATTTTGCAACTAACTACACTGTGTGCAGAATAATTAGGCAAGTTGATATTCTGGTCATATTTTTTTGCCAAGAAAATTTTACCAATTCCAAACCACATCAATCTTAATAATTACTATTGATTTTGTATTTAATCATTTCTAAGTTATATATATAATTGTCCATGAAGGCTGAAAGACAAAAACTGCTTATTTCAGGTTTGCTGAATTATTAGGCAGGTTTTCTTTTACAGATAAAATGAGCCAAAAAAAGAGATTGAACTCAGACTAAAAGTAAAAAAAAAAAATATATTAAAATTAAATGCCCATTAGAAGGATGCAATAATAGAATTAGCAAAGTTAAGGCATGACCATTGGGCAGCGAAATGCTCATTGGGTCAGCAGGGTCAGAAAAAACAGGTGGAGAAGAAAAGACACATTAACCCTCTGGGGTCCGAGGTCATTTTGGGGCCCTTGAGATGTTTTGACATGCCCTGATATTTGTGCTTATTTCAGCTACTTAAAACATACTATTGACCAACATGTAATTTTTTTTTGTATTCAGCACAAACTGTGCTACAATAATATGTGACCAAGATGGATGTACATGTTTGCATTTTTTAGAAAAAAAATATTATGCGTGGTTAGTAAGTTTTGGTAAAAAAAAAACATAACTGAAATAATGCCTTAAAACCCACACTAAATAGTCCTGCACAAGACTTTTGAGTAATCAGTCTTGTAGGCTAGAATATTTACTTCAAAATTATGTAAAAATCATTCTGCTTACTCATTCACAGAAAAAAATATATTGATTTAAAATTTTCAAGACATGTTTTGTGATCGAGGGTCTATATGCGAGGGAGTGGCAACGGCCATGAATAATAAGTGAATCTCACCTGAGAGACAAAGGGCCCTCCCCTATGGGCCTCTAATGGCCCATCAGTGTGACTGTGACTGTGAGGCAGGTAAGAGAGAATGTGAGGAGATTGAAAAAAAGAGTTTTTTTAAATTATTTGTATTTTATTTACAACACAGTATAATCAAAACATACATAATGAAGGTCAAAGACACATTATTGTGCACACTGATCTAACCACAGAGATGTGAACAGACAACAGATTCTGTTCAACAAGTGAAACAAGTAAATCAAACCTGATATTTACGCGTGTTATTTAAGTGTTTCTACTTCTTTCCATGGCTTCAAGAAGAAAAAAACAATCAGTAGAAAAGGAGCTTGTTTTAACATAGAATATCAGTGTAGTTGAACATCTGATGTTGGTACAGCGCTCTCAGAGGAAAACAGTTTGAAGAGACATCAGGATACATCTGGTGCTGGTATCTGATTCAATAAAATACAAACAAAAAAACATTTGTGAGCATGTTAATATCAGGAAAATCTGTATATATATATATATATATATATATATATATATATATATATATATATATATATATATATATATATATATATATATATATGTATGTATGTATATGTTTTGTAGCCATAGACTCACACATGCTTTGTACTATCTTAAAAAAGAGAAAGAAATCTTATATCTGAGAAACTAATTATTATTGTTTAGCACGTTATTAAAATTAGACTCATAGCATTCATCATGTTACAGTGTACACTCATATTACTTTTATTGTTTTATATAGAGCATGAAAACATCATCGCGCCATACGAAATTTAAATACAGTGAATTGCCCATCATATTAAAAATGTTTTACACTATTTCAAACATTGTAGTCAGGAATTATAGTTTGGGAAAAACCCAACTATTATTTTGTAGTTATACAGTCTATTATGTATGATTTTATAGTAGCCTATGACATGATTCTGTAGCCACAGACTCAAGCATGCTTTGCACAATAAAATGATGTACTTTGTACTATAAAAAAATGATATTTTATATCTGAGAAACTAATTATTATTGTTTAGCACCCTATTAAAATCTATTTGTGAACAGAGTATTAATAATAAACATGGTCTAAACATTCTTAGGCGCGTAACATTCATCGTTGTCGTTTAGGAAAAACGCAATTAACTGTTAGTAATTCTGTTCAAGTTAATGTCACAATAAAACGTTAACTAACGCAAAAAAGAAACTCATCTCCTCTGCTGGATGAAATCGTGTTCTTCTTTCGAGGGAAATCCTGCTTTTACTCGGCGCGTCTTCCAGAAACGAACAGCAGCCGCGATGAATGCTCCTCACTCTTTGTTTGTTTTGGGCGTTTACACGCGCGCACGCCCCACGTGGCTATTTACATATGAACAGCGTGAGCTGCGCGAGGGCGGGAACACATTAGAGATAATGAGTCAGACGGGACAGATTGAACATCGTGTTGGTTTCACATGGATTACTCCATCACATAATGTTTGTTTTCAATAAGAAATTGCTTCATTTCAAAGTAGACACTTCAAGCTTTCTATAGATATATTTCTCATGTCTCTGTGTTGAGTATTTGCTGAGTTACAGTTCATTTTAGTGATGTGTTTCTAAAATCAGTTCGCGGAGACGGAGAAGACAGAGAGCACACCCTGTTTGTTTTCTTTATTCTTCAAAAGCACAAAGTTTAGTTGTTATTATGATTGTATACAAATAAAAGTAGACCCCTTACAGATTCGAATGGTGTATTGCTCTTATCTGTATGATCAAAAATGGCAGAGTAATTCAAGCTCATTTCGGCCTTATCAGGAAAATCTGCCTCAAAACGCGTATACGCGTTTGTCGACCCCAGAGGGTTAACTGCATAAGAATTAAGAGATAAGGTGAAGAATTAGGTTAGAAACCATCAGGAACCATTTAATCTCCAGTGCCACCATTTTCCAGAACTGCAACCTTCCTGGACTCTCCAGAAGTGCAATGTGTCAGGTTTTCAGAGACCTTGCTTGGGTAAACAATGCTAAAAAATAACCCTCACTTAATAAGAATAACATGCTAACGTGTTGTGAAATACATGAATACTGATTTTGTATAGGCTTTATGGACGTATAAGTTGAGAGTGACACTTGAAGGACCAGCATCACATCCTCTTGTGCCACTGTTTGAAGAATTTGTCTTCCAGAATCTGGTAGTAAGTTTTAGGAGCTCATTTTTATTCCATCTCCTATCCTAAAAAGTCTGTCTTGCAGAGATTGACTAAAATGAGCAGCCAGGGGGGAAATCAGGACACAGAACAGGAACAAACACTAGAAAAACACAACACAAGACCACAAGACAGAACCAGCAACAATATAAGACACCAACTACACTCTATGACTAGAAAGGGGGGAAAAAAAGAAAAAAAAAACAATTACAACCTGCAGAGAGCAAATAAAACAAACCAAAAGGCAAATTCCAGGAATCAATAACTGGAATATAAACTGGCTAAAACAAAATCAAAATAAAGAAAGAAGCCAAACTAAAGGCTAGAGGAAGCTAATCTAGTTCCTGGCTTTATTTTTGCTCTAGAGCAAAAATAACAAAAGCAAAGAAATCCTAATAAACTTCAAGAAAACTAAATGCAAAGCTAGACTGACAAGGAAAGTAAAAACAACACTACTAATATGACCAGTTGACTGACAATGAATTCTCTTAAACACAAGGAACTACGCAACAAACCAGCAGAGACATGAGGGAAAGGGGCTCAATATAAAGGAGCAGAACACATGAGGATCAGGTGGACACAATCACGTAAACGAGGACTAGACCAGGACTAAACAAGGGGGCGGGGTAACTGGAAACCAGGAGGCAGGGCAAGCGGAGCACATGGCCAACAAAAACAAAGACAAAGCCATGTGCTCAGACACAAGGCAAACAAGGACACATTAAACAAAGACAGAACAGACATGACTGTCAGGGCAGGACCCTGACAACTAATGCCTAATAATGTTGGAACAATGCTTTATAAAGGATGAATTGACTATTTACTAATGCTTAACTAATGATTCATAGTGTGCGGTTATTATAAAGTGTTACCAATGATTTAATAAATACCTTTTTACGGAGATTACGTGACCCTTCGGCAGCAATGCATGCATAGTCCTTTGCTCTGATCACTTTGTCAGAAATTGTATATATCATGTCAGTACATTTTGAATCACTCTTTATCTAGCTCACTATGAGTGCCCCAGCAGGACAAGGACAGCCGGAAAAGAGACTGTGGACAATTGCCAATAAGAAAAAATTAAAAGATTCCACCATCTTCAGAGAGGATCTTGACGCTGCTATAGCTAACGGTATCAAGCTAGCACTTAAAGAGCAACAAAGTACTCTCAATTCGGTAGTGGCTTCGACTGTAAGAGAAGCAATAGACTCTGTACTGACCCCAGCACTCCGTGATCTACATTTGGAGAGCTAAAAGCAGAAGTTGAAAAGCTAGCCATCCCGGCAAAACAGACACGTGACCGGGTCGATTCCATTCAAGCAGCTGCACGTGAGGACAGAAGGAGAGTCACAAACTTAAGAAGTCAGCTGGAGCAACTGAAAACAAAGAAATAACGTGCGACTGGTGGGGTTGCCGGAGGGGGCAGGAGACTCAGATGCAGCTGGCTTCTTCAGAGCTAATCTTTCCAAGTGGATCCCTTCCTTGAAAGGCCGTGGCATCGAGATTGTCCAGGCCCATCGCATGTATGACGGAAGGAAAAACTCTGATGGGCTGTGTACTCTCTGCTTCCTTGTACTAAGATGGCATGACAGATTGGCGATCCTGAAAGGTGCTCGGCAGGCTTATCCGGTGAGCCCCAGAGATATGAACAGACTTTGAGTCATTCCTGCAACAGATTCTGTTCAACAAGTGAAACAAGTAAATTATACCTGATATTTACGTGTGCTATTTAAGTGTTTCTACTTCTGTCCATGGATTCAAGAAGAAGAAAAAAATAAAAACATAATCAGTAGTCAAAGAGCTTGTTTTAACATAGAATATCAGTGTAGTTGAACATCTGATGTTGGTACAGCGCTCTCAGAGGAAAAAAGTTTTTAAGAGACATCAGGATTAATCTGTGGTGCAGGTATCTGATTCAATAAAATACAAACAACCAAAAAAAAAAAAAAAAAATTGTGAACATGTTAATATCAGGGACATCTGGATATATATATATATATATACAGTATATATATATATATATATATATATATATATATATATATATATATATATATGTATAGGTTTTGTAGCCATAGACTCACACATGCTTTGTACTATCATAAAAAAAGAAGAAAGAAATATTATATCTGAGAAACTAATTGTTTAGCTCATTATTAACCTTCTAAGCGCCAAAGTCGCAAAATTGTGACAAGACGTCATACTTCATTAAATAGACTGTAGTTCCTAATATAGTGTCATTTGTATTCCCTACCACTAGATGGCAGACATGTAGTACTTCGATTCTAGACCAAAACTGTTCGAGGAAATAGCAGAGAAAGTGAGCTATCGTGTCATTGATGCGGAAACAGTTCAGTTCATTTGTGAGATTTGTGAGAGAAAATCGCCAAATGGCTAATAAAAAGTTGTACCGTGAGGATGTGTTGCAAATGTTATTCGCCTATTCTGACTCTGAAGGGAATGTTTGTCTTTTGGAAATGACGATCGGCCGTCTAATGATCGCGCATCTCCCGGTACATCTTTGCAGCGCAATGGCACCGCCGTAAGAGGCAAGAGTGTTCACAAAGCACCATCAAGTGATCATTTCGAGCCTTTGCCCAACGGGGATGGGGGTGGCAGGGGTGGACGTGGTCTTAATGTCCATAGGAGAGGCATCGCATTGCTGATGATCGGACAGATTGCGTCTTTTTTTCTGATTGCACGTGCTCAAAGGGCCGCCGGCAGGCAGTACAGGTGCAGTCAGTGTGGGGTAGGTCTGTGCGCTGTGCCATGCAATGAGAGGTACCATACTCTCAAGAACTATAAACTGTCACCTAGATACCTGATTGGGCAGATAGTTGGTCAACTGATCAAAAAATAGGCACATCTATTTTACTATGGCACAGTAATATAGTAACAATTTACTACTTTCTCGTGTTTTACAGTTGATTTACTCTTTTCCTGATCATTTGGAATGAGGATAAAAAGAAAAAAAAACATCCAAATAAGTTCAAACATCCATTCAATGTCTTTTATTTCCTGAATATTACTGATGAACTGATCAAAAAGTAGGATACTGTTCACATGCATTTTACTACTATATAGTATAGTAATATAGTAATAATTTAGTACTTTCTCCTGTTTTATTGTTGGTTTCCTCTTTTCTGATAATTTGGAATGAGGATGAAAAGACAAAAAAATAATAATAACAATTATTAAACAATTATTAAAAATTAATAATTGAATAAATATCAATTCAATATCTACTGTTTCCTGAATATTATGAAATTCAAGAGGGCCGTCCCCTGATGACATCATAATATGCAAATTAGATGAGTATATTTACAACCCACATGAACTTTAAGTCATGCCCAACATTTTTCTAATTTACAGTAGATCTCTATCTTTAAGTCCTTTCAAGCCACAAGCTTTTGAAATCTTGATGTCAAAATCCAGCATTTTTCCCAAAAAAAACCCTGGCGCCTAAAGGGTTAAGATATATTTCTGAACAGAGTAGGCTATTAATAATAAACATGTACAAAACATACCAAAAAGACTCGTAGCATTCATCATGTTACAGCGTACATTCATATTACTTTTATTGTTTTATATAGAGCATGAAAACATAATTACGCCATAAGAAATTTAAATACAATGAATTGCCCATCATATTCAAAATGTTTTACACTATTTCAAACATTGTAGTCAGAAATTATAGTTTGGGAAAAACCCAACTATGATTTTGTAGTCATATAGCCTAGTATGTATGATTTTATAGTAACCTATGATATGATTCTGTAGCCACAGACTCAAGCATGCTTTGTACAATAAAAGGATGCACTTTGTATTATAAAAAATAATATTTTATATCTGAGAAACTAATTATTATTGTTTAACCTCTTCCACTCTGATTGCCCGTGGGCGGGCAAAAGAGCTACGTCATTACATTTAAACCTATTTTTTTATGTTTCTGGAGATACTATCACCCCATATATAGTATCATTTAAAATCTTAAAACCTCATCTTTACACAGAATATAATGATATTTGTGTATATGGAACACAAATAATGAATATAAAGCTTTAAAAAACAATCGTCACAAAATAGCTCCTCCCCCAAAATGGCGATGCAGAAATGTAAATATGAATATATATATTTTATGTACCTCACAAAACAGAAAAATCATACATCAAAAGAAAGCTCTCATTCTCAGAAATGTGACTGTGTCGTTTTTTTTTATTGTTTTAACATCATAATTCACATTATCTCCATAAGAATCGGGCAGTAAAATATGATTTCTGTGAAAAAACAAAGACAAACGTCTCATTTCTGCTTCGATTACAGGTGCTCTAAGCTAAAATCAGCCACAAACACTATATCATCTTTACCCTAGGATGTTTTCTTTCAAATGAGCCCATTTGTACTTTTCTGTGAGCTCCTCTTGGTAAATAATCCACTGTTATGTCTCGGATGTCCAGAACACAAAATGCGCTCGACGGGAGAAACACGCGATCTACACATCATCATCAAAGCGTGCAAGGGTCCTCTAATCATGACGATTATATACATAATCAGGCACGTGTTCAAAGCTGAGGTTGTCCGCTCTCCAATCACATGTCAATCATTTATCTAGTAGTCCAATCACATGCTGAATCAGCCAATGAATCCATGAATGAATCAGTGGAGTAGGTGGGCGGGATCACGACCGGTCTGTTGTTGATGATAGGCGAGTAGATGGTAACAAGTGAATGACAAGTGACTGAGACGACTGACAGAAAATTTGTAGATATATTTGTATTTAAGTAAAGTGCTTTAGTATGTATTAAAAGTAGGATTTTTGGGGTAATATTAGTAAAAAAAAAGAAAAAAAAATTGCATTTGAGCATTAGAAAAATCCAAAGGACACATATATGAACTAAAAATGACACTTTGCCTCCCTTCGGTTATATTTGAATAACTCTTGTTCAGAATGTGATAGAGAAAAAATCTTTTTTTCTGGTGGATACTGGCACATAGTGTAGTCAAACAATATAATCAGCAGGTCCCCAGAGCAAACAGAACCTGAATCTCAGATTTTCAAAGACAGGATTCTAAAAATAAAATAAACAAAAACGCCTATTTTTTTATGTTTATCGTAATATTTTAAAAGCATACAATGCTATTTATGATGTTTTGCAATCTGATTTAGTAAATTTGAAGGGTTTCCTGTACAATGACACTAGCTTTTTAAATTCCCTACACTGTATGTGTCTAGGGTGAATATTTAAACTTGGGTGTGTTAAATTCAGGCGGAATTCCAAAATATGCCTTAGAGTGGAAGAGGTTAACATGCTATTAAAATCAATTTATGAACAGAGTATTAATAATAAACATGGTCTAAACATTCTTAGATGTGTAGCATTCATCATGTTGACGTTTGGGAATAACCCAACTAGTAAATCTGTTCAAGTTTATGTCACAATAAAATGCTAACTAATGCAAAAAAGAAACATTACTTACTCATCAGATTGATCTCCTCTACTGGATGAAATCGTGTTCTTCTTTCGAGGGAAATCCTGCCTTTACTCAGCCCGTCTTCTTCCAGAAACGAACAGTAGCCGCCATGAAGGATCTCCTCGCTCTTTGTTTGTTTTGGGCGTTTGGACATGCACACGTCCCACGTGACTATTTACATATGAACTGTGTGTGCCGCGAGGGGGCGGGATTACATAAGAGATAATGAGTTAGACGGGAAAGACTGAATATCGTGTTGGTTTCATATGGATTACTTCATCACAGAATGTTTGTTTTCGATAAGACTTTCATTTAAAAGTAGACACTTCAAGCTTTCTATAGATATAACTCCCATGTCTGTGTGCTGAGTATTTGCTGAGTTAGTGACGCATTTCTAAAAGCAGTTTGCGGAGATGGAGAAGACAGAGAGCGCACCCTGTTCGTTTTCTTATTTTTCCAAACGCACAAAGTTGTGTTGTTATTTTGAGTGTACACAAATAAAAGTAGACACTTAACAGTTTCGATTGATGTATGATACTTATTTGTGTGACCAAAATCAACAGAGTATTTTTAGTGTCTTTTGCACTTATCTTAAAAAAAACGAGTTGGTATTGCCGCATACCATCGACCCCAGAGAGTTAATGTTGAAATTAGCCATTTGTCCAGCCCTCTTTGTCTACATTGGGCACATGTGGTGACTTATATGATAACCAGGGACTCTGCTCACTTCAAGAACTAAGAACTGAGTTTTGTTTACCAGCATTATCATAGGTTGTCTTTTTTTCAGTTACATTCTGTTTTCAAGGCCTATGGAGTTCCCTGGGCATCCCCTGTTTCCTCTCATCCTATATAGGATTGGACTGCACCATCCTCTGGTTTCTTTAATATATGGTAAACTTAATGATCACACTGCAAAGTCTCTTTCTATTAAATCTATCTGGAATCATGAATGAACAGATTTGGATTTATTGGTCTACTGTCAGAGGGTGTGGTCTAATCTAATCTTAACTTGGTTCTGTCACAGATCAGCTAGGCTCATTCACCACCCAATCACAGCACACACCGTCACCTGAGTATTAACTGCACACACCTGTTTGGAATCATCACTCTCATCAGGACTCCTTCATAAGCACACACCTCACATTACTCAGTGTCCGATCTCATTTCAATGAAGTGGACTCACTCTCATGCCTTTCAAGCACTATTCAGAATTATTACCTTGTGTACTTACCCTTCGTGTCTCCTCCAGTGTGTGTCTCTGCTCTTCGCTCCGACGTCAGTTGCAGGTGCCCTATCCTTGTGGATCTTGTCACTACTCATAGTCAGAGGTGTGTGCTATCTCCAGTCTCCATTCCACAATCTCCTGCAAAACAAGAAACAAGGTTATACTCCCCATCAATCCACAAACTGTTCTATTGCCCTTGATACTCACCTGCCATTACCATCCACCTCAGTTGCTTCTAGTAAAGTTACCTGTATATCTTCTAATCCTCTGTCTGAGTCTCCTTCCATAACAGAAGACCAGACCACTAAAGGATTCAGCAACATGAGTGCAGCCGATCCATTCCAGGGGATCGTGGATGTTCTCAAACGGATTCTCACTCCCGCACCAGTTCCACCACCACCACCTGTACCACCAGCTATAAACATTGCCAATCCTTCTTCTCCGACTATCATTACCAGTCCCATGGCCAAACCAGTGCCCTTCTCTGGCTCAGCGGAGGAGTGCAACAGGTTTTTACTGCAATGCTTGCTTGCTTTGGAAATGCAACCTCATCTGTATCCAACGGAAAAAGCCAAGATTACATTCCTGATCTCCCTGCTGACTGGGCGAGCGCTCCAGTGGGCCGAGACCATCTGATCACAAGCTGGAACTATAACCCTCCTTTTCGCGAATTTTGTTGCCCATTTTCGAGAAGTCTTTGGCAGACCAGCAGGTGATCAGCGAACAACTCTACCATCTCTGTCAGGGCTCTCTTCCAATTAATGATTATGCTCTTAAGTTCAGAACCCTCGCAGCGGCTGGAATGAGTGCTCGCTCCTCACAACCTACCGGCAGGGATTAGAGCCGATAGTGCAGCTTCAGCTCGCTGCCTATGATGACTCCTATGGTCTGGAACATTTTATACAGCTGTCCATCCGATGTGCCATCCGTATGCAATCTTGTATTGAAGAACATCAACTGTCATCATCATGGTGGATAGTGCTCGACCCAGGGCTTATGTTTATACTGTGAAGCCGGTGGGCATGTGATCGCCGCATGCCCAATTCGCCCACTAAGACCCGTGGTGAATGTCATTAAGCCATCAATAATCAATATGCAGCCCCTCACCTCTATTGTGAAGCTTACTGCCTCTGGTATCTCCCTTTCATTGCATGCCCTCCTTGACCCCGGGTCAGCCGGGAACTTCATCTCCGGGAATCTCTGCCGCCAGTTCAAACTCCCGACTATAACCACCAAAACCACCTACCAGGTCCAATCGGTAACCGGTAAACCACTCAGCCAAAAACAGGTACTCCACAGCGTTGGACCTCTTCACTTACAAGTGGGACCGTTACACGAGGAAACTCTGCATCTCCTGGTTCTGGAGGATTCCACCGCTGATGTGATCCTAGGGCGCCCATGGTTTGTGCAACACGATCCCATCATCTCCTGGAAAACTGGTGAGGTCTTGAAGTGGGGCAGTACTTGTTTCGCTGACTGTTTCCCTTACCCTCCTCAGCCATCATCTCTTCAGCCTGAAACACTCAGTGTCAACTCCACTTCCATTGAGAGTCCCATTGAGAAACAGTCAGTGAATATTCCTACCTGTTACACCCCCTTCAGTGATGTCTTCTGCCCGAAGAAAGCCTCCCAGTTACATCCGCACTGGCCATGGGACTGTGCCATAAATCTGCTTCTGGGTGAGCCAGTGCCCCGTTGGTAAGATTTATCCTCGATCACACCCAGAACAGAAGGCCATGGAGGAGTACATTGAGGAAGCTTTACATCAAGGCTATATCCTCCCGTCTACGTCCCCTGCTGCTTTGAGATTTTTCTTTCTGTCCAAGAAGGACGGAGGTTTGAGGCCTTGTATCGACTACAGCGCGCTGAACAAGTTGACAGTCAAATTCCGCTATCCACTTCCCCTCGTCCCAGCGGCATTGGAACATCTCCGCAGAGCCACAGTCTTCTCCAAGGTAGACCTCCGCAGCGCATACAACCTCATCCGGATACATGAGGGGGACGAGTGGAAGACTGCCTTCATTACCCCTACTGGCCACTATGAGTACTTCGTCATGCTGTATGGATTAGTAAATTCCCCCTCCGTATTCCAGGATTTCATGCACGAGGTTCTCCGGGAGTATCTCCATCGGTTCGCTCTCGTCTACATTGATGATATCCTTATCTACTCCAGGAGCATGGCCGAACATCGCCATCACATTGTGGAGGTCCTGCAACACCTGGGAGAATTCCACCTGTTCCTCAAAGCTTAAAAATGCTCCTTCCATCAGTCCAGTTCCTTGGCTACATCATAGACCACAGTGGTATCCAGATGGACGAGGGGAAGATAAAGGCCATCAAGAATTGGCCTGTTCCAACTACCATCAAGGCACTTCAGCGGTTCCTAGGATTCTCAAACTTTTATAGAAGATTCATCCACAACTACAACTCCATAACCAGTCCATACACAAACATATTAAGAGACAAACCCAAATCTCTGTCGTGGTCACTAGCAGCCACTGAAGCCCTTGACACCCTCAAGAAAGCCTTCTGCTTCCGGCTTTGCTACTGTTCGGACACTCCTGCTTATTGCTCTGCGCTTCGCTCCCTATTTATGCACTTTTCTCAGATTTCTCTAAGATTTTAACTTCAGCATATCAGCGCAGTGCTCAAACAACACAGTTTTTAGAAAAAGAAGACTCTTTGCCTCCCACTGCCACCAGTTTACATTCCGGAGACAGGAAAACACAGCTGCCTACATTCAAACAGACGGGAAAGAAAATGCCCCTTGTGGAATCTACTTGCTGCATGAACTGCCACAGACTTCTACAAAGGATTGTGGTTCTTGAAACAAAGTTACTTGCTGGACCTCCAAAACCGGTGGAACACACAGCAGATCGTCATCACGGACCCCTGCAGCATACAGCCGGTGAGTCCTATGAATCTAGTGAATCTCAACAGTTTATACAAAGTGTAGAAGAACAAGCTGATCGACAGACTAATCAATGGCACAAACAGGGAGCGAGACCCAAAGGCACTCGAGGCATCAGATTGTCACGAGTATCTCGTATTGCTGCGGTAGCATCCTCTACCCCAGATACGGCTATGACAAGACTTGTAAACACTGGCATTTTACAACCCCCTATACATCTTGAGAACCGATTTGAAGCATTAATGAATGTGGGTGAGGAATCCCCAAATGTGACAAAACATGGATCGTATCAGCCAGCAGCTAACATCGCTACTAACAGGCGCTTGAGGTCAAGCAGACAGCGGCACTCAGCTCAGAGCACACCTGAGCCCAGGACTCTGATAGTGGGCGACTCTATTATCAGAAACATCAGTAGCAGGACTACAACTACATGCTGCTTTCCTCAAGCAACCGTCTCTGATGTGAACAAGGAACTTCGGAACATTCTGATGAAGCACAAGACTGCAAATCGAATCATCATCCATGTGAAGAAGAACGATATTCGGAAAGAGCTGTCAGAACTGCTTAAGAAGGATTTCAGTGAACTCTTTAAAACACTTCAAAGACTTGAAGTTCAGTCGTTCATCAGTGGACCACTCCCAGCAAGGGGAACTAACATATTTTCACGGCTGCTTGGGCTGGATACATGGCTACAAAGAACCTGCAGTACAAAAGGAGTCAACGTCATCGACAACTTCAATATTTTCTGGGGCCATAGACAACTGTTTAAACTGGACGGCTTCCACCCAAACAAACTTGGTGCGAGAGTGCTAAAGGACAATATCTATTTCTCCCTCTCTCATCCTTCAGTGGTGTGTGCCAATCCACTCGGCCTCAATGGCACACATACACCTGGACAGAATATGAGTGACCACAGGACTTCATGTCAGCCTCAGAGTCATCTTGTGGTTGACACATCCCACAAGGACACTGATAACACCACGCAGCCAAAACAAACTTTCCTCATGGAAACTATCCCGGCTGAGCCCTGCCCAATGAGCTTTTCACAGACAGACTGTGACGTATTACAACAGCTCCAAGACTCAGCACCCAAGGACAACTATCTGGAAAACAGCCAGGGAAGCCAGGACAACATATCACAGCCACCGGAAACACCAGAGCCAGAGCCCCGCTCGCCAGACACACTATCCCTCTCTCCAGAATCTCCACTTCTAAGCTTCTCACAGAAAATGGAGGAACTGGTGTATGCTGGGACCAAACTCTCTCACTCGTTCGCTGCAAGCCCCCAGATATCAACTAAAAAAACGGCGGGCCCCACAATCACCAAAGACAGCAGGCCCAGCTCTCCCTCCTCCTCCTGTGAGAGCTCTCCAACCGCTGCCACAACGCCAGGGCCCAAACCCTCCTCCATCGGCTGTAGGTGAACCAAAAACAACTGATAACAGCTCTCAGTGATATTTGTTGGGTCCCCGCTATATTAGCAGCAACACTCCCAAATGTTCACAGAACAAGCGGGAACCCAGTGTGCCTGTAGCTTTCTATATTTCTGTGTTATCACGTGATAGAAAGTCTAAGGCCTTCTCAAGCCGTACGGCTGACCCATATAATCTGCGTCTTATAATGCGTCAATCTGAGATTGCTATAGAGACAAAATGTAATTCCATCAAGTTAACATTTTTAAACATTTGCTCACTAAAAAATAAATCATTTCTGATCAGTGATTTTATAACCACAAACAACCTGGATTTTATGTTTCTAAATGAAACATGGCTTGAAGACAGCTGCAGTGCAACAGTCCTCAATGAAACAGCCCCTCCTAACTTTAACTTTACAAGTGTCTGCAGGACTGTTAGGAGAGGTGGAGGTGTAGCTGCTCTATTTAAAGATGTTTATCAATGCAAGCAAGTGTCATTTGGTCAGTATTTGTCCTTTGAATATCTAGGTATTGTGCTGAAAGGTGCTCCACGCATTCTGTTTATCATTATTTACAGGCCTCCGAAATACTCTCCAGCCTTTATTGAAGAGTTCACAGAACTGTTATCAATGATTTCCTCAGAGTTTGACTGTTTTACTATTGCAGGGGATTTTAATATTCACATAGATAATGCAGAAATCAAAACTCCAAAAGAAATTATTACTTTTTAAACACTTTTGATCTGATACGGCATGTGCATGAACCCACACACAATTGTGGACACACTCTAGATTTACTCATCAGTAGAGGTCTAAACATTTCATCCATTGTTGTTAAGGATGTAGCACTATCTGATCACTTCTGTATTTTCTTTGATATATTGATCTCTGTTACCACTGAATCTAGATCTGTCTCAGTCAGAAAGAGATGCATTAATGAGAACACTAGTGAGCTATTTATGAAGGCTATATCTTTAAAACCAAGCATTCCTGCAGACTCTGTTGATCTTCCCCTGGATTCTTTTAACTCAAAAGTTAAGAATGTTATTGATGATATTGCTCCGACAAGGGTCTGCAAGAAGAATGGCAGACAAAAATCACAATGGAGAAAATCAACAGCGGTTCAGAGTATGAAAAGATAATGCAGAAAAACTGAGCGGATGTGGCAGAAGACAAAACTTGAAATTCACTATAACATCTATAAAGACAGCCTTCATGCTTTCAATGTGGAACTAGCCACAGCTAGACAGACCTTCTTCTCAAACCTTATAATCAGCAACTTAAACAACTCTCGCACTCTTTTTGCTACTATGGAGAGACTGACAAACCCCCCAAGTCAGATTCCCAGTGAAATGCTCTCCGACAGTAAATGCAATGAGTTTGCCTCCTTTTCTGAGAAGATAAATAATATCAGAAAGGAGATTGGCATATCTACTTTTGCAGAGGTCACAGATTCAACCGCAATTTCGAAAAGAAGTGACTATGTCTGTTTTTGAAGCAATTGATTGCAAAATTTTGAAAGAAATAGTACAGCACCTTAAATCATCAACCTGCTATCTTGACACACTTCCCACATCTTTTTTCAAAAGTGTGCTTAACTGTTTAGAAGCAGATCTCTTAGAAGTGGTGAACGCTTCACTTCTTTCTGGGACTCTTCCAAACTCCCTGAAAACTGCAGTTGTTAAGCTCCTTCTGAAAAAGCGCAATCTTGATAACACAATGTTGAACAACTATAGACCAATATCAAATCTTCTGTTCATAGGTAAGATTATTGAAAAGGTAGTTTTTAATCAGCTGAACAACAACTTAAACTTAAATGTATACCTGGACACTTTTCAATCTGGTTTCCGAGCACATCATAGCACAGAGACAGCACTCATTAAGATAATAAATGACATTTGCTTCAATTCTGATTCAGGCAAAATATCAGTTCTGGTACTACTAGATCTTAGTGCTGCGTTTGACACTGTTGATCATAACATACTTCTAGAGAGACTGGAAAACTGGATCGGGCTTTCTGGGATGGTACTCAAATGGTTCAGGTCATACTTAGAAGGGAGAGGTTATTATGTGAGTATAGGAGAGCATAATTCAAAGTGGACGTCCATGACATGCGGAGTCCCACAAGGCTCAATTATTGCACCACTCTTGTTTAGCCTGTATATGCTCCCACTAAGTCAAATAATGAGAAAGAACCAAATTGCCTATCACAGCTATGCTGATGATACGCAGATTTACCTAGCCTTATCTCCAAATGACTACAGCCCCATTGACTCCCTCTGCCAATGCATTGATGAAATAAACTGTTGGATGTCCCAGATCTTTCTTCAGTTAAATAAGGAGAAAACTGAAGTCATTGCATTTGGAAACAAAGATGAAGTTATCAAGGTGAATGCATACCTTGACTCTAGGGGTCAATCAACTAAAAACCAAGTCAAAAATCTTGGGGTGTTTCTGGAGACAGACCTTAGTTTTAGTAGCCATGTCAAAGTAGTAACTAAATCAGCTTACTATCATCTCAAAAACATTGCAAGAATTAGATGTTTTGTTTCCAGTCAAGACTTGGAGAAACTTGTTCATGCCTTCATCACCAGCAGGGTGGATTATTGTAATGGTCTCCTTACCGGCCTTCCAAAGAAGACCATTAGACAGGTGCAGCTCATCCAGAACGCTGCTGCCAGGATTCTGACTAAAACCAGAAAATTTGAGCATATTACACCAGTCCTCAGGTTCTTACACTGGCTCCCAGTTACATTTAGGATTGATTTTAAAGTACTTTTACTGGTTTATAAATCTCTAAATGGCCTAGGACCTAAATACATTGGAGATATGCTCACTGAATATAAACCTAACAGACTACTCAGATCATTAGGATCGACTCAGTTAGAAATACCAAGGGTTCACACAAAACAAGGGGAGTCCGCTTTTAGCTTATATGCCGCCTGCAGTTGGAACCAGCTTCCAGAAGAGATCAGATGTGCTAAAACATTAGCCACTTTTAAATCCAGACTCAAAACTCATCTGTTTAGCTGTGCAATTGTTGAATGAGCACTGTGCTACGTCCGAACTGATTGCACTATGTATAATCATTTCTATTCTTAAATGTTTTAAATTCTTTTCAAATCAATTTTTAAATCACTGTGTTTTTATTGTTGTGATTATTATTATTTTTAATTTCTTATTATTATTTTTAATGACTGTTTCACTTCCTTTTATGTAAAGCACTTTGAATTACCACTGTGTATGAAATGTGGTATATAAATAAACTTGCCTTGCCTTGCCTTGGTGCCACTTGTACGGTTTCTGGCTAGCGCTTCCCAGTCCGTCTCGTTGGCTCCATCAGATCATCAGATTCGGCTGTGCGATTCAGTTCGCCCGGCGCCCTCCCAAGTTCAGGGGCTTCCAATTCACTTCAGTGAATGCGGCAGATGCCCCTGTCTTGCATGTAGAGATCGCAATCCTACTGGAGAAGGATGCGATAGAGCTGGTCCCTCCAGCCGATATGAGGACGAGGTTTTACAGCCCTTACTTCATTGTACCCAAGAAAGGCGGTGGGTTAAGATCAATCTTGTAGGTGCACGTCTTGAACCGGGCCCTTCACAGGCTTCCGTTCAATATGCTCACGCAGAAGCCCATCTTCGGGTGCATCCGTCCCCAAGATTGGTTTGCAGCGATCAACTTGAAGGACGCGTACTTCCATGTGTCGATCCTTCCATGCCACAGGCCATTCCTGCGGTTTGTGTTCGAAGGTCGGGCATATCAGTATAAGGTCCTGCCCTTCGGGCTGTTCCTGTCGCCCCGCATCTTCACGAAAGTTGCGGAGGCAGCCCTCGTTCCCCTGAGAGAACAGGGTGTTCACATTCTCAACTACCTCGATAACTGGCTCATACTAGCGCGGTCTCAGTTGTGCAAACACAGGGACTTGTTGGTCTCACACCTCAGCCAATTGGGCCTTCAGGTCAACGTTTGACAGGGGCCACGTTCGACAGGCTTTACAGTATCGGAGGTTTGGACAGGCCCCCAACTGCTCTGGCACATCAATTGCCTAGAGCTGCTGGCAGTACGTCTTGCCTTGAACCATCTCAAGAGGCACTTACGAGGCAAACACGTACTTGTCCGCACAGACAGCACTGCGACCGTCGCATACATCAACCGACAAGGTTTTCTACACTCCCGTCGCATGTCGCATGTCGCAACTCACCCAACACCTCCTCCTCTGGAGTCAGAAGCATCTAAGGTCACTTCATGCCATTCATATTCCGGGCTTGCACAACCAGGCAGCCGAAGAGCTGTCACGAGCTGCGCTCCCTGGAGTATGGAGACTCCATCCCCAGACAGTTCAGCTGATTTGGAGTCGTTTTGGAGTCACTCAGGTAAACCTGTTTGCGTCTCTAGAGACTTCTCATTGCCAGTTGTTTTACTTCCTGACTGAGGGAACTCTCGGCACGGATGCACTGGCACACAGGAGGGGAATGCCGTCTCTAAGCAGAGGATGGCCCACTGGATAGTGGAATGCCATCACCCTGGCTTATCAGGCACAGGGTGTGCCCTGCCCGTTCAGGTTGAGAGCTCATTCTACTAGAAGTGTTGCATCCTCCTGGGAGCAGGCTCGTGGCACCTCACTGGCAGATATTTGTAGCGCTGCGGGCTGGGCGACCCCAACACTTTCGCTAGATTCTATAGCCTTCACGTGTAGCCTGTATCCTCCTTTGTTCTCACCTCAAACGGGTAGAAGCACTGAGGGGCTCCGGCTTCAAGTCGGCTTACTAAAACTACTCATGAGAGTCCGTACTAGAGACCCGGTCAAGTTCCTCCGTCCCCTCCGACTGTCCAGCGCCAGGCCCTCACTTAATGAATCCGTCAGAACCGGTGGAGGGCTGGGTTCCATATGTAAAGACCTAATGTATCCCATATGTGTAATTCCACGGTATAACTCCAGAGTCCGTGTTTCCCCAGCAACTTCTGCCATTTTTCACCTAAACAGTTTTTCATATGTGTAAATACTTCTGAACCTCCTTCGAGAAGGATGGAGCTTCCGCAGCGCTCCTGTTCCAAGTGGAACGGGTACGTTTTCCCAGTGTTATCCAGTCTTACTGAGTGGGTAGTGCCATAGCAACAGTAACTGGTCTTCTTGTGGTAGCCCCAACCTACGCCAAAGTGGTGCAGGAGGCTTCCACAGGATACTGAAAGGGGCAGTATCCATGGCCCTTTGGTAGGGATCCCAATTCGTCGGTCACCGATGTGAGTCAGAGTGACTGACTGAAAGGGAACGTCTCGGTTAACCCTCTGGGGTCGACAAACGCGGATACGCGTTTTGAGGAAGATTTTCCTGATAAGGCCGAAATGAACTTGAATTACTCTGCCATTTTTGACATGAGAAAAATATCTATAGAAAGCTTGACATGTCTACTCTTAAATGAAGTAAGTCTTACCAAAAACAAATATTCTGTGATAAAGTAATCCGTATGAAACCAATGACAGGTCCAGTTTTTCAGTCTGGTCTCATTATCTCTAATTAGGTCACGCCCACACGCCGTTAACGCTATTGATATTACAAATCTCCACATGAGACACGCTGCATGTAAACGCCCACACCACCGTAAACAAATCAGCAACATGTTCATCTCGGATACTTTTCAGTTTTGGAAGAACAGGTTTTGAGGAATAAGCCTTGTATGTACCCCAGAAAGCACGCTGAGAGGAAAAAGCTTTGTTTACCTCACAAACAGAACGTGCAGCTGGAGCAAGTGGAGGAGATATTTTATACAGGGTAAGTAATGTTTCTTATTGGCATTAGATAATGTGTTGTTGTGACAAAGTTGAATGCATTTACTAGTTGAACTTTTCCCAAACTATAACTCCAGAATAAAATGTGTGAAATCTAGTGCACGAAGTGAGGATAGTTATATGTTCTATAAACAATGATATAAAATTAATGTCTAAGAAAGTTTAGACCAATCTTTACTGTGAAATAGCACTTGGGTAAAGTTGGTTTTATATTCGCACATTCCCAAAATTCACACATTTCCGCATTCAATAACTTTCTAATTTTATGTGCAATAAAGTTATTTTTTGCAAATTCTAATTAGCGACATCATTGTCAACCTATTACATTTTATTTCACAATTGATCAAAATGGCCAAGTATTGTTTTAATGTCATACTTACTCAGCGGACATTACTACGAATGTCCGCTGAATGTCCAATGTAGTGTGGTTAACAAAGTAATTGAATGCAATAGTCTGAATGTGCCAATATAAAACCAACTTTACCCAAGTTGAAATAGCCTACTCTGTTTGCAAATACCTGCTCAAACATGTTTATAATGAACTTATCAATAATAATTTAGTTTCTCAGTTATAAAATGTTGTTTTTGTATTGTATGATAATACATGCAAAAAGCATGTGTGCATCTATGTTATAAAATCACGTGGGCAATATTGGTGATTGCTAATGTAATAATATAGTTGCTCCTGATAAGCCTATCAACATGCTCACTAATTTATTTATTTATTAATTTTAGTGGGGTGGGGGGTGCTTTATTTATTTGGAATAGTAAAAATATGTAGGCCTATATATTATAATGAATATAATGTACTGTTTTTGCTGTACTTTGGATCAAATAAATGCAGGCTTGGTGAGCTGAAGACACTTCTTAAAAAAAAAAAAAATACATTACAAATCTTACTGTCCATTTATTGTGTTGCTCACGTCTGTTTTGTATTTTCTCATGCAGTTTCTGCTGTCTCCCCTTTTCCTGGGTTCCAGTTTCCTGCCACTGTTTTGGATATTTTGGATATTGCACCCACGATATCTTGACTCTTCTGTTGTTTATTTGTTGGTTTGTTCCTAATAAACTGTTTAAGTGCACTTGCAAGTGAATCTCAAGTTATTTTATGTGATATATATATATATATATATATATATATATACATACATATATATATATACATACACATTTCTTGTTTTCTCACATTCTTTCTTGTATCAATTCCCTCTCAGTCACATACCTGACTCAATGGCTCATTATGTGGGTCTTTGTCTTCTCAGCTGTGAATCACAGCATTATCCAGGATAGTTCACGCTCTCTCGCATAAACCCTTTCTACTCAAAAAAAAGATTTAGAAAATTTAAATCAATATGTTGTTTTCTCTGAAAGAGTCAGTAAGATTATTTTCAGATCATTTTGAAGCAAAAATTCTAGGCTACAAGATACAGTTCTCAAAAGTCTTGTGAACAAATGTTCTGTAAGTGTTTTATGTCCTTATTTCAGTTACTTTAAAATTTTAGTTTTTCACTAACCACGCATAAACGTTATTTTCTCAAAAACACAATCACGTACGTACATGCTGCTCACATATTATTGTAGCCCAGTTTGTGCTGAATGCAGTGTTTTTAGACTTTAGCCATTAAAATGTTTATAAGCAACTGAAAAAAAGCACAAATGTCAGGGCATGTCAAAACTTTTCTGGGGCCCCAAAACACCCTCAGACCCCAGAGGGTTAAGTATGTAACCCTCGTTACCTGAAGGAGGGAACGGAGACATCCCGTCGCCACGGCTTCTGTACCACCGCTGAGTGGCTGGGTGACCGCCTCGGTTCCTCAGCGAAGACCTGAATATGTGCTGCACCTGCTGCCTACTTATACTCATGCTGTGATCAGCAGCAGCTGAATGCAATCATCGCATGACAATGTGCATTGGCTCGTTTAGTTACACTCAAAGTGGACTCGTCTCTCTAAAGCTTGATCCCGATTTGTCGGTCACTGGCGTGACGTCTCCATTCCCTGCTTCAGAGAACGAGGGTTACATACGTAACTGAGACGTTCTCTTCCAACAACACAGCTTCAGTGTAGAAAGGCCTGAAAGACATAACAAACTGCAAGACTTAATCCCCCAGTACTGAGACAAATCCACAACTTGCTGAAGACCTTAATGAGTTTTATTGTAGATTCAAAACTGGTGTCACACCCCACATCTGCTCTGACCAACTCTCTACACAACTGTTAATACCTGCAGCAACCCCCCTCTCCCCCACACCTGCACTTCAGATCAGTGAAGATGATGTGCGTCAGGTCTTCCAGAAGCAGAATAGACGGAAAGCACCAGGCCCAGACGGTGTCACACCAGCCTGTCTGAAAACCTGTGCTGACCAGCTGGCCCACATCTTTTCACAGATCTTCTAAAGATCACTAGAGCTGTGCAATTTCCCTGCCTGCTTCAAATATTCCACCATCATCCTCTTCCCAAAGAAACCCACGGAAACAGGACTTAACGACTACAGATCTGTTGCTTTAACGTCTGTGGTCATGAAGTCGTTTGAAAGACTGGTGTTAGATTATCTGAAGAACACTACTAGACCCTTACTGGACCACCTGCAGTTTGCTTACCAAGCAAACAGGTCTATGGATGATGCAGTCAAACTGGGATTGCACTTCACCCTGCAGCATCTGGTCAAAACAGGGAGTTATGCAAGGATCCTGTTTGTAGACTTCAGTTTGGCCTTCAATACTATCATCCCAACACTCCTCCAGACCAAACTAACCCAACTCTCTGTCCTTAGCTCAATCTGTCAGTATATCACCAGCTTTTTTAACAGATAGGTGTAGCGAATTACCTTAAAAAGGGAATTATTTATAATTAATTATAACTGGTTATAATTAATAATAAATATTTAGATTAGATCTTAGAATTAACTGTAGCAGAATCGATATTACAATTACTTGATCTGTCCGTCCACCGAGCAGACAATATAATAATTTATCAATTCTAGGAAGATTACTTTCCTGGCCAAGGAACAATAGCCTTCCTACTTATACAGTGCTAGCAGTAGTTTAGCATGTGGCAAAGAGCAATCACTCAGTGACTTTGACATGTGAGCGGAACACAGAGACAATCAATTGTGAATATAAGGGATTTAATTAACCCTCTGGGGTCGACAAACGCGTATACGCGTTTTGAGGCAGATTTTCCTGATAAGGCCGAAATGAGCTTGAATTACTCTGCCATTTTTGATCGTACAGATAAGAGAAATACACCATTCGAATCTGTAAGGGGTCTACTTTTATTTGTATACACTCATAATAACAACTAAACTTTGTGCTTTTGAAGAATAAAGAAAACAAACAGGGTGTGCTCTCTGTCTTCTCCGTCTCCAAGAACTGATTTTAGAAACACGTCACTAAAATGAACTGTAACTCAGCAAATACTCGGCACAGAGACATGGGAGTTATATCTATAGAAAGCTTGAAGTGTCTACTTCTACTTTGTCTACTTCTTATCGAAAACAAACATTCTGTGATGAAGTAATCCGTATGAAACCAACACGATGTTCAGTCTGTCCCGTCTGACTCATTATCTCTAATGCGATCCCGCCCTAGCACTGCTCGCGCTGTTCATATGTAAATAGCCACGTGGGACGTGCACACGTGCAAACGCGCACACGTGCAAACGCCCAAAACAAACAAAGAGACTAGGTCCTCATCGCGGCTACTGTTCGTTTCTGGAAGACGCGCCGAGTAAAAGCAGGATTTCCCTCGAAAGAAGAACACGATTTCATCCAGCAGAGGAGATGAGTAAGTAATGTTTCTTTTTTGCGTTAGTTAACGTTTTATTGTGACATAAACTTGAACAGAATTACTAACAGTTAGTTGCGTTTTTCCCAAAGACAACATGATGAATGCTACGCGTCTAAGAATGTTTAGACCATGTTTATTATTAATACTCTGTTCACAAATAGATTTTAATAGGGTGCTAAACAATAATAATTAGTTTCTCAGATATAAAATATCATTTTTTATAGTACAAAGTACATAATTTTATTGTACAAAGCATGCTTGAGTCTGTGACTTCAGAATCATGACATAGGCTACTATAAAATCATACATACTAGACTATATGACTATAAAATCATAGTTGGGTCTTTCCCAAACTATAATTCCTGACTACAATGTTTGAAATCGTGTAAAACATTTTTAATATGAGGGGCAATTCACTGTATTTAAATTTCTTATGGCACGATGATGTTTTCATGCTCTATATAAAACAATAAAAGTAATATGAGTGTGCACTGTAACATGATGAATGCTACGAGTCTAAGTATGTTTAGTACATGTTTATTATTAATAGCCTACTCTGTTCAGAAATAGATTTTAATAACGTGCTAAACAATAATAATTAGTTTCTCAGATATAAGATTTCTTTCTCTTTTTTATGATAGTACAAAGCATGTGTGAGTCTATGCCTACAAAACATATATATATATATACAGATATTCCTGATATTAACATGCTCACAAATGTTTTTTTTTGTTTGTATTTTATTGAATCAGATACCAGCACCAGATGTATCCTGATGTCTCTTCAAACTGTTTTCCTCTGAGAGCGCTGAACCAACATCAGATGTTCAACTACACTGATATTCTATGTTAAAACAAGCTCCTTTTCTACTGATCATGTTTTTTTCTTCTTGAATCCATGGAAAAAAGTAGAAACACTTAAATAAAACACGTAAATATCAGGTATGATTTACTTGTTTCACTTGTTGAACAGAATCTGTCGCAGGAATGACTCAAAGTCTGTTCACATCTCTGTGGTTAGATCAGTGTGCACAATAATGTGTCTTTGACCTTCATTATGTATGTTTTGATTATACTGTGTTGTAAATAAAATACAAATAATTTAAAAAACCCTTTTTTTCAATCTCCTCACATTCTCTCTTACCTGCCTCACAGTCACAGTCACACTGATGGGCCATTACCCACATAGCAATTTTTCTCTGGCCCAGCTCTGGCCCACACAATCAGCTATTGCTTGGCCCACATAACGCAATGACTTACGGTCCTAGTGTGTAGCAAGTCTGGATTCCAGACAATGGCCACACATGGGCCATAACTGGCCCAAGTCTCAGCCAAGTTAATTACCCATAACTGGCCCTGAATTGGGCCAGTTATGGCCCATGTGTGGCCCTTGTCTGTAATCCAGACCTGGTCCACACTAGGACCGTAAGTCATTGCGGTATGTGGGCCAAGCAATAGCTGATTGTGTGGGCCAGAGCTGGGCCAGAGAAAAATTGCTATGTGGGCCGGAGCTGGGCCAGAGAGAAATTGCTATGTGTTATCATACCTGCATGACCATAGCTGGCTCTATTCTGGCCCAGACAGCAACATAGTGTTGGCCCAGATCCGGCCCGCGTGAAATCCATGCGGGCCAGATGTAGGCCGGATCTGGGCCGACACTGCTTGCTGTCTCGGGGTCCTAGACGCTGGACCAGATGAGTTCCACATGTCAGCCTCAACAAAACCATAACGAAGCCACTTGATACATACCCCTCCCAGATGAATAGTCACAACAACGACAATATTCTGAACAAATATTTAATCATGTTTAATCAGCAAACCAAGTTGAATGAATCTCACACCTAACATACAGCATTATGGTCAGTTCACACTTTCACAAAAGCTATAAAAAAAAAACATGCTTATTTGTTTTGCTTTTTCAGTGCATTCACCCTGTTGGAGTACGGCAGTGTGAATTGGCTTTTAGGTGCTTTGGAAAACAAAACAAAAAACAGTATAAAAGAAATATAGGTTATCCGTCGTCACGAACTGCCCTGAAATACAATTCAAACAAACAATGTAGTGTGAGGCTCTTACATTCACAATGCTCATTTTGGCCTCGGTGGTGAAGTGTGCAGAAAATTCTGCTGGACTGAAATTTAGTCTCTGGTGAACCGTCTTCAAGAGTGCAAATCATATTTTAAGTTTTAAGTACTTTCAGGCTCGTGTGAGGTTTCCACAAGCAACAAAGTCTGCTTGAACAAAAACTTCACTACATTTAAAGTTTAGAAAATAATATACATACAGACCGTTACAGTTTGAAGAGAGGTGCATTCCCAGTACTCTGGTTCCATCTTACCGTTGTTAATTTTAATTTCAAATAACTTTTTTATTATCATCTGTGTCTTTTTTTAATTATGATTGACCCCTCTGTAGGTTGTTGTGTATGAAGTGTCCTCAGAGCAGAGTTAAACAAGCCTTGTAGGACATACAGGAACCCAGACAGCAACATAGTGTTGGCCCAGATCCGGCCCACATCTGGCCCACGTGAAATCCATGCGGGCCAGATGTGGGCCGGATCTGGGCCGACACATCTTGCTGTCTGGGAAGTATCTTCTGTAGCTTCTGAAGGGCAATACTAAATGAAAAAAATATTTAGGCAAAATAAGAAAAATGTACACCTTCATTCTGTTTAAAAGTTTTCACCCCATTAATGTATCGTGTTTCCTTCTGGAGCATCAGTAAGCATTTTTCACTTCCAGTTCTTGTTGATTATATAATTATAAAATGATCGTACACAAAATTAATAGTAGTTATTATGATTGTGTCACAGCTCACGGGGAGCACAGGAACCAGGAAGGAGAAGACGGGGAATTCACAACACGGGAGTTTAATATCAAAATAGGAACACAGATCACAGGCAGGGTAGACACTTAAAGACCGACAAACACTAACTGAAAGGACTGGGGGGTTTAAAAGACAGGACAATCAAGGAACTAAGGAGACACACCTGGAATCAAATTAACACAATCAGACTGGGAAGAAACTGGGTCACAGGGAACACATGGGGAGCAAAAATACAACAAAACAGTCCAGGGGCGTGACATTACTGACATTGATTCCAGGTCATCCTCCCCCCTCCTGGAAGGCGCGTCCTTTCACCGTGGAACAACGGGGGGGGGGGGGGGGGGGTCAAAGGCGGGGCTCAGGAGGAGGATGGACCACCGGGAGGGGGCCGGCTGACAGAGACCAGGGAGGTGACGAAGGAGGGAGGAGCCAGGGAGGAGACAGGAGGGACCTGGAGCAGGAGGAGCCTGGCAGGACCCAGGCCACAGCTATGATGATGGCCCACGGTGGAGCCGACGGAGGGAGGAGCCATGGAGGCATGGCCGCCGACTCCAGGGGGCCAACCAACGGCAGCTGAGCAGGTGGTGGAGGAGCCCGAGGTGGAGACAGAGAGCCGACGAGCCAGGGAGATGCTGAGGATCCGGGGGGCCAAAGTGGAGCCGAGTGCTCTGGCGACCGAGGTGGAGACGGAGCACCGGAGATCCGCGGCGGAGCCGAAGCAACTGAGGACCAAGGCGGAGCCGGAGGGAAGAGGGAGCTGGAGGATCGACGGGTGACAGTGGAGGCGAGGGAGCTAGGAGCCAAGGTGGAGCTGCTGCCTGAACAAGGGAACCAAGGACGAAGGAGGGCTGGACGGGACCAGCGGGCATGACGGAGAAAGGAGAGGGGGCAGTTCAACTTCCAGTTCAGTCTCCCAGTCAATTAAATCCTCCTCCATATCCAGCAGCCCCAGATGGATGATCAGCTCATCCTCAGCCACGGTGCAGGGGGCGGAGCTCCACTCCGCACTCACACCGTCAACGGCTGGCTCCCTCGTGATGGGCACTATCACCAGCTCTCGCACCTGATCTGATGGGTTGGGCTCAACTTCCAGGACGATCTTCCACTCGATCGCTTAGCTTCACGCTGGCTCACAGATCGCGGCGGGAAATTGCTCTCCGTCATCGGTGGGCTCTGGCTGATGCTCCACACCGCTGTATTTTTATATATTAAAAAATACACAACTAATTGCATATTACACAGATAATGTTTAAGCCTTACACATAAGAGTAACAGTTTATTAACATGCTCCACTGTTGAAATTAGTGCCATACACACTTCCTTTAATCACCGACTTGAAATGAAAAAGTGTTTGTACCCAAATGACACACAGACTATAGCATTGCAAGAGGACTATGACTGTCATAACAGGTATATTGTTCAGGATCATTTCTCCAGAAAGCTGCAATTCAAAATCGGCCCTAACAAACAGTATGTTTTGAACACTCATTATTATCAATACTCAATTATAAATTGTGGCATTCAAATAGCTTGAATAACTCAAACTCCACTGAACACTAAAAAAAAAAAAAATGGACTCACCTTACTATTTGACAGTTCCGGCTCTCAGGTGGAACCTGAAATTGAAACATATGTTATATAGTGTTGCTGGACAATTTCTCAGTTAATTTACTCAATTAACATGGAGCATACCGTTAACAGAAATAAAAGCATATTTTGGCAAAGATTTTATAAATAAAAAAACCATACCAAACAATATAATGTAATACATGTCTGTCTCCTCAGTGCCCCTCTGTTTTTATCATTAAGTGTGCTTGAAAGCGTTCTGCGTGCCCAGGGGACTGGGCTGGTCAAAAGTTTGGACACATTACTGTTTTTAATGTTCTTGAAATAAGTCTCTTATGCTCATTAAGCCAGCATTTATTTGATCAAAAATACAGAAAAAAAAAAAAAAAAAAACTAATATTGTGAAGTATTAAAAATAATGAAATGAAATAAAATAATGGTTTTCTATTTTAATATACTTCAAAGTATAATTTATTTCTGTGATCAAAGCTGAATTTTCAGCATAATTACTCGTCTTCAGTGTCACATGATCCTTCAGAAATCATTATAATATACTAATTTGGTCACACTTTATATTAGGTGGCCTTAACTACTATGTACTTACATCAAAAAATAAGTACAATGTACTTATTGTGTTCATACTGTATTGCAAAACACTTTTGCTGCTTTGAGGGGGGATACAGGTAAGGTTAGGGACAGGTTTGGTGGTATGGGTAAGTTTAAGGGTGGGTTAAGGTTTAAGGGATGGGTCAACAGTGTAATTATAAATGTAATTACAGAAATTAATTACAGATGTAATTACATATATGTATTTTTAAAAATATAAGTACAATGTAAAAACATGTATGTACACAATAAGTGCATTGTAGCAAATGCTTAATTTAAATGTAAGTACACAGTAGTTAAGGCCACCTAATATAAAGTGGGACCACTAATTTGATACGCTTAATTTTTTGGGAACCTGTAATACTTTTTTCAGGATTTATTGATGAATAAAAAGTTAAAAAGAAAAGCATTTATTTATTCAGCTTTGCCATCACAGAAATAAATTATATTTTAATTACATTTTTAAAAGTAATTATCAGTTAAAATAATTTTTTTATGACTATATTGAAAAACGCAAATTATTCCTGTGATCAAAGCTGAATTTTCAGCATCATTACTCCAGTCTTCAGTGTCACATGATCCTTCAGAAATCATTACAATATTATTATTTGCTGCTCAAGAAACATTTCTGATTATTATCAGTTGAAAAGCAGTTATGCTCCTTAATATATGCAGAAACCATGATATACAACCATTCAAATGTTTGGTGTGTGTGTTATTTAATAGAAATGACTGTTTTTATTTAGCAAATTTTTTTTTTTTTTTTTTTTTTTTACATCTAATAATAATAAGAACCATTACCGACAACTGAGCACCAATAAAAATCCAGCACTAAATCAACATGTTAGAATGATTTCTGAACGCTCATGCACTGAAGACTGCAGTAATGATGCTGAAAATTCACAGGAATAAAATATATTTTAAAATATATTCAAATGATATTTCACAATATTACTTTTTTAATTTGATTTTTGATCAAATAAATGCATGCAGGCTTGAGGGTTAGCACTTAAACGTTAACATTGCTAGCCCACCATGACTAATTATCAGACAACAATCTTAAACATTAAATTTTAATAGAAGCAGTCAAAACTACTAAAGTTTAAATTAAGTAATTAAGTTAAAATTTGTTAATTACATATAATTACAGACCTCTGGACTGTTTTCTTCATGTTAGCAAGTCCTCTGATAACATAGGCCTAACGTGTACGCCGGTTCAACACCGATCTAAGGAGCAATAAAAACACCAAACCTTTAAGTTATCGAGTACACAACATAATAAGAAATGATTTTGTTAGTAGAACAGTGTAATCACACGGTGTGACATACCTTGGTGAAGCTTTTGAGGATAAGTGTACAGTCCGTCTGCCTCGATTGTCTTGACGTCTTCTTCTTCTACTAAGGTTTATTGGCGGTAAAACAACTTTTTGGTGTATTACTGCCACCATCTGGTATGAGTGTGGACCAGAATGTTGTGTATAAGCATTGTTTTAAAAAAAAAAAAAAAAAAGCTATATCCTTCCACTTAAATTGGTTTCTCTAAGATATTGAAACAGTATATTACAACGCATTACTCTTTCCGCAAAATGCTAATCAAGCCAGCATTTATTTGATAAAAAATACAGAAAAAAAGTAATATTTTGAAGTATTACAATTTAAAATAATGGTTTTCTATTTTAATTTACTTCAAAATACAAAATAATTCTTTGATCAAAGCAAATATCTTTGACGTCTTCTGTTCTGAACTGCAGAAAAAAGTGCGCTCGTTTCGGACGCAGCCCGGATCTGCTCTGCGACAGTAGTTCCCGCCCACTGAAACCGGGCCCGGGCTGGATCCATGTTACAGCACTGAAACGGATGTGACTGTAATACGGATTTGCCGGTTTGAAAACGGATCCGGCACAGAGTCAACTGCTGTCTGGGTATACATACAGAGTAAGGGAAAAGGGCTCAGAAAATCACTCTGGATCCCTCACATCAATCTCCTTTTTGAACTTTTGCCATCTGGCCATCGCTACAAAGCACCAAATATACAGCCAAGCACAACAACAGTTTCTTCCCCCAGCTCTGTCATGTTTGTCTAGGCAAAGTCGGACCAACAAGATCTAAAAGCTGCTGAATTTGCTTCAGTGGCAGGCAAATTTTATTTTAGAATTGGAGCTTCTGACATGGTAGCAAGGAGACTAAAGTTTTCACGGATGAAAAATGTGCATAGTCTAAATGGCTCCACAATTGGCAAATTAGTCGTCTTTGATTTAGCACATATTTTTGATTTATCACTGTCATAGTTTGACCAAACTCCCCACCATAATCATCCCCTTTAAATCGACTACTAAGCCTTTACTGCCTAATGGTTTGCCAGCTGATGTACCTTTTGATAATGCAATTAAAATGCTAGCAACCATCAGTGTAATGACACTTTTATTCTTTGCATGAAAACACTTTAATTAGCTCATAACACTTTATAATAACATTAATTATAATTCCTTAATACATCCTTAACAAACATTAAATAATGCATAACAGGTTATTGGTTAAAATTTAGTCAAATAGCTAAAAAATGATATAATGTGATTGTTAATGTTTAGTAATAAACTTATTAAACATTACCTAATGTTTAATATTATTTCATGTAAATTGAAATGCTTGCAAATGTCAATAAACTTTCAATTCGAATGATCATGTACTTAAAAAAAAAAAAAAAAAAAAAAAAAACTTCAAATGATTTCAACAGATGTTATACAATGATTAAAAGCTTATTTGTTAATGTGCAACACTTTTGCTGCTATTGCGGTGTGATACAGGTAAGGTTAGAGTAAGGTTATGGGTAGGTTTAAGGATTGTTTAAGAGGTCAAAAGTGCACAGAGGTCAATTTTATTGCTGTAAGGGAACATGTTTCAATCTGTTTTATTACATTAATTTGATAAGTATTTTCTTGGAAAATGTATTTATTTTTTTCCTTTTGATCTATGATTCAAGGAATACCTTGTTCAATACATTGATATACTAATACAAGTATTTGTCACGCTCTGCTACTGAGCTGGAGACAAAGGAGCTCGAAGACGAAGGAGATTCAGGAAACTGTCTTTATTCATCCAAATAAAGAATCACAGGGAATAAACAGGGCACACACACGTAGCAGGGGATTTGACAAACAATACCGGAACTCAGACTTAGGGACACACAGGGCTTTAATAATAATCAAACTAAACACAGCTGACACAAATTAACCAATAATTAACTAATAAGAACAGGAACTACCAAATAAGGACAAAACAGGAACACAGCGGGAACACACGTGACAGTATTGAGGCAATAAAAACATGTTTTGCACCCAAATTGCAATGTGTGTTATGTTTTTAGCAGTGATGGGAATAACGGCGTTATAGATAAACGGCGTTACTAACGGCGTTATTTTTTCAGTAACGAGTAATCAAAGGATCAAAGGTTTCCCCCATTACAACGCCGTTACCGTTACTGACAATAAAATGTGGCGTTACTATATTATATTATTAGAATTTAATTTTTCAGTTCATCTGAATGGATGCGCAGTGTAGCTGTATTTGACGTACCATAAATGCTGGTGTGAAGGCGCACGCCTCCCCGTCGCTTTCTCTCACATACACGCACGCAAAGAAAGATACAGAGCTAGAGAGTGTTTCATAACATGCAGAATTGACGCGCTACATGTAAACGATTTTCTTTCTTGTATTTTCCTGTCAAAATAATGGAGTTCCTTTGGAATTCTTCAGCTTTTAAGAACTGCCGGGTTCTCTGGTAGTAGGCAGAACTAATGCGCAAAGACAATCTCATTGGTTGGCGCTCACCTATAATCGTCCCTGTTTTGATTTCAGCAAATCAGTTCGAGCGAACGCAGACAACGTGATTAATATTCATGAACCCAGCAGCTCATTAATCCTTAGTGCGTTTTATATTGATGACAAATAAATAAAGTTCTATCATCATATAATATTAAATTATCATAATATTATATTATAATGCTTGACTGACTGATACTAAGTGTCAGTAGATAAATAGTGTAGATTCATGTACAATGTTTTATAATAATAATTTATTCTTTTTAGTGTCCATTTCATTAATTTAACATATTTAATGTTGGGGGCATCCAAAGTTATTTGACATTTGAATTTTTTTTTTTTTTTTAAGTAACGCAATAGTTACTTTATCTGGTAATTAGTTACTTTTATAATGATGTAACTCAGTTACTAACTCAGTTACTATTTGTGAGAAGTAACTAGTAACTATAACTAATTACTTTTTTAAAGTAACGTGCCCAACACTGGTTTTTAGCATGCATTTAGCTAAACTTAATTTACCACCCTTTACGCAAATGTTGTTACAGCAGCTAAAAATCCAGTGCCCATAAAGGTACTGAATAAATAGTAAACATTCACAAACATTTACAAATGATGAACGATTTTAGATTGGGGACTGATATTTTCTGCTTATTTTGAAAAAAAAAAAAATAGTAATAATTTTTGTTCAATAAATATACTGTCATTAAAATGTTAATATATATATAAAAAAAAAAATTAAATACAGAAACAAAATAATTTTAAAAAGTAAAGATTCTGGAAGCATTGAAGGAGATCCCATAATAATTGAATATAGATTTACGGTAGTGACAACAAATTATATTTTATTATATGATACGATTAATATCATGTTTTTAAATATGATGGTTTCGTGATTATCTCTAATATGGACACCCGACTTAATATATGATATTTACCATCTGAATCTAACCATGTCATGTCATCAAATGGAAAAGTCAGCCATCCATTAATTATCATGTTAATTACTGTGCCTTTAGTCCCAACAGCCCCAACATATTCTTTTGTTATTTAAAAACTTTTGCTTTAATTATCTTAAACAAAACTGAAAATCGTTAAGACGACCATTGTCTCAAAATATATGCATTCATTTTAGCGATTCTCAGTTGCTATCTACAACATTTTAAAAACATAAAATATTAGATCAAGTAAACACAGAATCAACTTTGCGCTGCTGCCCACAATCCTGTCAAGGATCAGACAAATATACATGTGCATCTAGAAAAGCAGATGTTTTGGAAAGTGCTACCCCATGTTTTTGTGCCATCTAGTGGTGTAGAGGAAAATAATATCAAAGGTGCCTTTTACCCTGGGTAAATAATGATCTGTTAAGCATTAAATATTTGTTAATGGTTTATTATAAAGTGATACCAATTAGCCTAATTGAACACTGGGTTTATTACAACGTATATCTTTATAAACTGAGAATTATATTTGTATAGATTGAGGCTATGTTTACATTAGTGCATTTTTGTTTTAAAATGCATAACTTTTGCTATGGTTACGCCTATCTTTTACACTACTCTGGCGTTTTTGACCCTTGGAAATTGAGACTTCCGAAAACGCTGCATACCCTGTTTTAGTTTGAAAAGTCTGAGGTTGCATTTCAGTGTAAACTGACCAAAACGGAGACTTTTGAAAATGATGGTTTGCCTGCCCGCATTCACTCTGCATATCCTTGACGACCATGTAAACAATAACTGTTTACACATTAACGTGCATGCTCAGTGTGCATGAATGGTCATGTGATTTCTGTTGCGTACTGTGGATGGAGATCACTTCTGAAACGCAGTTCAATGCACTAGTGTAAACAGGGCCTGCAATGTAAAGAAGCAATTTAAATAGTTGTGGCCACTAGCGGATTGAACTGTCAACAGTGACAAGGCATAACTAAGAGTGGTCCAGACCAACTTTACTAACATACGACTTACAGAATGTATACTTAACTAAAAATGTGTTAACATTAAGGTACAGTTTAAGGTATAACTTAAGAACGATGTAGCATTAAAAATGTTTCAGGAAACACACCTCAGAAATTCAAAATGCCATATAGTATCATAGACTAGTGTTTGCGTGTCTGTCTTACTAACTGGGATTTGTCACAGATTTTACATAATGTTAATCATTTGTTGGTTTGATTACTTCTATCGTCCTCATTTGTAAGTTGCTTCGGAAAAAGTGTCTGCTAAATGATTGAATTCAACTGTAAATGTATGGGCTTTTTTGACAGGTTCAGGCTAGTTCCATTCCTGACTGAGTTGAGGGCAGTGATGGACTGGGTGTGGACAGACACAACTCTTAGCCTGTCCAACTGGATCTGTGTGGAGGACATCTATGCCAACATCTTTATTCTCAAATGCTGGAGAGAAGCGGAAAAGGTGAAAATTTGCCATCCAAATGAATTGTATTGTCTTTCCGAATTGATACATACATGTGACATCATACCTTTTTATCATCATAAGAAATTCTAAGACCTGAAATGGATGTATCAGATAAGGGAGATATCCAAATTGTGCATAATAAATGCCTAACAAGCAATAATAAAATAATTAAAATGTGAAAATATACCACCTTCATCTACACTTTGCTGAAGGGGTGATTGACTGCTTTTTTTCTAGGCTTGATTGTGTTCATGGGGTGCAGTAACGTGTTAATGCTTCGTTAAAAAAAAAAAAAAAAAAAAAACGAACAACAACATTATTTCCATATCATTTACCTTTATTCTAAACCGCTCTGTCCCTTCTCCTATGAATGCTCTGATTATTTCCTGGTTTCATGAAACCCCTCCCTCTGAAATATGCAATGGGCTCAGATTGGTTAGCTGGCCCAGTGTGTTGTGATTCACTAAACTGCCTAGTGCACATCCAGAAACGTCATGCCCCTCACCTCAGAATGTTCTCCAGTTGTATTGTAAACAATGGCATTGTCAATATTGCTGTTGAATTTGAGCCCGATTGAGACCCAGAGAATATTTGTGAGGATGATTGCGCAGTACCTGTGCAAGCACACGGCTCTTACAGGACATTTCAGAATGGTATGTTTTTTTGTTTGTTGTCGTCTCATACTTTTAGATACGCTGTTACTTGTAAATGCTACTGCTTATGTTAGCATCTAATATACAGTTTTATCTTGATTAAAGCTTTAATACAGCATAATACATGATTGCTTTGTAGCATTTTTGTTTGTCAGCAAGTATTGCTCGCTACCACGACGACTGTGTGCACGTCCATGTTAACGCTTCTCATAGCTATGTGAAAAATATCTGTCTGTTTATACACATAAAGTGTACAGTTGGAACACCGCTCATTGATGGAGCTGACGAGCTGATGATTTGAGTCAGGTGAGAGAGAGAGATGCAGAACAGAGTGTGTGCAGAGCAGGGGGACACAAGGAACAGGATTAAGAACTGCTGCTCTAGAACATTGATTTTAAAACTTGTGAATCCATTAGATTTGTTAGAAGACAGAATCACGATTCATATATGAATAGATTTTTTTTTGTGAACCCCTAGTTTTGACGGCATAGCAACAACTCTCTCTCTTCTCTAAAGCTGCACAACATGGCCTCGTCCCCTTTTTTTGCATGTTCCCAGGGGCGGGGTTTATATAAATTTCGGGGTTCGTGATGTCACCAACCCTGGAAGTAGCTTGTTGTAGTCCCTACAAGCCGTAACTATAGGCATTGAACTGCCATAATTTTAAAAGACAGTATCTCCATTTCCATTGAACTTTCCGCGTCATAACTTTGCAGATATTGCTTATGCTCAAACAGCAACATTACACGTTAAATAAAGTTACAAAAGTGAAATCACAATCAATCAACCCTTTAAACGTTTAGGTTTTTTGAATTCAACTTTTTTGAATTCAATAAAGAAGTCAATCTGTGATTTTTAGTTCCTCTATTGGTCACACATATTCTCATCATATAAATTCACAAGTCAGAGTTCACCAGACTGAAACTTCATAAGCAGCAGACTGCAAAACTTCTTTGAGCTTAAAGGGGTGGTTTACTGCTTTTTTTTTTTCTTTGCTTGATTGTGTTTATGGGGTGCAATGTAACATGTCTTCGTGTTTCGTTTGTTAAAAAACGCCTTATTTTTCATATATTTCACCTTTATTGTAAGCCGCTTTCTCCTCTGTCATTTGAACGACCGGTTAACTTCCTGATTCTATGAAACCACTCCCTCAGAAACAGGCGATGGGCTCAGATTGGTTAGTTGGGCCGGTGTGTTGTGATTGGCTAAACTGCGTACTGCACATTGTCCGGAAACTTTACGCCCATTCCCTTTATGAGCGACAGTTACACGTGCTTCGGTCAAATGTAAATAATGGTGTCAATATTGCCGTATGAGTTTGAGCCAGAGTCAGACCCAGAAAGCGGTAATGAAGAGAGTCAAGCAGAACTTCCGCAAGCACGGCTCTTACAAACGTTTCTGAATGGACGTTTGCTGTTGTAATTACATATAATTTTTTGAAGTTTGTACACATTTGTCTTATACACACAAAATAGCATCGAACTAACTGGCTACTAACCAAACAGCGCCGGCTTGTGTTTACGTTCTTGATCAAATCGTAAAATTACGTCATAAAGTATACATGGAAAATACATTTACAAAATTAGTACATAATTACAAATTCGGGTTCAAAATGTTTGTATGCGTTTGTCATAGACACATGAAATAGCATTTAACTAACTGGCTACTAAAGCCAGCGTTGGCATTTGTTTACGTCCTTGATAAAACTAAAACATTACTTCTGAAATTATACATGCAAATACATTTAAAATTATGAAATCTTACTTACAGGTTGTGGCCCAACAACTGCTGCCATTGGTTTTAAAGTTGGGACTGCTCCATGTTTTAGTAATAGTTTCTGTGTGAATCCGGCATTGAACTCGTGTAGATACTGGAAGCTGTCTTCCGTAAAATGCGCAGCACAGAGAGCTGAATTAGGATTGTAAATGTAAGGAACATAATCAAACATAAATTTTAACCGTTGTTGATGAACTACAGCGTCCGTAGGAAGCCCGAACACAAAAGACCTGACAGCTGGGTGAAAATAGCTACAACTCTCCACTATAACTCTTCCTCTTCGACAAAGCCGCAGAACATGGCCTTGCCCCCTTTTCTGCATGTTCCGGAGGGAGGGGTTGATGGGTTTATTTCGTATGCAACCCGGGAAGTATCTCATTGTAGTCCCATATGGATCGTTTTTGTAGGCATTAAACTTCCTGATTTTTAAAAGATGATATCTCCGCTTACGTTGAACTTTCAGCGCAGCAACTTTGCAGATACTGTTCATGCACCAACAGCAACATTACACACTATTTAAAATGAAAAAAGTTAAAATCGCAGTAAACCACCCCTTTAAATTTCTGGTCAACTCAGGGTTGCTGCACATTTTTAAAGACAAAATCAAGGCTTCTTAAGACCTGAAGAAAAAAAGTAATACTGTACATTAGGTGGGTGCAATATTGGAGGGGAAAAAAATAAATTGTTGATGCCAAAAATGAGACAATAGCAATATCATGGCTGTTTTAGGCCTGTTGTGGACTGCTGATTCAAAGAGTCATTCATATTATTCATAATCTATGAAGTTGTAATGATTGGCCTTAACGGTAGATATTACAAGTGTTAAAACGGGGTCAGATTATACTTTATTAGATATTGGAGTGTTTAAATAGATGAGGCAGACAAAAATTTTCAAGTGGAAACACAATAAAACTAGAATAAATAAGGCTATTAAAAGCATGGAGTCCATTTGCACCATACCATAAAAAAGTCCATAAGAAATCCAGTGTGTTACTAGTCCATAAGTGAATGTCCCAAAAGTGTCCAACAGTGTATATACAATCCAAGTGATGTTCCAAGTGCTTGTATCTGGAAAGGAAAGTCAGAATCACACTCCACAGTCCAGAAATGGTGATCACCGACACATTTGTAAATGAGGGGTCATTTGCTTGCCATGCTGCCTCATTTATACTGTTCAATTCCTATTTCCTGTCATGTGATGAGTCACATGACAGGCAGACCCAGAGTCACTTAAAGACATATACACATTAAAATGGTTAAGAGGAATAAAATGGCTAAGATAACATGAAAACCTATTCAAACTGGGCTGCACAATAAATCAAAATGAAATCGAAATCGCGATTAGACAGAAGCTGCGATTGTCATGCATACCTTTCAGTGAAGCACGGTTCTGTGATCAGTAATAAATCTCCATCTGAAGGCCAGAGGACACTCCAACTCCAAATACGCACCGCAGAAGAAACCCAGGAAATGCCTAATGCAGTTGCTGAATAAATAGAAGATGCTTTTATTGATTCAACGTGACTAATAAACACACAACTACGGCAATATAGGGTTTATCTGAGTTCTTCTTATTATAATTTTCATTATAATAATGTATATCCATAATGCAATGCTAATCGACATATGTTGCATGCCTTATTCTGTGTAAGAAGCCATGTCAACTCACAGAAGGATTTATTTCAAACACTCGGCTGACATTATGAAGTGAGTTTGGAGTAAAAACATGTTATTAAATGTGGTATTTTCACCTGCTTTCAGATGGAGCAGCATTTACTACACAGAGCCATATTCACTGAGAAGCTACGCAAACAGCTGTCATTATTGCAAACAATTTCTTCGATTTCATAATTGCGCGATTATATCATCTGCGATTTTTTATTTATTTTTTATTTTTTTGCATAGCTTGTCAGTGAACTAAGGTTCTGTGTAGTAAATACTGCTCCATCTGAAAGCAGGTGATGGAGATTTACTACTAATCACAGAACCAGCTTTACTGACGAGATGTACATGATAATCACATTTGATTAATCGTGCATCCCTAATGCCGATGAACGGGGATGAGGTGGTTTGTTGCTAGGGTTGATGACAGTACCCTCCTTGGCTTCCACACCACAAGACTTGCAGCTCTCGACAAACCTCCAGACGTCGCTGCGGCCCGAAGGCCACCAGGCAACTCACAGGATCTGCAGGAGGGTCTTTAACCACCCATGTTTTCCTGCTGTCCTCTGGTGGAAGTGCTACATCATCCACCGGACCAAGGTCTTAGGGACAACGAGTTGGATCTTGTAGATGCCATCCCTCTTCTGGATCAGCAGATACAGCAAGCCCTGGTGTTCCCGCACTTTGATCCAGTTCATCGGTGGAGTGGAGGGAGAGATGGAAAGTCCCTGAAGAGTGTCCGTCATCATCCTGTGCGCTGCTGAGTTGTTCTCTGGAGAAGGGGAGGATGGAGAAGATGGTGTCGAAGTCTGGTCCGGTTGGAGTGGTGGCACAGAGGTCTCCATCGGTGGCTCTGTCGATAGTCCATGAAGTGGTAGATGTGCTGGGATTGTTGGCCAGAGGAAACCAGGGGTTGACGTGGGAGGCACAGGGCTGGTCTTCGCAGTGGTAGGAGAGATAGTGACTTCTGGATCCTTTGACTGCTCCAGCTGTTTCGCCCATTTCTTGTCTCTCCTGTTAAAACAGTCGATGACATCTCTCTCTAGTGTCGCCACAGCATCTTTGATAGATTCCTCCATTTTACTAAATTTAAAATCCACAGCCTCACTAAAATAGACCCTTTTTCTGTTACGCCTTGTACGACCCCATGCTCAGACAGCAGACACACGTGGACATCAGAGAGAAATGTGAGGAAGCCTATCTCAACATGAAAAGAAACATCCACCCTGACCAGTGTGAGAGACTTGAGACCACCACAAAACTGCAGGCAAAGTCCCAAGACTGTCACACTCACAGGGCAGGCAGGATTACAAGCACAAAATTTTATAGTGTATGTAAAGGTGACCATCTGCACAAAACCACCCTGGACAAAATCATGCGCTACCATGACACCAATGTACAGGCTACAGCAATTTTATGGGGAAGAGAGAAGGAGGAAATTGCTAGGAAGTGCTACTCCAAAGAGGTCAACAAAACCCATCAAAATGTAAAGATTAGTCTCTGTGGTTTTGTGATACGACCTGATGAACCCTTGACCAAACATTTCAACTAAAGAAGACACATCAGTACTACCACCAGATTCAACACCACATGTTTGTCTGCCACGTCCAGTACTGTGATTTTGTGGTGTGGACAACTCAGGAGCTGGTTGTAATTTGCATCCCAAGAGACAAAGAGTTCTTGCAGAAGAATTTACCTAAAGCAAAGCAATGTTTTGTATCTTTTATTCTGCCAGAACTTCTAACCCACAGCCAAGATCCTGCCCTTCAACCACCAGTATTTTGCAACACATGTGAAAAGCCAGAGTTTGGAAACATGATTGAGTCTATGATGTATTTCAGTAAGTAATAAGAAGTGCTTGTAAAGTTTAATTTTAAAGTAAGATAATTACTAGAAATAAAATTACAGACACTGCAAATTAATTTTTAAAGTTTCTGTATTTGATTATTCTAGTCACAGTTAATCACAATAATGTATACACAATGTATGTGAGCAGAGTCAAAAGAATATACATCGTCAGGTAATTTTTTTACACACAGATACACACATGCACACAGACATTATTTCACATATGACACACTCTTTCATTTCTGGGCACGACAGATTTACACAAATTGGTAAGAGCACCACACACAATCACCATGTCATCCAAGAGGCTAACTTGGAAAACTGGAATAACAAAAAGCAAAATTTTGAAACTTTTCCATCTGCTTATAACTCTCTCTATGTGTATTCTCACACGAGACAGTTGTCTGGATGAATATACTTCACAAGCAAGTAGCTGACTCTTTCCTTTCGTGAAACTTGGTATACGCAAAATGGCACCATAAGCAGCAAGTTCATCCCTGATCAAAAATCCCCTGTCTGCTAAGATTTCATCTTTTGGTTCCAAAAGGTGCAAAAATCCAGAATCAAGTGTTATTTGTTTATCTGACACTCTCCCACCCCAGCCTGCAGACAGAAATTAAACTGCCCCTGCAGGTGTTATTCCCACCAGGTACTTAATGGTGTTGTTATGCTTGTAGTTGGACCAGGTTTGAGCTCTGGCAGTCAAGTTAGTAGGTCTCTCTCTATGAATATCTCTGTACAGTCAGTTATACACCTAGATCTCTTGAAATGTCGCTTGAAACTTTTGGGCATATTTTTAAGGACAGTTGGCCATTTAATAACATATTTCAAAATATTTGCCATTACAGGCAACCAGGATCTCAGAATATTTGACACTGTGCTTTCAGAAACTTTGAACCTATATGCTATATCTCGGTTACTGAGCCTCAATCTCAGTTTCATAAGGACCACTAATAAATGATCTTCCAGCATGAGACATTCACTTAGCTTCTGCATGCTGTCTTTTATTTTTGACATTAACCAACTGAAGAGGACTGATGTTAGACCAGTGAGAAACAGAAAGTGTGCAGCATTGTTTTTGACTGTGGAAAATGAAAAGTGTGATTGCTGAAGCTTTTGGAACCTCACTGTGATTGACTTCAGGTAAGTTTTTTTATTTAATTAACGTTATTTGTTTGTACCAGTCGTGTTTTTGATGCATGCATTGGCAGAAAAAAAAAAGTCTTTATAACATGTACAACATTAACATTTTTTATTTGCAAAATGAAGCTGTGTATTTATTTCTGATTTCCTGAACAATTTGGCTTTATTGTAATCAGGTTAATGATCTTTGAAAAACCATGATTATGAACATACGATTACTTTATCTTGAGCTGATCACCCAACTGTGGTAGTGTTCCTTGATAGGTGTTTATATTTGTTCAAGCTTGACAATCTTATCGCCTTTATATCTCATTACAGATAAGAACAAAGATCAAATTATAAGAAGGGTTGCTTATAAGAGAGCATACAGTACATCTGAAACTGCTGAGGCTGGGAAGGTTTTTTACTATATTACCAACCAGGGGTGCATTTCCCAAAAGCAACTAAGCAGCAAGTACCGTTGTTACCAATAGAGTTCAATGCGACTTACCACCATAGTTTGCTAACGATGCTTTTGAGAAAGGGGGGGGGGGGTTGTGCTTTTTCTGTGTGTGTGTGTGTGTGTGTGTGTGTGTGTGTGTGTGTGTGTGTGTGTGTGTGTAATATTAACATTTGTTGTTTTTCTGATCAGCTGCCATAGAAGACAAACTGAAATCTGAGTGCAGAGACAGGAATAGTAAGTATATTTTAATGTCGTATCACCTCTGTTATAGAGATTTTTTAATCAGGCCTAATGGAGGGTGATTTGTTCAGTCTTGGAAGAAAAACATCAGCAATGTGTCCATTTCAGGTGGCTAATTTGTGCTTCCTTTCAGTCATTCATGTAAAAAAATCTGTTATTTATTTTTTATTTGTTTTTTTTTTTTTTGGATGACTAGGACAACTTATAATTTTAATTTTTTTTTTTAATAGTGGCAACAGAGGTGAAGAGAGTGTATGTTAGCATTACCACAACAGACATATTCATGTGAAATACCCTAGGTTACAATAATCCACAATTATCAAGATACCCTGTAATACTCACAGGTTGCTTTTTTTAAATAATTTGTCATCAAATAATATCAGTGAGTTTGTACTTGAACTCTGCTCACTGTAAGTGCTGTTGTTGGACTTCTTCTAATCATATGTTCAATGTAACTCATAGAGTACTGTACAGTGACTACAGACAAGAGGATAAGAATGATGAGGATATTGTCAAAAGGTAAACTAAATTCTAATGAATATCAATGCAAATTATAATACTAATACTATAATTGTAACGTGGCTGACGAGACGAGAGGCGTGCGGATCCATGTGCAGGCTTTTATTCTTAGGCATAGTCAAATACAGGCAGGGTCGAGCAATGGCAAACGGGTATGGCAGGGACAAGACAAAGAGTAAACTAGGGCAAGCAAAGGTTGACGATCGGCGAACAGAGTCCAGAGGGGCTAGGCAGAGAGATAATCCAGGAAACACGAGAAAACAATCCAAACTGGCAGGGAAAAACTAGGAAGACTAACAGGGGAACTGTAGTTGCTACGGCTAGGGGAGCGGTAAATGCAGACTACCAGGGCTCTGTAGAGTTGCTACGGCTAGGGGAGCGGTAAACGCATACAATACTCGGCCGAGAGGCAGAGAAAGTCCAAGGCTTATAAAGCGTGTGTGATCAGTATGTGCGTGGGATCAGGTGTGCGTGTGATTAGTGCAATGAGTGATTGGTGACAGCTGTGATCAGTGTTGGATGATGGGAAATGGAGTCCATGTGGTGTGTAAGTCCATGTGGTGAGCTAGTGACCTCTGGTGGTAGGTGAATGGAAGTGCAGACTGGATTCGTGACAATAATTATAAAATTATAATTATAATACAACTGTTATTGGCTAATTTTATATCAATTATTTTTCCCTTTCACAGATCCTGTGATAAAGCAGTCTTCAAATACTACAGTGTCTGAACTGCAAGCCAGTGTCTTAGTTGCAGAAAATGCCAGTCGTACTCAAAGAAGTGACCTCATCCCACCGGCTCCCCATTGGTCAGTCGTCACTCTACTTTTGCCACAGACTTGCAGACCGTCTGCTGTGCTCCAATCCTCCACCTCTTTGGCTGTAGTGGGTTTTTCCCGTCGAGTACACCATGGTCCTCGGTCACACCGGCATCACTCCAGTCCTCGGGGACTCTGGCTCCACCAACGATGCTCGTAGCTGTGGCTGTGCCTAGGTCTCCGGAACCTGCAACGATGCTATTCACTATTCACTTCTGCACTTTGTTTTTCACTAAATTTTTATTTATTTATTTTTTTCTTCAGAAAATTGCATTGTAATTTTATTTATTCTTTGATGTAAATTCTATACTTTTCAGTAATACAGGTATAACTAAAATGTTCTACAAATTGATAAGATAGCTCTTCCATAGCATTTCAGTCTTTTTTCATTTATTATAATGTTTTTTGTATAATGTTTTAAAATGTACTTGAGTATGTTTGTAGTAATACAAATATAATATAAACATGTGTATTTCAAGTGCATTTTTAATACATTTAATTGTATGTTTGTTTGTTTTTTTCACCAAGGTATATATGCTGTTGTACTTTTTTAATGTACTTTATGAATATTTGTAATGTACACAACAATATATAATACATTAAAGTTTTCTATATATCAAAGTGTGTACATGTGTATATAAAGAAAAAAACAGCTTTATAATATAGTAGTAGTGTAATGCTAATGCATTTGTAATGAGCTGAAATACAATTGAAATGTACTTGAAGTACATTAAAACAATGCTTCAAATATACTCTAACTGTAGTTCATGAAGTATTAAAAGTACATTTTAAACGTATTTTAAGAAATACACTTAAATTGCACTAAATATACTTAAAGTGGTTCCATTTTAGCACAATTTCAATATATTAAATATATTGCAAATAGATTAAAATCAAACTTAAACATATCTTGAAATACACTTAATATACTTAAAGTTCTTTCAAAATAATACATTTAATATGCACTTAGTATAGTATAGTTTAAATACATTAATTGCTTTTAAAAATACATGTTAACTAAAAGTTTAAACACAAGGCTGAAGTAAGTACTGTGATGGTAAAGATGGTTAAAGTAGGAGTTCAATTTGTTTGCTGTAAGATGGTCAAAGTAAGTAGGGGGTGAAGTAGTGGAATAGTTAGGTGTTTTGGAAGGTTTTTCCACTTAGTGTGGAAGAGTTTGAACAAAGCTTGAGAATGTTGGTTTTTAAATTCCTTGTTTTTATTGTTGTGATTATTATTTTTTAATGACTATTTGACTTCCTTTTATGTAAAGCACCTTGAATTACCACTGTGTATGAAATGTGCTATATAAATAAACTTGCCTTGCCTAATTGTGTCTGAAAAAGCACAATTTAAATATATTTCGTTTTCACCTGGGTCAGTTACACATTTTTTGTCATTTTAGTCATTTAGTCATTAGTCAAATTACCACTGTGTGTTCCTCGGAGACTCTGTTCTGCTGTGGATTTAATTTTGAAATTTTCGTATTGACAAATTACAGTATTACAGTATTGACAATATTGTATCCTTCTGGTCACTCACCTGCACTCCAACTGGAATCACTCACACCTGACCGTCATCAGGGAATCCTCCTCACCTGTTGCCACTAATCAAGCTCCCTATAAAACTTCACTCAAGCCATACCCTCATTGTCTGGTCTCGAGGTTACAAGCTCATCATGTGTCTGATCACTTACCTGCTGGATCTCTGTGGCTCCATGGATGTCTTCCTCCAGTTTATTCCACTAAGAGGGAAAGTATGTGACAGAAGACCAGACCATTAAAAACTTAAAACAACATGTGAGGACAACAGGTTTTCCTCAACACAACTCCTCGGAGCAACGACCCCAATCAGTCCACCATCCTCTGATTTTTCTTTCAGAATGGCCGGGATCTATAACTGTATGTCCAGGACCTCCTCGACTGCTGTAGCTGGGCAGCCGGTGATGACTTAACTCTAATGGAAGGATTTTGGTATGGACTAGATGATAGTATCCGGTTTATCATCCCTGTGGCTGATCCAAGCTGGGATCTAGAGTCTTACATCGACTTTGCTCTTCTGATAGTGGGATCAGCATTCACCGTTGGCGAAGTGACGGATGATCTCTGGTCTTCATTCATCATAATCACTGATTCCCAGTAGTCACCTGTTATGCCCAACAGTTCCGAGTTGGGCCTGCCAGCCTCTCCACAGGCAAGCCTGCCGTCAGGGAGTGCCCGCCAGGAGTGCCGTTCTCAATCTCAGAGAATCTGGTTCCCAAGCCACGGCCAGGAGTGTCGTTCCCAGTCCTGGAAAATCCAGTTCTCCAGTCTCGGCCAGGAGTGCTGTTCCCGATCCCCGAGAATCCAGTTGTCAAGTCGCAGCCCAAGCAAGAACGCTGCCGTCCACGACTCTCCCTCACCAGCCACCATCTGCGGCCCACGCCAGCCCGCCTGCAGAGAGTATGGCAACACTTGGTCCAGCGCTACTGGATATGGCACTACTGCTGGAGTTTGCGGCACCTATCCTAACCCCAGAATCTCCCTTACCTTTGCTGGTCCCGTCCAGCTCTTGGTCTCCTGAGTGTTCCAAGTCAGCCAGCTCCTCTCCTCCAGAGCGCCCTCAAGTGCCCGCTCTGCTAGTGCCCCCTTCTCCTGAGCGCCCACAATTGTCCGCTCCTCCAAAGCGACATCCGGTGGTCAAGGTAAGCCCTGGAAGGGCTACTGTTCCCACGACTGGCCCAGGGAGGGCCTCGGATCCCAAGATCTCGGCTCCAGAACCAGTTCTGGTTTTTGAGTTTGTGCTAATGCTAACTTCAATTATGAAGGCCAATGAGGTCATTCATAAAACCCCGGAGTGACCTGCCCTCTCACAGTCACCAGTTGAACCGCACTACACTTCCTAGCATCCTTCTGGTCACTCACCTGCACTCCATCTGGAATCACTCACACCTGACTGTCATCAGGGAATCCTCCTCACCTGTTGCCACTAATCAAGCTCCCTATAAGACTTCACTCAAGCCATACCCTCATTGTCTGGTTACAAGCTCCTCATCCATCTGATCACTTACCTGCTGGATCTCTGTGGCGCCATGGATGTCTTCCTCCAGTTGTTCCACTAAGAGGGAAAGTATGAGACAGTTATATACTGTATCAATAAAATCACACACTTGCAATCGTACTGATATTTGAGGAAAAAAAAAACAGCGCTCTGCTCGTGTGATATTGAACATAACTGCATAATGGTATAAATATACTGGACAAAAACTCATTGGGCCAAAAATGTTCATGTATATTGAATTTTATAGCTGCATTATGTAGTGATTATAGCTGGGCATGTAGCTGCATTACATAGTGAATATAAAAAGTTCAATTAGGTTTACACATTTTCTTTCTTTCATGTGCAGGAGATGGGTATACGCTGTCTTAAATGCGGCAAACTGTCACTTGAACAAGCAAATCCAAAAAGTAAAGTTTTATTAATATTACACTAATAAAATAGTTTTAATTCGGTAACTTGTTTAGCTATGTCTAAATCAAAGTGTAATCTAAAATTTAAGACTGTCTCATAAGTAAAAAAAAAATAAGACTTTTAATGACCTTTTAAATTTGACCAAATCACATGTAATACATGTTTAAAAAAAAAAAAAAAGTTTAAGGATCTGCAGGAACACTCCTAGCTCAGGCCATGTAGATCTGCAAAACTGAGAAGGTTCTGGAGCCTACATTTCATTCCAGACAACAGCTGGAAACCACAAGGTGTATTGGAAATTGCAGGCATACTCGGTTTGGTTTTATTTAGGGTGTGGGGGTATTTTTTTATTAGGGGGTACTTCTGCTCTACATGTCAACTAAGAAATAATATAGTTGAGGGATAATACAATCATTTGACATTTGAATTCTGTTTCACAATGGTGTACTCACTTTTGTTATATTTTTATTATAAACATGCCTTTCCTTATGTTTGTGGTGTTTTACATGCTATAAAACAATAGAACGTTTTCTTGCCACAGAAATACCCTCACCAACGTGGACAGAGGAAGAAGAAGGTGGTGAAATACACAATGGGTGGCTTCATTATTTTCGCTCTTATCTGCATCGTCTGGTTCCCTCTTCTCTTTATGTCTTTGGTTAAATCTGTAGCAGGAGTAACCAATCAACCTCTAGATGTGTCCATCCAGTTGAGCATATTTGGATATGAGGTATGTGATCCAACAATGTAATCTGTATTATAAATCAAGTCACTTTTAACCTTAAACAGAAAAACATTGTCAATAATACAGGTTGACCAAATTAATGCAGCCTGACAGTTCTTTAATGCAGGGATGGGTAACGTCGGTCCTGGAGTGCCAATGTCCAGCAGAGTTGAGCTCCAACCCTAATTAAAACACCTGAACCAGCTAATCAAAGTTTTTAGACTCCTAGGAAAATCCAGCCAAGTGTGTTGGAGCTGACCAGAGCAAAACTCTGCAGGATACTGGCCCTCCGGGAGCAGGGTTACACACCACTGGTCTAGTAAACTGTTTCCCAAACCTGATACTCCCAAAAGTATACATTTTGGATGTCTCTCTCACCATTCCCTACTAATGAGCTGAATTGTTGAATCAGGTGTGTTATATCTGGGAGACATACAAAATGTTCAGAGGAACAGGATTGGGAACCACTAGTCTAGTATAAGATAATTAATCGTGTTTTCTTTTTACATGTGTGTACAGCCATTGTTTAGCATGAGTGCTCAGGAGCACAATCTGATCCCATACTCTCAATCGGCCTTTCAGAAGATGAGCAATCACTTTGCCACTTACCCGGTACGCATTACATATGTCCCAAAACATGAACAATGACAATCTGTAGTTACCTTTCACTGTATTCAGCACATTTTAGTATGCATACACTCAAATGCAATTTCACCTTTAGATTGCTTCTTTTGTGACTGAAACCTATATTAATCTTTTATATATTTATATATATTTATATATATATATATATATATAATTTTTTTTTTTTTTTTTTTTGTCATTATTGTTATAAATTGTTTCACAATAGCAGTTTGAACCTTAACTGTAAACAGTCATCCTTCTGTTGTCAGTCTGATCAAACTGTCCTCCATTTACCTCAATTAGTCAGCGATGCAGTTTATTGTGAACTATATGGCAGAGGACATAGTGATGGCAAAGATCAAAAGTGACGCCAGTCGACTTTGGAACGTCAGTCCTGCCAGCCGAGATACCATGATCTATGAACTCAGCAATTCAACACACTTCTACGTCACACTGCGCTGGACTTTACTACGGTATATTTTCACAATCATCTTTTACGTAAAAAAAGTACATTTTAAAAAAAGTGTTCGCGTGTTTTAATGCATTTTTGGGGGCTGAAATTCCCTGTGTATTTACCGTACTGCAAAGTACATTATAAAATTATTCCCCCCACACTGATATACAGAACATATTTTGCATCTGAGGAAAACATATATTGCTCTCATTTGCTTTGTTTGTTTAACTTCATATCATAGTTTGTTCAACAATGTGCAATACTGAGATTGGCCAAATACATTGTAGATGGTAGAGAAGATATGAGAAACAGAAATGCACTTCCAGCCTCGGGTAGGGTGAAATAAATGTGTACATTAGCAATGTTTTAGGACAATTATAATATAATTTAATGGTGAATGTCATTGTTGCTGTGGCATGACATGATTTCAAACAGCCTCTTGAGTTATACAGTAGGTAGTCAACCAGAATGCCTATTACCGCCATGCTTACCGCGACGGTAATGCCGCAGCAGCAAATACAAATCACTCAGATGTGAAAGTTGTTCGCGAAATCACCACCAGGTGGCGCAAAGGGACGGTTGACATGCTTGCTCAGTGAAGTAGAAGTCTATGCGGGACTTTTTTTCTTTTCTCTTTTTTTTTTTTTTTTTTTTTTTTTTTTTCTTTTTGCAGTGAATCTCTCATTCACTTTTTAAAAACAATATGATGGAAATCGTTAAAATTCTGTTTTAGACATGCCATGTGGTATCTGGTTTGAGCATCTTGAGCTACAGCACATGGTGGAAAATGTCAGCTCTGTTATTGTCAACTCTGTTCGTTTTTTAAAAATTTAATGATAACAGAGTTGACAATGAGTAACAGTCAAATGTTACCTATCACATGTAAGTATTTTGCATTTATTATGTTTATTTTGGATTCTGGGTCATTTTACTGTAAATTATACATTTGTTTTACATCATTACAGGCTAAAGAAATTGAATTTCAGGTAATTTAACCTCTCAGCAGCAGAAAGGCAAGGGCAACAGAGGGCACAGCAGCATGCTGACCCTGTAAGGAAGGCAGAAAACAGACAGAGACAGATGACACAAAAGGAAAAAAGCACCACTACTCAATTAATGTTTTGCTCTGTTTATGAATATTAATGTAAACATATGGCTATAAAGTAAATCTAACATTCTTGCAAACTGCTATTCCTTGAATCAAGAGCTGTGTCTTATATTATGTCTATAAAAAAACTTGCATAGTGCACATCTAAATACTAAATAAAGGCATATGGGTAGAAATTGCCAATAACTGATTTGCATGCCCAGGGTGAGGGAGCAGCGACGTCGTTTTATTTTCCAGATCTTTGGACACATTAAGTTAATTTTCAATTGCATGAAAGATCTGTAATTCACATGTATTTTATCAAATTAAATAGTTGTTACATTTAAAATGGTTTCAGAATCTGGTAAAAAATGTTGTGGTTTTTGGTCTTTTAACTACAGGTGGTCAACTCTGTTTTGTGACGTCAACTCTATTTGTTTAAAGTTTTGCTTTAAAAATGATGATTATGTGTTTTATTGTTAACAAATTGCTCAGAAGCTAATTAGCCTAAATAGTACTACTACTACATTAAATTTTAAAGAATTTCATTTTTTTTTTTTAAAGCTATGATTAGAGAAAATGCACACCATGTTGGCAACTTTTCAATTAAACGGGTTGATATTTTTACTCTAAAACAAAGCCTATATATTTTTAGGTTTAAAGTTGAATTAATGGATTAATAGACAGATGTTCTTCTAGGGAGGACAGGGTTTTAAATTGTGTTACATTTGTTAACTGTATATGTTTGACCCAATTTGTCTATTACAGAGTTGACAGATTTTTATGTTAGTACATTGATTTTCAGAATAAATATTTAAAATCTTACAAGTTTAAGATCAGCAAATATAGAAAATATTAAATTTAAAGTGTGTTCTATGAAAATAAAAAAAAGTTTAACCAAAAAAATCCTTTTATTTTTTTTCTTTCTCAGCTTGAAATGTACCTGCAATTCTAGAATGTGTGTGTGTGTGTGTATATATATATATATATATATATATAATTTTTTTTTTTTTTTTTTTAAACCCATGCTGGGCATAGTTTTTGTTAACTACCCAGCAAACATGTTAATGTGGGGCCCACATGGGTTTCACATGGGCTACAAGGGGTACAGAGTGGGAATGGCTCAAAATAGGCATCTTATCTGGGGCCCACATGGGTGAACCCATTAACAACTTTCTCGCGAGATCCCATTCCCCACGACATCAAACTACCGCGAGATGCAGCCCTGCCTCTTTAAGGAAAGACGTCAAACTCTCCACAGACTCATGCCTTTCAGGCAGCTTCACCCTCCTTATATTGGTAGGGGAAATGTGAACCCGAGATAATCATGCCAGCTGTATATTGAACTACATGCAAATGAATATTGGAGGAGAGACACACCTGGCTTGTATTTGGATAGCTTCTCTCAATTGCTGACTTAAGTGGGGCTTCAAGAAAACCAAGTGTGAATACCTTTGCTTTCTCCACATATAGTGATTGTTTGAAAAAGTCCTCACCATCCAGATAATAAGCCATCATTTGTTGATGCTTCATGGAAAGTGTCAGTACAACAGTACAAACCAGTTACAGGATGAAAGAAAGACAAGTGCTTGCTTGGCACACATTCCCCCTTCACACCACTGACATTTTGCAAACTTCCATCTGTATGCAGTTTCTGGACAAAAGAATTGTTCTTAATTTGAAATCACTGATCTCAACCTGACCAGACTTGACTTCATGCTTACTGATTAAACAAAATCTGCACAGATTCTCAGAATTGAAGCTTTCTTGAAAGCCTGCCAAGCTGTGGGCTCCCAAATTATCTGCACATACACAAAAGACTGTCCCCTTTACATACTGATTCAAAGCAGGCACAAAAACACCGGTTTGCTCCAAACACTTCACATCTTTCATCAGTGGATCAAGAAACTTCTCATATCCAAAGAACCGCACATCATCACTTTTACCAAGCTGAATCGTGTGAAGACTAGTGCGGAATTTGGATGGTAAGTTTAGAATCACCCAATACATGGCAACAATCTTATGGATTTTTCTTGAGGTGCCCAAGGGATTGCATGCTTCAAATTCATCCACATACAGTCCCAACGATATTGCAAGATCTTTGTCACCTAGAAGTCTGTTCTCTTTTAAAGTAAGAACCATCTTGAAAAGACTCAAACTGTCCAGGAGTAGACTGTCCACTGAACACAATCTTATCCAAAATACCTTTTTGGCCTAGTAAGCGTTCCAGAACATGATATAAAGACACATAAACAAAGTGATTTTTGTGTGTCCTGTCATAGAGATACTCTGTTGGCTCAATTACAGAGAAGTGTTCTTTGAAATATGAATTCCTTCTGTGGTCTGTGGATAAACTGCCTTTTCAAGAGAAGAGGATTGGTCTCTAAAATAGCGCTGCTGATTTCCTGGAGAATGGATGTATCTACATCAATTTTTTGTTTGACCAAAATATTTTTAAGGCTTTCAACAGCAAGAGACTTGGAAAAGTGCAATATATCATGAATTTCCTCGACTATGTTTTGGATGGCACTCCTAGATATATGCAAGACTGTTTGTATTTTCAAAAATACAGAAGCCAGTTTACGCTCAAGAGTTTCAATATCCACACTTTCACTACCAGAGTCAGTAGCCTCTTGAACAGTCTGTAAGGACTCCTCAGCAGCTAGGTCGTCATCATCAAAGTTCAATGCTGTATCAGTGTTAAGGTTCTCGGTTTCAGTAATGACCGAGGTTCTTAAATTTTTTGTTGTGTGAGTTTTGTGTTTCCTGGTCCTGTGAGAGGCAAAATTTGTAAGCCTGTTGACTTTATACTCACAGCCAGCAAAAGGACACCGTACAGTTTCATGCCTTCTTAGATGTGTGTTAAGATGTCTAAAAAATGTGCTTTCACTGCAAACATTTTCAAACTCACACAACTCCCATTTAAATGCTAGGCTAACTTGCCCACTAGTTCTGCTGGTGTGGCAGCGTGACAAATGAGATTTTAAAGCACTTCGTGTCTTGAATGAGCAGACACAATCTGAATATAGGCAAGGCCAATTTGTGCTTTTATGACCTTGTCCATGACGAAGTCTGTAATGCTTCACCAGGACCTCTGTGTCAGAATGTGAAAATTTACAATATTTGCATTGCATTTCCACCCTTTTAAATTTTTCTTCTTCTTAAGTGGACTACTTTGCTTAACTACTTTACTTTTTCAAAATCATTTCTCTCATTTTTACAGATATTTTCAGCTAGCTAACTATATGTATGTAATAGCCTATAGTCTAAATCAATGTCATAATACAGACTATTGAGGTTTTGTCAAGATGTATGAGCAAAGCTAATAGCGTAAGATATTCATGCAATATATATATATATATATATATATATATATATATATATTATTTCCCTTATTTTAATTATGTTGCTACATTTCTTGTTTTTCCCCATAGACAACCATATCTCAACACTTTAATTAGCCTAGTGTATGAAGCACCCAAAAGTGCACAAAATCAGTTACTCAATACTACAATTTATGAACGTCACAACATTTTTTCCATCAAACAATTTAAAAAAAAATCACTTTTCCCAGTTTCTCTCAAAACTTGAAAAGATTTGCACAATGTTCATGTACTTTTAAAGCAATTGCAGTAAGATGTCTACATGGTCAATGCATTTTTGTAAACACATATTACATGACAAATAAAATATAGTCGATTATAAAAAAACTACAACTACCGGTACATACCAGTGATTTTAGACAGGCTGGACTAAGGCACGACACCACTACTTCACATCAGCTTTGATCAGAAACATGCTGCGAAATAGATTAGGCCATCAGTTTGAGAAAAGCACAACGTTCATTATACATGGCAAATAAAATACAGTCGGTTATAAAAATGATTACTACTTACCAGTGGTTTTATAGAAAAGATGGATAGCTCAGGCAGGACGTGTCGTCATTCACGTCAGGATGGACAAGCACACAAAAGTGCACGAAAACAGAAAGACGCTATGAAATGATATTAGGCCTTAAGTTTGAGAAGACCACAACGTTCATTATACATGGCAAATAAAATACAGTCGGTTATAAAAAATGTTTACTACATACCAGTGATTTTAAATAAAAGCTGGATTAATCACGATAGCATCATTTTTTAAAAAAAAATCTGCGTCACACTAGAGAAGTCTCAAAGTGAGCATGCGTTCAAGGTTCAAACTGCGCACGCGCTAACAAGAATCGCGAGATTCAATGAAAACTTAAACTTCTTTGTGAGATCATCAAAATATTGCATGTTTTTAACATTTAAGGAACAAATTGGTTGAAGCTACTTAGTATAATGCATGAACACTTCCAATCAAAATATCATTTACTGCTTTATGTTTATTAGGAGGACTTTTTGAAAATTGGCTTTTTTACAGTGCATGGTTACATATATGCATGAACTTAATTTTTTGAGGTGCATTACGCCTTTATTATTATGAAGTGAAATTAATAACTAACCATTCTCTTGCTTTGCGGACACAAAGACCAAAGATAATTCGTAGTCCGTGGTCAGCAGGATCACTGGCACTGAAAAACTTGAAATATTAGATCTTTATCAGAAATGTGTGTATTCTGCAGCTGAAAACACACTGCTTAATGTTACACATTATGATTTTAATTTGGATAGAATATGTCTATGTTACTTTAAGCAAAAAAATAAAAATAAAAAATAGCCTCCAGCAGTGTGACTGAATATTCATTTGTGTAATTCCAGTTGGAGGGGTTTGGGGTTTGGGAAAGTTGAGCTCCAAAATAGGGGCTGCAAAGTAGAGGTCTGCATTCCCGCAGCTCTTCCGCAGGAACTGCTGGACCCGACCAGATTTCTTGCGCCGCAGGAATAATGCGGTAGCGGTCAGTAACATAACATGTATTTTGTTTGTGGGGTCTGTGCGCAGCGACGCTCAGAGCAGACTGTACCGATGGTGATATACGGGCCTCAGACAGAACAGGCAGGTTGTCGATCAGTGACAGAGCAGAATAAGGGTGGAGCAAAGTGTGGATGATGCTCTGTCCTTGAAGGACGATCAACTCGGTTTTGTTTATATTTTGCTTAACCTGTAATTTTTAAATGATAGATGCCCTATTTATTTAATTTTCTCTGCGACACTTTTCCTACTGTGTTAAAAGAAAAATGTCAAACGAATCTAGTATTTTGACAAGACGAATAAAAATAGCTAATAGGCTTTTTTGTACAACTTACTTTTTTTCTCTCTCTGCAACACTTTTTCCTATTGTGTTGTAAATGTTAAACAAATTCCTGACGAATAAAAATAAATACAATTTAGTACCCCTTTATTAGTTTTTATATTACAATTACTATTTCGTTATATAATGTATTTGTTGAATAATGAAAGAACTTGTGAGTTTAAACTTACAGTTTTTTTATTTTTTTTATTTATTTTTTTTATTATTATTTGTTTATTATTTATTATTTGTCCAGTATAGGCTATTTTTTTTTTTTTCTGTTTTGGCTAAATCGTGACCAGGTTTTATTTATTCATTTCTTGTTTAATAATGGGAATTAAATAATACAATGTGCTCACATTTTCACTAAAATTAAGGAAGGAATTCATAAAATTCAACGATTTCTTAATTCGGGCATGTCATGTGCAGGAGTTGTCTAATGTAGTTCCTGTTAAATAAGGACAGATAACAAAGTACGTCCATGACATGCAAAAATTGTAACGTTTATTGTAGGAATTATTAAATGTAAATTTCAAACATTTGTATTTGTGACAAATATTAAGTAATGTGGCAATGACATTAGCATATCCACATTGAATATGCTTCCACTTTTAATGTTCCAATACAAAGTAAACTACATTTCTTTATTTTATGGTAATATAACATATCATCTAATAATATGTCATTATTACTGTCATTTACTATGCTGATTGTGCTCGTTCTGAATAACAAACGTACTAAAGTACTAAATTTGCTTCTGTGAATATGAATTGTTTAAACTAGTTTATCTTAGATTATAGACTAAATGCAACCAATTCCGGCAGAGTGCAATGCAAAACGCGAGGGAATGTGCTCCAACGCATTCATATTCTTACTTTTCAAAGTCTGTGGTTAAAGTGCCACTTTGCGGTAAAAGGCAGCAAATAAACTTTTTTTTTTTTTTTTTTTAATGTTGCGGCAATGGCGGCGGTAGAAGTATTATTCTGGATGAGTACCATCTGTAGCTGGGCAATGCAGACAGACGCTGAGTGGCACTGCCTGTGTGTGTACACTCAAATTTTAAAGACGGCACTGTGTTTCATATCCGGTGTGTGACTGCCAGTAGTTCCCCTGGTTAAACTCATAACCTAGATTTTCCCTTTCGAAGTTTCAAACTTTCTGAGACATCTGGAGTTGATACTATGGGGAAATCAATGCCCACTCCACCTACAGGAGTGCCTGCCTCACTAAACTGATAATTACAATACCGGGCGTTGAATAACCTGACTCTACAGATGGAGTCAAGTCATGTCAATCCTCAGGATACAATATGCATCATAAACCCTATTTGGACGGGATTAGTTTTACAAAGGTAGATTTAATGCAATTTTACCACAGGATGTCTGTAATATAAACAACCAATTTGCACAGGATATTACATTTTAGTAAAACTACCAGAAGTGGGAGTAGTAACTCGATTTACACACCGCAGTCACCTCCCTGACTGTGTGTGTGTGTGTGTGTGTGTGTGTGTGTGTGTGTGTGTGTGTGTCTATATATATATATATATATATATTAGTAGTTGATAAATAATAATTGGACTGTGTCCTATGTAGAAAAAATGTAGAAAAAAAAATCCTTAACATACAAATAACAAGAGAAAAATGTATCTTCATTCTTAGAGTTACAAATAGCACTTTCAGTCGGTCACTCCGAGTCACGTCGGTGACTGACGAATTGGGATCTCACCAGAGAGACCAACCCACTTTGAGTGTAACTAAACGAGCCAATGGACACTGGCATGCGGTATTTTGCATCTGGCTGTCACACTCCACAGCGTGGGAATAGCAGCAGGTGCACCATATTAATTCATAGTTTCGCTTCGGAGCCGAGTGGTGGTGCATCACTACTGCTCTCTACTTCGGTGTTGCAGAGAGAATGAGAGAGTGCGGGCATTACGGCAACAGCAGCGGTGGTCACGGTCTCACGGCTATCGAGTTTGTGCTGACAGCCACACCAGGAGTGGGCGGTGGCCAGCTCCACTGTGTGTTTCAGCACTAAAAGAGCATTTCTGTAAAAGAGCAATATGGGAAACCGCGTCTTTTTAACCCTCTGGGGTCTGAGGTCATTTTGGGGCCATTGAGATGTTTTGACATGCCCTGATATTTGTGCTTATTTCAGCTACTTAAAACATACTATTGACCAACATGTATTATTATTTTTTATTTTTTTGTATTCAGCACAAACTGTGCTACAATAATATGTGACCAAGATGATGTACATGTTTGCATTTTTTAGAAAAAAAATATTATGCGTGGTTAGTACGTTTTGGGGGGGGGGGATGTAGCTGAAGTAAGGCCTTAAACCCCACACTAAATAGTTCTGAATAAGACTTTTGAGTAATCAGTCTTGTAGGCTAGAATATTTACTTCAAAATTATGTGAAAATCATTCTGCTTACTCATTCACAGAAAACAATACTGATTTAATTTTTTAAAGACATGTTTTGTCATCGAGGGTCTATATGCGAGGGAGTGGCAATGGCCATGAATATTAAGTGAGTCTCACCTGAGAGACAAATGGCCCAGCAGTGTGACTGTGACTGTGAGGCAGGTAAGAGAGAATGTGAGGAGATTGAAAAAAGTTTTTTTTTTTTTTCATCATTTAACACTGTATAATCAAAACATACATAATGAAGGTCAAAGACACATCATTGTGCACACTGATCTAACCACAGAGATGTGAACAGACTTTGAGTCATTCCTGCAACAAATTCTGTTCAACAAGTGAAACAAGTAAATCATAACTGATATTTACATGTGTTATTTAAGTGTTTCTACTTCTTTCCATGGATTCAAGAAGAAAAAAACATAACCAGTAGAAAAGGAGCTTATTTGAACATAGAATATCAGTGTAGTTGAACATCTGATGTTGGTACAGAGGAAAACAGTTTGAAGAGACATCAGGGTACAACTGGTGCTGGTTTCTGATTCAATAAAATACAAACAAAAAAAAACATTTGTGAGCATGTTAATATCAGGAACATCTGTATATATATATATGTTTGTAGCCATAGACTCACACATGCTTTGTACTATCATAAAAAAAGAGAAATAAATCTTATATCTGAGAAACTAATTATTATTGTTTAGCACATTATTAAAATCTATTTCTGAACAGAGTAGGCTATTAATAATAAACATGTACTAAACATACTTAGACTCGTAGCATTCATCATGTTACAGTGTACACTCATATTACTTTTATTGTTTTATATAGAGCATGAAAACATCATGGCGCCGTAAGAAATTTAAATACGGTGAATTGCCTATCATATTCAAAATGTTTTACACGATTTCAAACATTGTAGTCAGGAATTATAGTTTGGGAAAAACCCAACTATGATTTTGTAGTCATATAGTCTAGTATGTATGATTTTAATTTTTTTTTAGTAGCCTATGATATGATTATGTAGCCACAGATTCAAGCATGCTTTGTACAATAAAAGGATGTACTTTTTACTATAAAAATATTTTATATCTGAGAAACTAATTATTATTGTTTAGCACGCGATTAAAATTTATTTGTGAACAGAGTATTAATAATAAACATGTACTAAAAATTCTTAGACGCGTAGAATTCATCATGTTGTCGTTTGGAAAAAACCCAACTAACTGTTAGTAAATCTGTTCAAGTTTGTCACAATAAAACATTAACTAATGCAAAAAAGAAACATTACTTACTCCATCAGATTGATCTCTTCTACTGGATGAAATCGTGTTCTTCTTTCGAGGGAAATCCTGCTTTTACTCGGCGCATCTTCCAGAAACGAACAGTAGCCACGATGAATCTCCTCACTCTTTGTTTGTGTTGTATACGTGTTTTTCGACCCCAGAGGGTTAAAGATGTCTTATCACCCATGCTTTTCTGGAATGTGGTCGTTTCCTGGCACCTCACGGTCACGATCGCTTCCTCACGTGTCTGGGCATTCAGCACACTGAGGAAGCTTTCGTGGATGGTTCATGTTCTTCTTGCGGGGACATGACCATCTCGGAGTTGCATAAAAGATTCCGCTATGTCAAACATGGCGGGGTCCCTCAGCCTCTGCCGCGAACCAGCATTCGTCCCTGCTCCCCGGGCAGCGCTGCGTCCAGTGGAGTCAGAGGTGATTTGAGGATCGCAGTGAGGGCTTCCCCAAGTGGAGTTTCTTACCCCTCAAGCGTTTCCTTCGGTGCCCCCTCTGACGACCAGATGTCGATCGCTGCATCGAAGGATGAGCCCTCTCTCTCCGGGGATGACAACCCGGCTGCGTTGCCCCCTTCGGGTGTGGTAGCATTGTCCGAGCCAGACCCAGAGATGACGGCCATGATTTCCCAGGCTGCCAAGAATGTCGGGCTTGTGTGGAATCCTCCACCGTGTCACGATCCTTCGAGGCTGGATGAATGGTTTCATGGTGGGGGTTGCGCGGGTTCTCAGCACCCCTCTCCGGTGCCATTCTTCCTGGAAGTGCATGAGGACCTCACAAGATCGTGGAAGACACCTTTTACTGCCCAAAACAAATCTTGTAGCTCCTTCGCCCTCACCAGCCTCGATGGTGTAGCCGCTTTGGGGTACGCAGGCATCCCCATAGTGGAGCGGTCTGTGGACATGCAGCTGTGTCCAACAGCCGCTACCACTCTGCAGGGTGACCCGCGTATCCCCTCACGGGCCTGTAACTATCCGTCAGGTCTAACTGGCAGTGCTTATAGAGCTTGTGGGAAGGCGGCTTCTGTGCTCCACACCATGGCGTTACTGCAGGTCCACCAGGCCAAAGCCCTGAAAGACCTGCACGAGGGTGGCGGTTCTACATGTCAGACACTGTAATATGCTCTGGTCCCCTCCCTGCTTACCGGGGTGATGAGATTCATAGCAGACTGTCATCACTTAATGGCTGGATGTCTAAGTGGTGCCCGCAAAATAACATAGGCTTTATAGACAATTGGATGAGTTTTTGGGGCAGACCTGACCTGTTGAAAAGAGATGGTGTTCATCCCTCCTGGGGTGGTGCCGCTCTTCTCTCTAGAAATATGGCACATAGTCTTAGAATTTGTACTTGACTAACTGGAGCCCAGGTCAGGAAGCAGACAGACTGGCTAAACCGATCGTCTGCTAGCCGCCTCACGTCACAGAAGTCAGTTAACTCTCAGCACATAGAAACTTTTTCACCTAGATATCACACTATAGAGACTGTGTCTGTTCCCCGAACTAGAAAATACAGAAAACATCCAAACCAATGTAATAGTAAAAATTTAATTGATGTTCAACAAATAAAAAAACAATATAATACAGATAAAGACTTGATAAAGCTTGGCTTATTGAATATTAGATCCCTTTCTTCAAAAGCACTTTTTGTAAATGATATGTTCACTGACCATAAACTAGATGTGCTTTGTCTGACAGAAACCTGGCTAAAACAAGATGATTACATTACTTTAAACGAGTCTACACCCCAAGATTACTGTTACAAACATGAACCGCGTCCAAACGGTAAAGGGGGAGGTGTTGCTACAATTTATAGAAATATTTTCAGTATCTCTCAAAGGTCGGGCTTCAAGTATAATTCGTTTGAAGTAATGGTGCTCCATATAACGTTATCCAAAGAAACAAGCGTTAATGATAAATCCTCTGTGATGTTTGTACTGGCTACTGTATACAGGCCACCAGGGCACCATACAGACTTTATTAAAGAATTTTCTGATTTTCTGTCGGAGTTAGTGCTGACTGCAGATAAAGTCCTAATTGTTGGTGATTTTAATATCCATGTTGATAATGAAAAAGATTCGTTGGGATCAGCATTTATAGACATTTTAAACTCTATTGGTGTTAAACAACATGTGTCAGGACCTACTCATTGTCGAAATCATACTCTAGATTTAATACTGTCACATGGAATTGATGTTAGTGGGGTTGAAATTTTGCAGCAGAGCGATGATATCTCAGATCATTATCTAGTCTCCGGTATATTCCATATAGCTAAAGCTGTAAAGCCAACTTCTTGTTACAAATATGGTAGAACCGTTACCTCCACCACAAAAGACTGCTTTATAAATAATCTTCCTGACTTATCTCAGTTCCTCAGTTTATCCAATAGCTCAGAACAACTTGATGATGTAACAGGAACTATGGACTCTCTCTTTTCTAGCACTTTAGATGCGGTTGCTCCTTTACGCTTAAGGAAGATTAAGGATAAGAGTCCAACACCGTGGTATAATGAGCACACTCGCGCCCTAAAGAGAGCAGCCCGGAAAATGGAGCGCAGCTGGAGGAAAACTAAATTAGAGGTATTTCGTTTAGCTTGGCGGGAAAGTACCCTATCCTACAGAAAAGCATTAAAAACTGCTAGATCTGATTACTTTTCGTCTCTTCTAGAAGTAAACAAACATAACCCTCGGTATTTATTCAATACAGTGACTAAATTAACGAAAAATAAAGCATCAACAGGTGTTGGCATTTCCCAAGAGCATAGCAGTAATGACTTTATGAACTATTTTACTTCCAAGATCGATACTATCAGAGATAAAATTGTATCCTTGCAGCCGTCAGCTACAGTATCGCATCAGATAGCACACTATAGATCCCCTGAGGAACAATTCCGTTCATTCTCTACTGTAGGAGAGGAAGAATTGTATAAACTTGTTAAATCATCTAAACCAACAACATGTATTTTAGACCCGATTCCATCGAAACTACTAAAAGAGCTGCTTCCAGAAGTCATAGATCCTCTTTTGGCTATTATTAATTCATCATTGTCATTAGGATATGTCCCCAAAAGCTTCAAATTGGCTGTTATTAAGCCTCTCATTAAAAAACCACAACTTGACCCCAAAGACCTAGTTAATTATAGACCGATCTCAAATCTCCCTTTTCTGTCAAAGATACTAGAAAAGGTAGTATCCTCACAATTATATTCCTTCCTAGAGAAAAATGATATCTGTGAGGAATTCCAGTCAGGATTTAGATCATATCATAGTACTGAGACTGCTCTCATTAGAGTTACAAATGACCTGCTTCTATCATCTGATCGTGGTTGTATCTCTTTATTAGTTCTACTGGATCTTAGCGCTGCGTTCGACACTATCGACCACAACATTCTTTTAAATAGACTACAAAACTTTGTTGGCATTAGTGGAAGTGCCTTAGCATGGTTCAAATCATACTTATCTGACCGCCATCAGTTCGTAGCAGTGAATGAAGAGGTATCATATCGATCACAAGTACAGTATGGAGTACCTCAAGGCTCAGTACTAGGGCCGTTACTTTTCACGCTTTACATGTTACCCTTGGGAGATATTATCAGGAGACATGGTGTTAGCTTTCACTGTTATGCTGATGATACTCAGCTCTATATTTCTTCGCGGCCCGGTGAAACATACCAAATTGAGAAACTAACGGAATGCATAGTCGATATAAAAAACTGGATGACGAGTAATTTTTTACTGCTAAATTCTGAAAAAACAGAGGTGTTAGTTATCGGACCTAAAAACCCCACATGTAATAACCTAGAACATTATTTAACACTCGATGGCTGCTCTGTCAATTCTTCTTCATCAGTCAGGAACCTAGGTGTGCTGTTCGATAGCAATCTTTCATTTGAAAGCCATGTTTCTAGCATCTGTAAAACTGCGTTTTTTCATCTCAAAAACATATCTAAATTACGACCTATGCTCTCAACGTCAAATGCAGAAATGTTAGTTCATGCGTTTATGACCTCAAGGCTAGACTATTGTAATGCTTTATTGGGTGGTTGTTCTGCACGCTTGATCAACAAACTACAGTTAGTCCAAAATGCAGCAGCTAGAGTCCTTACTAGAACCAGGAAATATGATCATATTAGCCCGGTTCTGTCAACACTGCACTGGCTCCCTATCAAACATCGGATAGATTTTAAAATCTTGTTAATTACTTATAAAGCCCTGAATGGTTTAGCTCCTCAGTACTTGAGCGAGCTCTTATCGCATTATAGTCCTCCACGTCCGCTGCGTTCTCAAAACTCTGGCCATTTGATAATACCTAGAATATCAAAATCGACTGCGGGCGGCAGATCCTTTTCCTATTTAGCACCCAAACTCTGGAACAATCTACCTAACACTGTTCGGGAGGCAGACACACTCTGTCAGTTTAAATCTAGATTAAAGACCCATCTCTTTACCCTGGCGTACACATAACACACTAATACGCTTCTATTATTCAAATCCGTTAAAGGATTGTTAGGCTGCATTAATTAGATCAACCGGAACCGGGAACACTTCCCACAACACACGGTGTACTCGTTACATCGTAAGTAGAATGGCATCTACGCTAATATTTGTCTGTTTCTTTCCTATGATCAGATGGTGGATCAGCACCAAGAGATGATGTCTGCAGCCCTGATCGTCAGCGGAGACCAGGACACCCAGATGACCCCCGGAGACCTTGATTAAAATACATTAAAACTAAAAATATAACTAAAAATATAATAAAATACCTAACTACATAATACTACTATTGTTAGAACCTGAAACTTTTGAACTGTGGGTGTCGTCTGGTCAGAGGAGAACTGGCCCCCCGACTGAGCCTGGTTTCTCCCAAGGTTTTTTTCTCCATTCTGTCACAGAGGGAGTTTTGGTTCCTTGCCGCTGTCGCCTCTGGCTTGCTCAGTTGGGGACACCTAATTTCTGGCGATTGTCGCCGATTTGATTGCTCATATACTATTTAAACTGAACTGGGCTGGACAATGACATCTCTGAATTCAATAATGAAATGCCTTTAACTGAAAATTAAATGTTTAATCTTATTATATATTACTGACACTCTGTCCTCCAATTTGATACTGTTAAGTGCTTTGACACAATCTGTATTGGTAAAAGCGCTATATAAATAAAGGTGACTTGACTTGACATGAACTGCGTGCTGCGATGGACCTCGCTCTTCAAGCGACGAAGGTGACCACACAGTCTCTGGGTCATGCGATGTCCATGCTAGTGGTCCAGGAGCGCCATTTCTGGCTGTGTCTAGCTGACATGAAGGAGCATGAAAAGGTACAGTTCCTGAATGCTCCCTTGTCGCAGACCGGCCTCTTCGGTGATGTTGTCGAGAGCTTTGCCCAGCAGTTCTCAGCAGCACAGGAGCAGACTGAGGCACCCTTTATGGCCGCCCCTGCTCCTGCGCAGCCGCAGTAGCCTTCCACCAGGCAGTGTCGTGGAGCCGGTCGCAGGCAGGATGCCCAGCCTGTCCAGGTCCCTGCCAAACCTGGCGGCAAGCGCAAGTGCAAGAGGCGAGACAGACACTGTGCAAGATCAGGGAGGACGAGGAGCAGATCCTGTTAGTGGCTCCATATTGGCCCAACAGTACCTGGTTCCCGGAACTCATGCTCCTCGCGACAGCCCCTCCCTTGCCAATTCCTCTGAGGAAGGATCTGCTTTCTTAGTGACGGGGCACACTCTGGCACCCGCATCCGGACCTGTGGAAACTCCACGTCTGCTCCTTGGACGGGACACGGAGGTTCTAGGTGACCTACCCCAGGAGGTAGCGCTAACTATCGCTTCAGCACGAGCACCGTCCACTAGACGGGCCTATGCTCTAAAGTGGAACCTGTTCATCGAATGGTGTTCCTCTCACCATGAGGACCCCAGAGATGTTCAGTCAGAGCCATGCTTTCCTTCTTACAGCAGGGGTCGGAGCATAGGTTGTCCCCCTCCACCCTTAAGGTTTACGTTGCTGCTATTTCAGCCCACCACCACCCCATAAAGGGGAAGTCGGTGGGGAAGCACAATCTGGTCGTCAGGTTCCTTAGGGGGGCCAGGAGATTAAATCCTCCTAGGCCTCCCTCCCTACCCTCTTGGCATTTGGCATTGGTGCTAAGAGCCCTTCAAACTGCCCACTTTGAGCTTTTGCAGTCGGTCAATTTGAAGTTTCTTTATATGAAAATCCTACTCCTGACTGCATTGGCCTCGATCAAGAGGGTGGGGGACCTGCAGGCATTTTCGGTCGACGAATCATGTCTTGAGTTCGGGCCAGCTAACTCCAGTGCAACACTGAGGCCCCGGCCCAGCTACATGCCCAAGGTTCCTACCACTCCCTTCAGGGACCAGGTGGTGAACCTGCAAGCGCTGCCCCTGAAGGAGACAGACCCAGCCCTAGCTTGGGCTAGGCCTTTTATTGTGGACAGTCTAATGCACACATGTGCAATAATCATGCTGTCTAATAAGCATCTTGATATGCCACACCTGTGAGGTGGATGGAGTATCTCGGCAAAGGAGAAGTACTCACTAACACTTTGTGAACAATATTTGAGAGAAATAGGCCTTTTGTGTACATAGAAAAAGTCTTAGATCTTTGAGTTCAGCTCAAGAAAAATGGAGGCAAAAACAAGTGTCGTTTATAATTTTGTTCTGTGTGTGTGTGTGTGTGTGTGTGTGTGTGTGTATACATAATAAACACACACATATATTATATAAACAAAAATTTCATGATTAATAGTTTGACAACAATAATATACAGTATCTCACAGAACCCTCACATCTTTGTAAATATTTTATTATATATTTTCATGTGACAACACTGAAGAAATGACACTTTGCTACAATGTAAAATACTGAGTGTACAGCTTGTATAACAGTGTAAATTTGCTGTGCCCTCAAAATAACTCAACACACAGCCATTAATCTCTAAACCGCTGGCCACAAAAGTGAGTACACCCCTAAGTGAAAATATCCAAATTAGGCCATTTTCTCTCCCCAGTGCCATGTGACTAGTTAGTGTTACAAGGTCTCAGCTGTGAACGGGGAGCAGGTGTGTTAAATTTGGTGTTATCGCTCTCATGGTCCCACTTTATATTAGGTGGCCTTAACTACTATGTACTTACATTTGAATTAGTCATTTGGTACAATGCACTTATTGTGTACATACATGTTTACATTGTACCTATATTTTTAAAAATACCTATATGTAATTACATCTGTAATTAATTTCTGTAAACACATTTAGAATTACACTGTTGACCCATCTCTTACACCTTAACCCACCCTAAACCTACCCAGACCACCAAACCTGTCCCTAACCATACCCGTATCCCATCTCAATAGCAGCAATAGTGTTTTACAATACAATATGAACACAATAAGTACATTGTACTTATTTTTTGATGTAAGTACATAGTAGTTAAGGCCACCTAATATAAAGTGTGACCCTCTCATTCTCTCATACTGGTCACTGGAAGTTCAACATGGCACCTCATGGCAAAGAACTCTCTGAGGATCTGAAAAAAATTATTGTTGCTCTACATAAAGATGGCGTAGGCTGGGATCTGATGTCTTTTTGGGGCCCTTGAGATGTTTTGACATGCCCTGATATTTCTGCTTATTTCAGCTACTTAAAACATACTATTGACCAACATGTATTTTTTTTTTTTTTTTTTTTTTTTTTTTTTGTATTCAGCACAAACTGTACTATAATAATATGTGACCAAGATGGATGTACATGTTTGCATTTTTTAGAAAAAAAAATATTATGCGTGGTTAGTAAGTTTTGGGAAAAAAACATGTTGCTGAAATAAGGCCTTAAACCCCACACTAAATAGTTCTGAATAAGACTTTTGAGTAATCAGTCTTGTAGGCTTGCTGGTACAGCGCTCTCAGAGGAAAAAAAGTTTGAAGAGACATCAGGATACATCTGTGGTGCAGGTATCTTATTCAATAAAATACAAACAACCAAAAAAAAAAAAAAAAAAAAAACATTTGTGAGCATGTTGATATCAGGAACATCTGTATATATATGTTTTGTAGCCATAAACTCACACATGCTTTGTACTATCATAAAAAAAGAGAAATAAATCTTATATCTGAGAAACTAATTATTATTGTTTAGCACGTTATTAAAATCTATTTCTGAACAGAGTAGGCTATTAATAATAAACATGTACTAAACATACTTAGACTCGTAGCATTCATCATGTTACAGTGTACACTCATATTACTTTTATTGTTTTATATAAAGCATGAAAACATCATTGCGCCATAAGAAATTTAAATACAATGAATTGCCTATCATATTCAAAATGTTTTACACTATTTCAAACATTTTAGTCAGGAATTATAGTTTGGGAAAAACCCAACTATGATTTTGTAGTCATATAGTCTAGTATGTATGATTTTTTTTTTTTTAGTAGCCTATGATATGATTCTTTGGTCACAGACTCAAGCATGCTTTTTACAATAAAAGGATGTACTCTGTATTATAAAAAAATGATATTTTATATCTTAGAAACTAATTATTATTGTTTAGCATGCTATTAAAATGTATTTGTGAACAGAGTATTAATAATAAACATGTACTAAACATTCTTAAATGCGTAGTATTCATCATCTTGTCGTTTGGGAAAAACCCAACTTACTGTTAGTAAATCTGTTCAAGTTTATGTCACAATAAAACGTTAACTAATGCAAAAAAGAAACATTACTTACTCATCAGATTGATCTACCCTACTGGATGAAATCGTGTTGTTCTTTCGAGGGAAATCCTGCCTTTACTCAGCGCGTCTTCCAGAAATGAACAGTAGCCACGAGGAAGGATCTCCACTTTGTATATGTTGGGCGTTTGCTATGGAAGCATATGTGTAGCAAAATTCAATGTGCAATGTAATATGCAAAATGGCAATGCAATATTCAAAATGGCAATGTATTTCTGTATTTAAATTTACATTTTCCATTACCCCATATGTGCAAAGTTTGGTGCAGAAGGAAAATGAAAATTAAATTATAGTATTTACATTTGCCATTTCCAACAGTAGTCTTAATATGTAAAGTGCATACCATTTTAACGCTTTATAAGTAGCGAAATGAAAATGAAAATATATAACCCGAATTGATTTGATATGTGTAACATGTCCAAGCAGAAATGGTAGCAAAATGATAATTTAAATGTTATTTGTCCTAAATGCATTTAGACTAACAGTTAGGACACTTGCGATTGCATTTTCATCACAACTGTAGCAAAATTCAATGCGGCTTTGAAAATGCATTCCGAGCTAACCACGCCCACCCTCTGTCAATCATTGCGTCAAGGTGGGGATTGGCGGAAGCGTGTTACGTTTAGATCGCTCGAGACATGGCGGCTGGAGATCTGATAATATCGTTGAATTAATGGTATGATCGCCCGGAAAATATACCATGTTTTTACTATAGTAAATATAGTTTAACTATATCGTTTGTAATTAAACCACAGTAGCCCCAAATTTAGGCTAGTTGTCTGAGACTCAATGAAATGTACTTTACCATCACAAACCATAAAATGTAATCTACTTTTACTATAATATTCATTTTCATAAGTAAAGAGGTCACAAGTTAACACAGGCACATTTCCTTGATTCAGCCATGTTGTACAATGTCACGCCGAGAATTAATTCAAAGCTGCTCGGTAGCTCAGTGCGCTCATTACTGGCATCCCAACAGCGCGACTATTTTTAGCGCGTGTTCGAAACCCGTGCCAAACAGACTTTTTTTTTTTTTTTCATTTTTTCTGTAATTCAGCCGCTACGGGCGATCATACCATTGATTTGTAATCATTACAAGAATACCAAAATCGTGTAATGAGCAAGTGTGTGTTTATTAGACAGTTTAATATCATGGCAGTTTGAGCTCGCAGAATCTGTGAATCTGCAGCGGTCGTTCCATCACATCTGGAGCGGAGACCTGAACCAGCAAGTTGGTCACCAGATAACACGGAAACCAGTAAAACCGTAACACCGGTTGTCCCACTAGTTCTGTCACCTACATACGCGTAAAAATCTGCTGATCTCCGTTCACGCTCCACTTCATCTGCCAGTGAATTCAACGATATTATCAGATCTCCAGCCGCCATGTCTCGAGCGATCTAAACGTAACACGCTTCCGCCAATCCCCACCTTGACGCAATGAAGCCGCATTGAATTTTGCTACACATATCCCACGAGTTGTGATGAAAATGCAATCGCAAGTGTCCTAACTGTTAGTCTAAATGCATTTAGGACAAATAACATTTAAATGATCATTTTGCTACCATTTCTGCTTGGACATGTTACACATATCAAATCAATTCGGGTTATATATTTTCATTTTCATTTCGCTACTTATAAAGCGTTAAAATGGTATGCACTTTACATTTTAAGACTACTGTTGGAAATGGGAAATGTAAATACTATAATTTCATTTTCATTTTCCTTCTGCACCAAACTTTGCACATATGGGGTAATGGAAAATGTAAATTTAAATACAGAAATACATTGCCATTTTGAATATTGCATTGCCATTTTGAATATTGCATTGCCATTTTGCATATTACATTGCACATTGAATTTTGCTACACATATGCTTCCATAGTTTGCACATGCCCCATGTGGCTATTTACCTATGAACGGTGCGAGCCGCACGGGGGCAGGATTTCATTAGAGATAATGAGTTAGATGGGAAAGACTGAACATCGTGTTGGTTTCATACGAATTACTTCATCACAGAATGTTTGTTTTGATAAGAAATTGAAATTATTTGAAATTATTGCTTCATTTCAAAGTAGACACTTCAAACTTTCTATAGATATAACTCCCATGTCTCTGTGTTGAGTATTTGCTGAGTTACAGTTCATTTTAGTGATGCGTTTCTAAAAGCAGTTCGCGGAGATGGAGAAGACCGAGCGCGCCCTGTTTGTTTTCTTATTTTTCCAAAAGCACAAAGTTGTGGTGTTATTGTGAGTGTACACAAATAAAAGTAGACACTTAACAGTTTCGATTGATGTATAACACTTATTTGTGTGACCAAAATCAACAGAGTATTTTTAGTGTCTTTTGCACTGATAAGAAAAAAAAATGAGCTTGTCTTGCCGGCGAGACCGTCGACCCCAGAGAGATAAGAAGATTGCCAAGACCCTGAAACTGAGCTGCAGCACGGTGGCCAAAACCATACAGCGGATAAACAGGACAGGTTCCACTCAGAACAGGCCTCGCCATGGTCGACCAAAGAAGTTGAGTGCACGTGCTCAGTGTCATATCCAGAGATTGTGTTTGGGAAATAGACATATAAATGCTGCCAGCATTGCTGCAGAGGTTGAAGGGGTGGGGGGTCAGCCTGTCAGTGCTCAGACCATATGCCGCACACTGCATCAAATCGGTCTGCATGGCTGTCGTCCCAGAAGGAAGCCTCTTCTAAAGATGATGCACAAGAAAGCCCGCAAACAGTTTGCTGAAGACAAGCAGACTAAGGACATGGATTACTGGAACCATGTCCTGTGGTCTGATGAGACCAAGATAAACTTATTTGGTTCAGATGGTGTCAAGTGTGTGTGGTGGCAACCAGGTGAGAAGTACAAAGACAAGTGTGTCTTGCCTACAGTCAAGCATGGTGGTGGGAGTGTCATGGTCTGGGGCTGCATGAGTGCTGCCGGCACTGGGGAGCTACAGTTCATTGAGGGAACCATACCCTATTGAGCATCTGTGGGGCATCCTCAAACGGAAGATGGTGGAGTGCAAGGTCTCTAACATCCACCAGCTCCGTGATGTCATCATGGAGGAGTGGAAGAGGACTCCAGTGATAACCTGTGAAGCTCTGTTGAACTCCATGCCCAAGGGGGTTAAGGCACTGCTGGAAAATAATGGTGGCCACACAAAATATTGACACTTTGGGCCCAATTTGGACATTTTAACTTAGGGGTGTACTCACTTTTGTGGTCAGCAGTTTAGACATTAATGGCTGTGTGTTGTTATTTTGAGGGGACAGCAAATTTACACTGAAGAAATGACACTTTGCTACAATGAAAAGTAGTGAGTGTACGTCTTGTATAACAGTGTTGTCACATGAAAAGATATAATAAAATATTTACAAAAATGTGAGGGGTGTACTCACTTCTGTGAGATGTGCACATACGTATTTAACACAGTTAGGTTCAGTCAAGTGATTTATTAATTTAAATAAATTCTGATTTGATTCTGTTGGTAATAGGTACTTACCTAAAGCTAACAGATGTTCATTGACCAAGTGCTTTTGATCTACTTGTTTAATCTGAATGGTTTGTGCCATCGTATGAGGAAAACACTGCCTAGAACGCAAGTGAAAACTTCTTCAAGTGCCTCCATACTTGTAAAAATGTGGAAAAATACTGTTAAACATGAAATTACAGAATATTTACATGTATACAACAGGTAATGCTAATCCTGTTCAAATAGACCAGAAGTTATTTTTCCGTACCTTTTTACAGAAGGTAAAAGTTGCCATAATCTTTACTGACATTGCATGTGAAGATATGTGAAGATACTCTGGCAACAAAGTGTATTATGATTGGGGGCAGTAATTTACATTCCCACTTGTGTGTCTTCTGTTTCATCTCATAAGGATACAAATGTTTAACATTTTATGGTACATGTGATGTGTCATTGTGTTTTTTTGCATGTTTGAGCAGAAATGCATCTTTGGTGATGAATGCAGTTACGACTGGTGAACGCACAGTGAAGTATGAAGATAGCTTACTGAGAGAGGAACTGGTGTCTATGCTCAGAGGGACACGCAGCCATCCAGTGTAAGTGTTTCTTAAACATTTAAATATGGATGCTTTCAACATCTGTTTTTTTGGCCACTTCTCATTCTATCTGTTTTCTGATGATTGTCAGGCTACTGGAAAATCTGCTGCCAAAATATATTAGAGGAACTTCCGGGCCTAATGCTAAAGTGGCACATCGACTTCAAGTGGGTGAGTTTTTATTTTTCTTTCTTTCTTTCTTTTTATGCACAGAACACACTAGATCTGATTACCTACTATGTTCTTGGCTGTACTTTTTATATGTCTCTTCATGTCTGAAAATTTGTGTTTTAACACCTCTTGTTGGAGGAAATAACGAATTACAACTCACGTTACTATAATTAAGCAGTTTTTTTTCCCCGTGTACTCGTAGTTTCATGAGTATATTTTGTAACACTTTATTATAAGGAGTCCTTGTAACATGCAGAGATGGACATAAATACATGAAAATGTATTTAAAATAAAAATGCAAAATACTGCCTACAAAAATGTATTTATATACAAATACAAAATACTGCCTGCAAAAATGTGTTTAAATACAAATATAGTATTTTGTATTTTGAAAATACATAAAATACATTTGAAAACTGGCCGTCCAGCGAATTACCACTATTAAGGCTTGTTCTCACCAATAATGATGATTATAAAGACAACTTTATTAGTGAATCCCAAGCATGTGCTGCTGCAGTTATGTGATCTGTCACTGTAAAACAAGACCTTAATCATGTCTTGAACATTGGGGGGGGGACCAATTTTATAAATAAATAAATAAATAAATATATGCTTTAATTGATGCACACACACACACACACATTAGGCTACTCGCACACAGAAACTTGTCAACACTACCAACTTTTATTGTAATAAAATAGTTTCCTATAAGCAGAAGAAAATTTGCAGTTTCATTGTTTGTAGGGACAGACAAACAGATGCAGATAATTAACACACGCACATTTAATCTCTCTCTCTCTCTCTCTCAAAATGGGCATATTTGATAAAAAAAAAAAAAGTTGTAGTTTGCTTCACTGAACATAACTGTCGGTCATTTAACATCGTAAAACAGTTGACTAACATTAAATGATTTGCATTTTCCATCTTACCTCGCTCTCTTTCAATGTTTTCAATCTTCCCGGCACTATCAGCGTCTGTGAATACTAAACCCCGCCTACGTGGATTTGATTGGCCAGTTAAATTATTTTGACATTGACGAGCGCTGTTAGCCCGCTGAGGCAGAGCAGACTGAAAATGTTACTTTTAAAGTTTTTTTTCATCCTAACAAGAGCGCTGCGTAATGGTGGACAGCAGATCAGTGCAAGAATTTCAAATATTAGGGGGATATTTGGCAATTTCTAAGTATTGGGGGGGACTTGTCTCCCTCAAAGTCTGCTGTAAATGCTTGAGCTCTATAACACAGGATTGATTTTGATTGACTGTCAATGTTTTTATCATTCATCAGTAGTAAAAAATTACTCTGAAAGTGATTTGGACAATATCATGTTTTTTGTGCCGTTATTGTTATAGTTGTGGTGTGGACTCTGCTATTTGTTTAGATTTAAAAAAAAAAAAGTTTTTAGAACTATATCTGGTCCCACTTTATATTAGGTTGCCTTAACTATTATGTACTTCAAAAAATAAGTACAATTTACTTATTGCGTTCATATTGTATTGCAAAACACTTCTGCTGCTATTGAGGTGGGATACGGGTAATGTTAGGGACAGGTTTGGTGGTATGTGTAGATTTAAGGGTGGACTAAGGTGTAAAGCTGGTCATACATGGGGCAAATTTTTGAGCAATTTTACCGAGCAACTTTTTTGAGCAATGTTGCTTGGGCACTTTCCCATTGAGAATGGGTAACAAATTTCTATCTGGATAACTTTAGATCGGTCGTGGGCCCTGTGTCTCACCTGGTTGCCTGTTGATGGCAACATTGCCTAAAGTTGCCCGGCAACATTGTTAAAAAGTTGCCCCATGTATCATCAGCCTAGGGGATGGGTCAACAATGTAATAATAAATATAATTACAGAAAATAATTACAGATGTTATTACATGCATTTTTTTTAATATAAGTACAATGTAAAAACATGTATGTACAAGTTCATTGTATAAAATGATTAATTTAAACGTAAGTTCATAGTAGTTAAGGCCACTTAATGTCAAGCAGGACCCTATATCTTTATCATTACCATTATATATATAGTTTCTCTCAGGGCGTGCACACAGTAAGCTGCCTTTCAGAATGTGAGTAGGCCTACTGAATTCTTGTTCTCTTTCACAGCATACTGCACTTTTATTAACTCATCTCTCACTTTATTACTTGTGTTTTTAATCTCCCTAATAGGTCAATAAGTCCTGCCCATTAAAACCTGCACTGATATATTTACATACTACAATATATATTGTATAGACAAGCAAATAAGCCCGTAATAAGAATGTGATGCGTTCCCATAGAAAACAGTTAGAGTAAAAGAAAAACGTGTTGCGTTCACATCCTGGACTCATCTGGAGTTTGGTCTTTTAAAAACACTCTCTTAACGCATTAAGCATCGTTAAGCCTTTTGGAATGCCCTCTTTGAGGTGTAAATGATCGACAGATAACCGTGCGCTCTTATACTTTATCTTGTGGATATTTCAGCAAATGTTGCTTCACTTAGAAATAACATCTACGATAAATAAAATAAATAGGCTATTCAATCACTGCTGATTTTATCCAGGCTATGCTAAAAATGGTCTAACAACGAAGCATTCAACACCGCAAGCGCAGGCAGAGCGCCTTAAGGCTGATTTATACTTCTGTGTCAGACCTACGTCGTAGCCTTTACGCCGTAGGCTATGCGTCACTTTTCATTTATACTTCTGCGTCATTGTCCACGTCAATGTGCAGTACACATGCAGACCACTAGTCTGCAGTGTCCACGGGTATGTTGCTTGTGTAACCCGCAGTACCACGTCAATAGCCGAAGAAGAAGCGGTTCGTCTGAGAAGCATTATAGCCGTGACAGCGACAAATAAATGATAAATATCAAATCATTATTTAAAACTACAAAAAGGAGACAATAACGGAACAGGAGAAGATGGCATTCTTTCAGTTTCCGCAAGATTTGTACTTGTACCATGGCAGATCAACATTGTTTATCATGGACAACTATAGTGATGCGTAATGCTATGTAGTATAATAAATAAGACACTTATTCTTTGCTTTGTTTTATTTTAACTAAGAAGGTGTAACATTAAAATATATTAAAGTATACTCAAGTACATACGGAGGGAGGGGTTCTAGCAGACCAATCACAGCGCTTGTGGGCCGCGTAGAATTGACGTGTTGTTAGATTTTTGGAGAGGTGCACGTCAGGCTACGGTGTAGGCTACACCGTACCACACATAGCCTACGACGTAGGTTCGACACAAGTATAAATTGGGCTTTAGAAGAATGCAGAGAACAACTAGCCTATTCTAAAAATCTTAAACTGCTTGAATTCAACTTCATTTCCCTCGTTTGTTTGACATAAAATTTTATATAATTTGTTTGAAATAAAATTTTATTGTAATTTGTTTGTGTTTTTTTTTTTTTTCATGTAGGATAGGCTGTGATATCATGCGCGTTACAAGCTTGGATGCTGTGTCAAGTCAATTCAAGTCAAGTCACCTTTATTTCTATAGCACTTTTAACAATACAGATTACTTTCCGATATCAGAATAGAAAAATAGTGTCAATAATGTAAAATGACAAGAAGAAACACTCAATTTTCCGTTGAAGGCATTTCATTATTGAATTCAGTGATGTCATCTTCCAGCTCAGTTCAAATAGTATCTGTGCAATCATGTAGAATCATGTAGTTTGCAGGAAAATAAGTGTCCCCAAATAAGCATGCCAGAGGCGACAGCGGCAAGGAACCAAAACTCCATCGGTGACAGAATGGAGAAAAACACTTTAGGAGAAACCAGGCTCAGTCGGGGCTCCAGTTCTCCTCTGTAATTAATGCAGCCTAACAATCCTTTAACAGATTTGAATATTAGAAGCGTATTACTGTATTATGTGTAAGCCAGGTTAAACAGATGGGTCTTTAATCTAGACAGAGTGTGTCTGCCTTCCGAACAGTGTTAGGTAGATTGTTCCAGAGTTTTGGCACTAAATAGGAAAAGGTTCTGCCGCCCGCAGTTGATTTTGATATTCTAGGTATTATCAAATGGCCAGAGTTTTGAGAACGTAGTGGACGTGGAGGACTGTAATGCGATAAGAGCTTGCTCAAATACTGAGGAGCTAAACCATTCAGGGTTTTATAAGTAATTAACAAGATTTTAAAATCTATACGATGTTTAGTAGGAAGCCAGTGCAGTGTTGACAGAACCGGGCTAATGTGGTCACACTTCCTGGTTCTAGTAAGAACTGTAGCTGCTGCATTTTGGACCATCTGGGGTTTGTTTATTAAGCGTGCATAACAACCACCCAATAAAGCATTACAATAATCTAACCTTGAGGTCATAAATGCATGATTGAACATTTCTGCATTTGACTTTGAGATCAATTTAGATATATTTTTAAGATGAAAAACAGTTTTACAAATGCTAGAAATGTGGCTGTCAAAGGAAAGATTGCTATCAAATAGCACATCCTAACTGATGGCAAAGAATTTACAGAGCAGCCATCAAGTGTTAGACAGTGTTCTAAGTTATTACATGTGGGGTTTTAGGTCCGATAATTAACACCTCTTTTTTTCAGAATTTAGAGGTAAGAAATTACTCGTCATCCAGTTTTTTTTATACTGATTATACATTGTTAGTTTCTCAATTTGGTGTGTTTCACCGGGCCGCGAAGAAATATAGAGCTGAGTATCATCAGCATAACAGTGAAAGCTAACACCGTGTTTCCAGATGATATTTCCTAAGGGTAACATGTAAAGCGTGAAAAGTAACGGCCCTAGTACTGAGCCTTGAGGTACTCCATACTGCACTTGTGATTAATATGATACCTCTTCATTCACTGCTACAAACTGATGGCGGTCTGATAAGTATGATCTGAACCATGCTAATGCACTTCTACTAATGCCAACAAAGTTTTCTAGTCTATTCAAAAGAATGTTTTGGTCGATAGTGTCGAATACAGTGCTAAAATCCAGTAGTACTAATAGAGAGATACAACCATGATCAGATGATAGAAGCTGGTCATTTGTAACTCTAATGAGAGCAGTCTCAGTGCTATGGAATGGTCTAAATCCTGACTGGAAATCCTCACAGATACCATTTTTCTCTACGAAGGAATATAATTGTGAGGATACTACCTTTTCTAGTATCTTTGACAGAAAAGGGAGATTGGAGATCGGTCTGCAATTAACTAGATCTTTGGGGTCAAGTTGTAGTTTTTTAATGAGAGGCTTAATAACAGCCAATTTGAAGGTTTTGGGAACGTATCCTAATGACAATGATGAATTGGCTATTAATAATAGCCAAAAGAGGATCTTTGACTTCTGGAAACTTCTTTTAGTAGTTTATATGGAACAGGGTCTACATGTTGTTGGTTTAGATGATTTAACAAGTTTATACAATTCTTCCTCTCCTATTGTAGAGAATGAGTGGAATTGTTCCTCGGGGGATCTATAAGTGCACTATCTGGTGCGATACTGTAGCTGATGGCTGTATGTTTACAATTTTATCTCTGATAGTATCGATCTTGAAGTAAAATAGTTCATAAAGTCATTACTGCTGTGCTGTTGGGAAATCTGCTGATACTTTATTTTTTGTTAATTTAGCCAATGTATTGAATAAATACCTGGGATTATATTTGTTTTCTTCTAATAGAGATGAAAAGTAATCAGATCTAGCAGTTTTTAATGCTTTTCTGTAGGATAGGGTACTTTCCCGCCAAGCAATACGAAATACCTCTAGTTTTGTTTTCCTCCAGCTGCGCTACATTTTCCGGGCAGCTCTCTTTAGGGCAAGAGTGTTCTCATTATACAACTGTAACACGGCTGACGAGACGAGAGGCGTGCGGATCCATTTGCAGACTTTATTTGGCAACAGAGACGTGGTCAAACAGGCAGGGTCAAACAATGGCAGACAGGTATATAAAGGCAATGCAAAGAGTTATCTGAAACAGGCGTGGGTCAGGCAACAGCGAACAGTATCAAGAGGGCTAGACAAGAGAGGGTATCCAAAACATGAGTGATAGTCCAGGCAGGAGAAAACACAATCCGACAAAGGCAAGGCTAGGCTAGGCAACTAATAGGGCTCTGTAGGGCAGCAATAATGCGTACAATACTCGGCAACGAGGAAGAGAATGTCCAGGGACTGGAGCCCACCGGGGTGGAGCCGGCGGAACACGAGCCCACCGGGGCGGACCAGACGGGACTTGAGCCCACCGGGGCGGATCAGACGGGACTTGAGCCCACTGGGGCGGACTAGAAGGGACTTGAGCCCACCAGGGCGGACCAGACGGGACACGAGCCCACCAGGGCGGACCAGAAGATCTCCACGGCGGTGCAGAAGACCACCAGAGCCAGACAGCAGACCACCACGACGGCGCAGATAGAGCAGGGGCCCACCACGACGAATCAGGAACCCACAACAGAGCCTGGGACCTAGGGAGGACGGAGACACAAGGAGAAGACAGAACATGCACAGACACAAGGACTGGGGCAGGGAACACAGGAAGTTCATAGACGGCCTCTATAGCCGTGACGGGACAGAACGAGAGTTCATTGACGGCCTCCATAGCCGTGACAGGACAGAACGAGAGTTCCTTGACGGCTTCCATAGCCGCGACAGGACAGAGTGAGAGTTCACTGACGGATACCGCTGACACCTCTGGAGGTTCTGCGGCGGTAAACACAGGACACAGGGAGAGTTCAGTAATGGTCTCTTTGACCGCAACACAACAGAATGGGAGTTCATTGACAGATACCACTGACACCTCTGGAGGTTCTGCGGCGGTTGCCGCCACCTCTGGAGGTTCTACAGTGGTAAACACAGGACACAGGGAGAGTTCGGTAATGGTCTCTTTGACCGCAACACAACAGAATGAGAGTTCATTGCTGGGCGCCACCACCATACGAGGAGCTGAAGTGAGCATCGCCGCTTCGGGAGGTTCTGCAGCATGTACCGCCACCTCTGGAGAAACTGCAGTGGGCACCATCACTTCAGGGAACACAGCAGTGAGCGCCACTACCTCAGGAGGTTCTGCAGCGTCAGCCGCAACCTCTGGAAGTTCTGTGGTGGTGTATGCAGCCCAAACACACCAAAATGCGATCCCCATCAGGGGAAGCGTTTCAGACAGGGGAATCAGTTCAGGAACCGGATAGCTAGAGTGAGTGGGTTTGGGGATACCAGCTGTGCGTGCAGACACCAGCGGTGAATCCCTCACACTGGATATCAGACTGGGATAATGAAAGACTGACCTTGATGATCTGGGTGTGTCCGCCCGGACGTGACCCGACTCTGGAAGGTCAGCGGAGACGTGACGCTGTGACTCTGGAAGGTCAGCGGAGACGTGACGCTGTGACTCTGGAAGGTCAGCGGAGACGTGACGCTGTGACTCTGGAAGGACAGCGGAGACGTGACGCTGTGACTCTGGAAGGTCAGCGGAGACGTGACGCTGTGACTCTGGACAGTCAGCGGAGACGTGACGCTGTGACTCTGGACGGACAGCCGTGACGTGCTGCTGTGACTCTGGACGACCAGCCGTGACGTGCTGCTGTGACTCTGGACGACCAGCCGTGACGTGCTGCTGTGACTCTGGACGAGCAGCCGTGACGTGCTGCTGTGACTCTGGACGAGCAGCCGTGACGTGCTGCTGTGACTCTGGACGAGCAGCCGTGACGTGCTGCTGTGACTCTGGACGAGCAGCCGGGACGTGACTTGACTTTAGGAGGTCAGCTGAGACGTGCTGCTGTGACTCTGGACGAACAGCTGTGACGTGCTGGGACTCTGGATGATCAGCTAAGACGTGACTCGGTTGATGACGACCAACTGTGACTTGGCTTGACTCTCTGACATCAACCGTGACTTGACTTGGTTCTTGAAGATCAGCTTTGACTTTACTTGATTCGTGACGATCTACGGTGACTTGACTTAGCTTGTGAAGACCAGCTGTGACTTGTCTTGGCTCATGAAAATCAGCTTTGACTTGACTTGATTCATGATGATCAACAGTGACTTGACTTAGCTTGTGAAGATCAGCTTTGACTTGGCTTGGTTCGTGATGATCAACGATGACTTGACTTAGTTTGTGAAGATCAGCTGTGTCTTGGCTTGACTCACGAAGAGAAGCTGTGACTTGGCTTGACTCACGAAGAGAAGCTGTGACTTGGCTTGACTTGTGAAGATCAGCTTTGACTTGACTTGATTCGTGACGATCAATGGTTAGCTTGTGAAGATCAGCTTTGACTTGACTTGATTTGTGAAGATTAGCTGTGTCTTGGCTTGATTTGTGAATATCAACGGTGACTTGACTTAGCTTGCGAAGATCAGTTTTGACTTGACTTGATTTGTGAAGATTAGCTGTGTCTTGGCTTGATTCGTGACGATCAATGGTTAGCTTGTGAAGATCAGCTTTGACTTGACTTGATTTGTGAAGATTAGCTGTGTCTTGGCTTGATTTGTGAAGATCAACGGTGACTTGACTTAGCTTGCGAAGATCAGTTTTGACGACTTGATTTGTGAAGATTAGCTGTGTCTTGGCTTGATTTGTGAAGATCAACGGTGACTTGACTTAACTTGTGAAGATCAGCTTTGACTTGACTTGACTCACGAAGAGAAGCTGTGACTTGGCTTGACTCACGAAGAGAAGCTGTGACTTGGCTTGACTCACGAAGAGAAGCTGTGACTTGGCTTGACTTGTGAAGATCAGCTTTGACTTGACTTGATTCGTGACGATCAATGGTTAGCTTGTGAAGATCAGCTTTGACTTGACTTGATTTGTGAAGATTAGCTGTGTCTTGGCTTGATTTGTGAATATCAACGGTGACTTGACTTAGCTTGCGAAGATCAGTTTTGACTGGGTTTGACTCATGAAGATCAACTGAGACTTGACTGGGCTCTTTAACATCAACTGTGACTTGATTTAGCTCTTTACTGGCAGCAATGACATGACGAGGTGTTGTTGTGGCTGCCATTTTGTGAACGGGCTCCGGTGTCGCTGCCATTTTAGTCACAAACGCGGTGTTGTTCTCCTCCTCCGCAACGCCCACAGTAAATGAAGAGCCAACACATAATCTAAAAACTGACTGAGTGAGGAACGTGGACCCTTACAAATAAGCTCTGATTTGAGTGGCTGGTTAATGCCCTCGCAAAAGAGTCTCAGTACACAGTCCGGCAGATCAGAAAAATAGGCTATATTTAAAAACTCTTGCACATAGTCCTCGAGCAATCGCGTGCCCTGCTCGAGGGCTAATAATAGACTAGCCATATTCATACCTGGCCAATGTCCGCATGAAAAGCCGCTGGATCCTTGTGTGGCCGAGTATTCTGTAACACGTACAATACTCGGCAACGAGGGAGAGAATGTCCAGGGTTGAAATGGTGTGTGTGATTAGAGATGCTGTGTGATCAGGTGTGCGTGTGATTGGTGCAATGAGTGATTGGTGACAGCTGTGATCAGTGTTGGATGATGGGAATTGGAGTCCATGTGATGTGTGGTGTGAAAGTCCATGTGGTGAGCGGGTGACCTCTAGTGGTGAATGAATGGGAGTGCAGACCAGATTCGTGACAACAACGGTGTTGGAGTTTTTTCCTTAATCTTCCTTAAGCATAAAGGAGCAACCGTATCTAAAGTGCTAGAAAAGAGAGAGTCCATAGTTTCTGTTAAATCAAGTTTTTCTGTGCTTTTGTATATGCTGAGGAATTGAGATAAATCAGGAAGATTATTTAAAAAGTAGTCTTTTGTGGTAGAAGTGATGGTTCTACCATACTTGTAGCAAGGAGTAGAATTTACAGTTTGTTGTCTAATCCCAATAGAGTTCAGAATGTCTATGAATGCTGATCCTAATGCATATTTTTCATTATCAACGTGGATATTAAAATCACCAACGATTAAGACTTTATCTGCAGCCAGCACTAGCTCTGATAGAAAATCAGCTAATTCTTTAATAAAATCAGTATGGTGCCCTGGTGGCCTGTATACAGTAGCCAGTACAAACATCACAGGGGATTTATCATTAACACTTGTTTCTCTAGATAATGTTATATGAAGCACCATTACTTCAAAGCAATTATACTTAAAGCCAGCCCTCTGAGAAATACTGAGAATATTGCTATAAATTGTAGCAACACCTCCCCCTTTGCCTTTTGGATGCAGTTCATTTTTATAACAGTAAACTTGGGGGGTAGACTCATTTAAAATAATGTATTCATCTGGTTTTAGCCAGGTTTAGGCAGGTTTCTGTCAAACAGAGCACATCTAGGTTATGATCAGTGATCATATCATTTACAAAAAGAGCTTTCGTAGAAAGGGACCTGAAATTCAGTAAGCCATGCTTCATATTTTTTTCTCTGTATTATATTCATTTTTTATTTGTTGAATCAAATTATGTCAATCAAATGGTTACTACCCATTTAATCCCATTTTTTTTCCCAGACATGAAAATATCCGAATGATGTGTCATTAGTAACCCTTTGAAATAATCACTAATTTTTTTTTTAAATTTTTTTGGGAAAAATTGTGTTTTATGTTCGGTCACAATAGTGACCGGAAAGATATGGAGAGTATTGAAATCACATATTTCTGCAGTCATAAAAACATTTTATATATCTTAGCTCAACTATTTTAAACTGTTTGATCACATTCTAGGGTTACTATTATGCATAAAAAAACCTTATGCAACATTGATAGGAACACTGAGATAAAAAAAAACTAAACAATTCAACCATCACCGCATTTCAAAATTGTTACTTTTCTAAAATATAACATCACATTTTTAAATCAATGCTATGAGTATTACAACATCATTAATGTAACATTTTTCTAACATTTGAATTTTTAATTTAGTGCAATATTTTGTCATTGAAACATTTTATTGTCATTTTCACTAGCAACTGCCATTGGATTATATTGTAAAATAAAGTTCACCGTTATCCCACCAGTCACTATTGTGACCATCAACATGTTTACTCACTCTATGACCACACTCAACAAAACTGAATATATGCAAATGCATATATTAATACTAGACACCCGAAAGATAATGTGTACCAAATATCGTTGTCATATCATTGTTAACATACTTTACTAGCCTTTTGTTTTGGAGCTTTGATGCATCCATCATCTGCTCAAGGTGCAAACAGGAAATAAACTGCTCTGGTCATGTGACAATTTGCACTAATCATGTGAAACTGCACATATTTAATTGAGACCCTTTATTTTTTCCATATTTGCAGGAAGTGCACTAAAACATCAGTCGGTACGGTTTGTAGAGCATTATAAATGAAAAACTTTTTCACTATTGTGACCGGTGGGATTAAATGGGTTAAATTGGTTTGGACTAGGGATGTTTTTTAACCGTTTTTAATCATTTTAACCGTTTAACCGTTAACCGACCGATAAGAATTTTGACTGATTAATACAATCAGTTAAACGGTTTAAAGTCACTTATTTATTTATTTTTTTCAGTAATTTATCAAGATGTTTTAAAAGGTTTAATGCATGGTTAAAATAAGCAACGCGTATAAAAAAGAATAAATAATAAAAAAGCATTTTTTAGAGGGAGAGAAAAAAAAACATAAGTCGCATTTTATTATTTCATTCAGAAATAGGCCGACGCGAATTACAAATATTATAATAAACACTGTAAACATAGCTATGCTATTTTAGTTCACCTCACTCCACAACAAATCCTTTCAATTAACAGTAGGCTATTTAGAAAAGAACAAGAATTAAAAATGTAAGAAGCTATAGCCCCAAACCAAAACGAATTAAGGCTAAAACGAAACTGAAACCAATGTTGGGTCTCTGGTTCGACACAAAATCAAATGTTTCCGTATTCGTGATGTATTTGAATGCCAAAATATTATTTACCTTTTATGTATAGGCCTACTTCACTCGCGCTCCAATATCCACGTAAAACAAAATGTTTTAAATAACTTCGCGGCGGTACGGTGATAACGCTTAACGGCACAGATTTTACTACATATTTAAACTAAGGCTTTTTTTTTCCCCCATATGTTTGACTGATAGTTTTTTTTGTTTGTTTGTTTTTTTAATGATAGTGAACAGGCTGCATTGTCAAGGTAGAATGCTAACTGTGTGCGGCACTGGAGAAATCACTTGATTTTTTTTTTTCTTCTAACAGTGGAAGCAACTACTCCTTTTAGTCATGAAGATAATCGGAATTGTAAAAGGTTAGGGTTGTTTGCTGCTTTTTGCGCATTTAAAATTAATCCCCGGAAAACAAATGTTAGTATGTTTAACAGGTCACAGACACTTATTCTTTCTAATTTAATTTTAGTTTTAATTTAAAATAATCTTGTCGGTTAACGGTTAATAATCGGTTAACGAGCGCCGGTTGTCGGTTAGAAAAAATAACCGAAATGAACTTCCCTAGTTTGGACTCTTTTTGTATTTTCTAGTTCGGGGAACAGACAGTCTCTATAGTGTGATATCTAGGTGAAAGAGTCTCTATGTGCTGAGAATTAACTGATTTATGTGACGTGAAGCAGCTAGCAGACGGTCGGTTTAGCCAGTCTGTCTGCTTCCTGACCTGGGCCCCAGTTAGTCAAGTACGAACTCTAAGACTATATGCCATATGTCTAGAGAGAAGAGCGGCACCACCTCAGGCGGGATAAAGACCATCTCTTTTCTACAGGTCTGGTCTGCCCAAAAAACTCATCCAATTGTCAATAAAACCTATTTTATTCTGTGGGCACCACTTAGACATCCAGCCATTGAGTGATGACAGTCTTTTATGAATCTCATCATCCCGGTAAGCAGGGAGGGGACCAGAACATATTACAGTGTCTGGCATCGTATTTGTTAGTTCACACGCCTCTTTAACATTATTTTTAGTGATCTCTGACTGGCGAAGAAGTCGAACATCATTAGCGCCGACGTGAATAACAATCTTACTGAATTTACGTTTAGCATTAGCCAGCACTTTTAAATTTGCCAAGATGTCAGGCGCTCTGGCTCCTGGTAAACAATGGACTATGGTGGCTGGTGTTTCTATTTTCACGTTCCGTACAAAATTATCATATTTATTCAAGCATTTAACATTTATAAGTTAATTAAATGTCAGTAATGAATGGCACAAATTATAGATATCATGAAGAAGGTCCTCTGTCCAAAACGCGTACAGTAGGCTAGTGGTTATACAGTATAAAACTCCCCATCAGTAGTTCTATACTGCCACCTGTTGGCGCAGCAACTCTTGAAAAATAAGTTGTGATAACGAGAAAATAACTTATGTCAAGATCACAAGAAAACAAGAAGGGAAAAAAATCATGCATGGCTTCTTAGAACTTCCGTAGTTAAGAGTTTAACGATAGCAAACTTTACCAATTTTTTGCAAACATTTCTTTGAATAACATGACTGTAAATATGAAAAGTTTGGTTCCAAAACACGATAAACACCATTTAAAAAAAAAAAAAAAAATTGAGTTAACACCAAAATAAATATTGCATCTGGTCGGTATTGAAAAGTAAATTTTTAATTTTACGCAAAATGCGATATCCATTGTGTTATTCTGTCATTTTTCTCCTTTTTTTTCCCAAACCATGACAAACGCCAGTCTCCCTTCTCTGCGGAACACGGTATATCCACTCAACCAATCACAGTGCACTATTCCACGCACTGTAGATAGTAATGGCGGCGCTTTGAATACACCTGGCATCTGAGTTTTCCTCATCTACTTTGTACTTTGTGATCAACAAACAGACAAAAAGGGCTGCATAAATGATAAATTGCATGTGATTGTCATGCGCATCTCGTCAGTAAAGCTGTTTTTTTGTGAGCAAATCTCCATCACATGCTTTCAGATGGAGCAGCATTTAATACACAGAGCCGTAGTTCACTGACAAGCTACGCAATATCACATTGATAATCTCAGATGAATCGCATTTGATTATGAATGCGATATTGTGTAGCTTGTCAGTGTAAGTGTTTTTTATTAATGCCATTAATGGTTTTGTTAATACAGTGTATAGTTGTATTAGTATAGCATACTAGTATAGCACTAGTCAACTAAATTAATGTAACATGGCAAAGATGAATGCACTTTTGGAAGTTGAATGTAAGGGAAATGTCATTTTGTAATTTCTGTGGTCTAATGTGATGATGTTGTTTATGATGAAATTTTCTTTTATTGTTGTAATTAATTTATAGAATTAACAAGATGACCCATTGAATTCATTTTGGGAACGATGACTGGTTGAATGTAGGCTATTTTTAGTCCAGTGCCCTGTGTATAAGATTAGTATTGACCAAGTTCAGAGGCTGTCATATGAGGATCAACTTGCTTTGTTTCAATATGAAAAATAATGTTTATATTGATTCAATGGATTGCATTTTGAAAAAAAAAAAAAAAACTCATGGATTTATTGCATTTTGGGGGAAAAATAATCTCTTTTTATAATTAAACTTTGAAAATCAAAATCTGAATTTCAATTTTTAATGTCATTATAACCTAAAGATGGTATGTGAAAGTTTGAAACAGAAAATAGTGGTTTTCATCTTGCCACTTTCTTGGTAAAGAAAACACATTTTTACTCAAATTAATCTAAATGGATTTATAGCGTTTTGGAACCAAACTCTTCATATGAACACAATGTAACAAAACTTTTTATTTTTATTTTTTTTTTATTTAAATCTTTATTCACGAGTTTGCTTGCCCATTCAGCCCTGCCAGATAATGGTAAACAAACTTGGCTTGCTGTCCACGAAGGAGGCTCGAACCCGAGGCTCGGCTCGAGCTCTGAGTAAGAAAACCCACCAATTCAACAAATTAGATTTAAAAAAAAAAAAAATCATTTTTAGTGAATTGTTGGCCTTCTGGAAAGTATGTTCATTTACTATGTATGTACTCAATACTTGGTAGGTGCTCCTTTTGCTTTAATTGCTGCCTCAATTTGCCGTGGCATGGAGGTGATCAGTTTGCGGCACTGCTGAGGTGGTATGGAAGCCCAGGTTTCTTTGACATTGCCCTTCAGCTCATCTGCATTTTTTGGTTTCTTGTTTCTCATTTTACTCTTGACAATACCCCATAGATTCTCTATGGGGTTCAGGTCTGGTGAGTTTGCTGGCCAGTCAAGCACACCAACACCATGGTCATTTAACCAACTTTTGGTGCTTTTGGCAGTGTGGGCAGGTGCCAAATCCTGCTGGAAAATGAAATCAGCATCTTTAAAAAGCTGGTCAGCAGAAGGAAGCATGAAATGCTCCAAAATGTCTTGGTAAACGGGTGCAGTGACTTTGGTTTTCAAAAAACACAATGGACCAACACCAGCAGATGATATTGCACCCCAAATCATCACAGACTGTGGAAACTTCACACTGGACTTCAAGCAACTTGGGCTATAAGCTTCTCCAGACTCTAGGACCTTGGTTTCCAAATGAAATACAAAACTTGCTCTCATCTGAAAAGAGGACTTTGGACCACTGGGTAACAGTCCAGTTCTTCTTCTCCTTAGCCCAGGTAAGACGCCTCTGACGTTGTCTGTGGTTCAAGAGTGGCTTAACAAGAGGAATACAACAACTGTAGCCAAATTCCTTGACACGTCTGTGTGTGGTGGCTCTTGATGCCTTGACCCCAGCCTCAGTCCGTTCCTTGTGAAGTTCACCCAAATTCTTGAATCGATTTTGCTTGACAATCCTCATAAGGCTACGGTTCTCTCGGTTGGTTGTGCATCTTTTTCTTCCACACTTTTTCCTTCCACTCAACTTTCTGCAAACGTGCTTGGATAGAGCACTCTGTGAACAGCCAGCTTCTTGGCAATGAATGTTTGTGGCTTACCCTCCTTGTGAAGGGTGTCAATGATTGTCTTCTGGACAACTGTCAGATCAGCAGTCTTCCCCATGATTGTGTAGCCTAGTGAACCAAACTGAGAGACCATTTTGAAGGCTCAGGAAAACTTTGCAGGTGTTTTGAGTTGATTAGCTGATTGGCATGTCACCATATTCTAATTTGTTGAGATAGTGAATTGGTGGGGTTTTGTTAAATGTGAGCCAAAATCATCACAATTAAAAGAACAAAAGACTTAAACTAATTCAATCTGTGTGCATTAAATTTTATTTAATACACGAGTTTTACAATTTGAGTTGAATTACTGAAGTAAATGAACTTTTCCACAATATTCTAATTTATTGAGATGCACCTGTATGCGGTCGTAGCGGTGATTGACAGGACTGGATGATTAGGCTTCTCCCGAACCTGCGTTTGGGAACTTCATTTCATGATTTCACCTGCCCAGTCAGCCCTGCCAGGTAATGGTAAACAAACTTGGCTTGCTGTCAGTGAAGGAGGCTCGGCTCGAGCTCTGAGTAAGAACCCCCAAAAAAGGCTTATAAAAGACAGCAAGCTGGCGACCAATTGCGAAAAGAATTTGATAATTTCCCCCACAAAAAATGTATCTGACATGTTGAGAAGAAAAAAGGTTCTTGCGGGACTGAGAGAAGATCACTGCTGCGTCAGTGAAGTAATTTTTTGGAGCAATGAGGGCTATGATGGGAGTGATGGGGAAGAAAGCAGAAAAATAAATAAAAATGATTAATGTGGAGCAAAATTGCTGCTGCTGGGGTGAGCTAATAAGGATTTGTCACTACTGCGGTAGTGACAAAGGAAGATTATATTGTGCTGTGAAGGCTACGGGACGCAGCGGTGAGTTATTAATAAAAGATAATAGGTTTGAAAAGCCACTGCTGCGGCAGTGGAAATGTCGAGAAGGAAAAATTCACTGCTGCGGCAGTGACGTGGTTATAGGTGGTTATATATTGCAAGAGAGATAGTTGCTGCTGCGACAGCGGCATATTGAAGAGTTAAGGCTAAAAGGGATACGTATTGCGCAATTTCTTTTTTTTTTTCACACTGTAGGTAGGTTTAGGGTTGGGGTAAGTGCAGACGCACAATCTAATAGTTAGAAAATTAAATGTCATTGTTCGTTTCCGGTCAGAGCTGTATCCCTTCTAACCACAACCATATTGAAGGTTAGGAATTGTTGTTGTTCTTCTTCATTTTTTATTGGCGGATTGCATTCTTAAGTAGAGCATTACCGCCATCTACTGTGGGTAATGGATCAGAGACACTTATTCCTATTCCCCAGACCTATCAGGACTCAAGCTTTCAATGTTGCTACGTGTTCAGCTACTCCATCTACAGCCCAAGTCCCTCACAGCCCAGAGAAGGGGAATAATAATAATAATAATAATAATAATAATAATAATAATAATAATAATCTGTCTATATTTTCTGAATTAAACGAGTACTTTTTTAAATTGTATTAATGGACTGTGACCTCCTACTGGATACAAAAAGTTCTGTTAAATGTTAAATGCTGTCCACCATTCGTCTGTAGTTTCTCAATTAGTTTACCTCTTTCCTCTGTATATCTATTACACTGGACAAGTACATGTCCCACTGTTTCTAACTCCACACCAATCACAAAAAGATGTTTTCCTATTTTATGCAATGTTGAATTAAGTCCTGTATGCCCCAGCCTTAGCCTATAAAGAATACAATCCTCCTTCCTTCTTAGGTTAGGAGTTTGCTGCAAGGGCTGTGGGACAACTCACTGCTGTGGTAGTGAGTGATTAATAAAGGATTATATGGTGGAAAAGCCACTGTTGCAGCTGTGGAAAAGTCGAGAAGAAAAATTGGTCCCACTTTATATTAGGTGGCCTTAACTACTATGTACTTACATTTGAATTAATAATTTGGTACAATGCACTTATTGTGTACATACATGTTTTTACATTGTACTTTTTTTTTTTTTAAAATACCTATGTGTAATTACATCTGTAATTAATTTCTGTAATTAAATTGATAATTACACTGTTGACCCATCCCTTACACCTTAACCCACCCTTAAACCTACCCATACCACCAAACCTGTCCCTAACCTTACCCGTATCCCTCCTCAATAGCAGTAATAGTGTTTTGCAATACAATATGAACACAATAAATACATTGTACTTATTTTTTGATGTAAGTACATAGTAGTTAAGGCCACTTAATATAAAGTGTGACCAAAAAATTTCACTGCTGCGGCAGTGAAGTGGTTAAAGATTTGCAGGAGAGAAAGCCGCTGCTGGAGCAGCAGCATATTGGAGGTTAGGAGGCTGACAGTCCTGGTGGCTGTATGGCAATGAGACTTACGGTTGGGTAAAGGCAATTCCTTGCTTGGAAAGTTTGGGCCAGGTGATGCAATGCGAGCTAGAGTACGAGGAAAGGGGATCCCTTCTATTACCGCAAAATTGAGAGCGAGTGGAGCTTAATGATTCACTAAGAACAGGGGCGTTTTGAGTTGCAGCATCTATGCAGAAAGAATGGCTGGAATACTGTTTTGCTGGAATGCCTGATCTGGTAAGGACTGATTAGGTGTTTTTTTAAAAGCAATGTCTGGAGATGGGGCTATTGTTGTCATCTGCATAAGGGGATCGGTGGGAAACTGAATCTGAGAACTTCTGTGAGTTAAGCTTTGGGGGAATATAAAGGTAAGGTGAGGGGCTAACGAACGAGAGGTGTCCTGTGGGAGAAGAGTGAGAAATCACTGCTGCGAGACAAGCAGAAAGAAAATAATTTATTGGAGGAGAGGTCACTGCTCTTGCGATTGGAAGAAAATATATACAAAGTTTTAGTCAGGGTATTGCGAGAGTGGAGCGCAAATTCACTGATGCAGTAGTGAGAAATGGAAGTTAGTATGACATCTGCTGCAAGAGTGGTGGGAAAAGTTGTTGCTGTGGAGGTGAGAAATAGAATTTGGAATGGCATCTGCTGCAAGAGTGGTGGGGGAGATCTAGGGGTGTGCAGTGGAGCCATTATTTGTATCTGTATCTGTGACAATCTCAAAATTATTTGTATCTGTATCTGTATTCGGATAGATCCGGAAGTGGGCGTGGCTTAAACCGGAGGTTCGTCAAATGACATGAAAATACCATTTTAAATGCAAATCTGTTTGATTCGTAGTTTTCATTTAATAAATAGGCCTTGTATAACTAAAGAAAGTATTTTTTTTTAATTAAAATTATAACTTTGTAAATATCTTCTATTTAAAACTTTATCAAAAAATAAAAATAGCTTTATTCTTCTTATGTTCCAGTGAAACTTTGTGTACAAATTTGACAAGAGACAAGCATCCACAATCTTAAATAAGAAGCACTAGTAGAAATAAAGAAGCTGAAAGAAAAAAAATAGAAATCGCTTTTCTTCATCTTGTAAAATTAAATGTCATTCCATTCACGAAAAGGGTTAATGTAATGTGTTTTTACAGTTGGATTTCGAAAAGGTTTGAAGTTAGGACCGTTTTTAGGATATTTTTGTCTAGTAGATACAACTCCAGACAAAGCTCTGATTTCTGAGAGACTTGCATAGACCCCAACACTGCTATTGATTTGAGCTCATTTCATTCATATAGGCTATAGTTTACACTCATTCAGTTTACACATCCAGGCCCATAGCCAGCTGAGGTCCAGAACTCCGTAAATGTTTCATGTTCAAAAATAAAATTTGAAAACATATTATTATTATTATTATTATTATTATTATCATTATTATTTATTTTTTATTTATTTATTTATTTTTTTTTTAATCATGTTGCTGAATCAATTCATGTGGCTGGCTTGCAGGAAACGCAGGAGTGAAGGAGCTTGGCGCAAGTGCAGCCTCCGCTCCGCCATGTTGCCAGATCTAGTTATTATAAGCGTCGCTGGACTTGTTTTAATACTTAATGTAACAGCGTTAATGAAGTAATTAGGGCATTAATAAAGTGGGAAGATGAAGGTTAAGGTTAGATATTCTGTATCTTATTTGCAAAATACAAGATTTAAACTTATTTTGGTGCATTTTTCAGGAGATTGGTTGTGTTTGTTTTTTGTAGGAATATCTGGCAACACTGCTTCTCCGGCACTGACAGGAAGTGTGCGGAGCGAAAACGGAACGTGCGGATAGTTTATTGCTGAGGAGACCACATTTGTTAGACAAACGCAATGATCACCATGATTTTGTCTGTACGAAACTGTGCCAAATGCTATCAAAGCAATTATTATTGCACAAATCTTAACAACAACAGACCTCATAATGTAGTGCTATTCCAGAAAACATGTGATTGTGTCTGCCGAATATTTTTTCTGTTATTTGGATAAATCCGTTATTCGTTTTGAAGCCATTATCCGTGCCTTTCCAAATAAGGTATTCGGCTTTGGGCACATCCCTAGGCAGATCACTGCTGCGACAGTGAGAAATAGAGTTTAGTATGTCTGTTCGATCAAGTTTATTTTTGCTATGGGCATCTATACTGAAGACGATAATAGTAAGCGATGGCAAATTCAATCGAAGAAAAAGATTGCTGCTGTAATTATTGATGGGTTAGAAATCACTGCTGAGGCAGTAGAATTATGGAAATTATTGTAGGGGGAATTCATAGCTGTGACAATGTGGTAGAAATAAGTGATTTGTCAGGGAAAAATCACTGCTGTGGCAGTAAGAAATAAAATGGCCGATTTGAGAACAGTGTAAAAATGTTACTGCTGCAGCAGTGACATACTGAAGTTTTGGCATACTCAGACCACCTCCCAAGATGGACTTGGTTTACGAAGGTCTGCAGTATTTTTTGGGTGCTCCTTAAGGAGTCAGACTCCTTAAAATGACTATGTGTGAAAACACCCAGGCTGGCAGAAGTTTCATAGCAGCGGTGTGGGTTGGGGTTGCTATTTGGGTGCCTGTAGAGAGGGTGCAAGATGGACGTTCAGCTGATGTAGGTGGTGGATAGCTAGTAAGGGGAGAGAAGAGGCAGGTATTTTTGCGGAGGCAGCCTCATGCTGGGGGCCACTTTGGAGAAAGCTAAGGAGGAGGAAAATGGAGCAGAGTGAAGATGTGTGTGTTTTGGGCAAGGCAAAAGTAAAACAGCAGTAGGAGCAAATTTTTAGACAAGGAGTGTCTGTTCACTCCTAATCAATGGCTTTAAAATTTGCTAACAAATGAATGTGCTCCATTTTCATGACATGAAAAGAGAAATTAGCACTTTAGTTTGATCTGAAAAGGCATGATGCATAAAGGTGTAACGGGACTGATGAGACATGAGACGTGCGGATCCATATGCAAGCTTTTATTGAGAAGATATGTGGTAATAACAGGCAGGGTCGAACAGTGGTAAACGGGTATAACACGGGCGAGACAAAGAGTAAACAAGGACAAGCGTGGGTCGACGATTGGCGAGCAGTATCCAATAGAGCAAGGCAGAGAGATAATCCAGGTACGAAGCGACAATCCAGGCAGGGGAAAACACAATCCGAAACAGGCAAGGCAAGGCAAGACTAGGAAAACTAACAGGGCTCTGTAGAGTAGCTAAAGCTAGGGGAGCGATAAGCGTATACAATACTCGGCCGTGAGGGAGAGAAAGTCCATGGCTTAAGTACGGTGTGCAAATGGGAATCAGCTGTGTATGATCAGTGCAATGAACTGTGTGCATGTTGTCAGTGCAATGAATGAGGGGAACTGTAGTCCGGAGGTGACGTGCAACAGTTAGTGTAGTGCAAAAGTAACTGTGGTGAGTGAGTTACCTCTGGTGGTGAGTGAATGGAAGTTCACAGACCGGATTCGTGACAAAAGGTAACTTAGTCTTGATGTATATCATTAGGATCTCAACTAGCAAAATGCAACAAGGAAATTTCATGTTAGAGCTCAAGTTATATAAACCACGCACACAAATGTAAACAGTACACAGTAAGCTTTGTGCAACGCTTTGGATTATAACTTTGTGAAACATTGGTAAAGCATAGTAAATCGCATATTGATATTTAAAGCAGTTAATCCTGATTCAAACGAGCTTATGCACACTATAAAGCTATGTATAGATCTTAAGATAATGCTTATGGAGTGCAAATGATGTGCTATTTGACTGAAGCTGTGACTTCCGGCATCCGGTCACGTCACAATGATGATTCAGTGTTGAAAAATATCATTTCAAAAACGCCGGTAATCTGACCTAGTATATGGTGGGCGGAGACATGTAGGTACCAATCGTGCACTGTTTAACAGATGGAGCGAGTTTGGATTGGGTCGTACACTCGGATTGACATGCCTAGCATTTACCATACACTGCAGAGTAGTAGCGCACAACGCGGAAACATCAAGTTCAGGATTTGTTATTCAATAAGATTATGGATTAAACATTTAGCAATAATGTTACCGCATCGGATTGTTATAGATGCTTTTGGGATGTAAAGAGAAATCGCTCGGAGCAGCGCCTGAGTGCGGAAGGCGCAACGGATAAGGTGAGCAGAGCAGAATTTGTTTGTCTTTGTGGGGAAGGATGTTTGAAGCGGCAAGCATGCTTCAATCAGTTGAATGGCAGGCGTTTGGGCAAATATGCAGGAGGTCATTGACAGGCTTGATTTCCTTTGTTATGTACTGAAAGTGGAGCCAGATTGAGAGAGTCTTTGCAGAGCATTGTTTGCTGGAGGTGAAGTGCTGGAGGCCGTCAGATTGGGACGCTGTTCATGGGACAGCGCGTGGACAAATGCCGGAAGAATTGTCGCAGGAACGGACCAATGACTGCTGCTTATATACGGTCGTAGCGGTTATTGACAGGACTGGATGATTAGGCTCCTCACGAACCTGCATTCAGGAACTTCATCTAATGGCACAAATATGTACATTTATTCTTATTCGCTCAGGCAGCCATGTTGCCGCTGTAGCCGCATGGCTGTATGCTGAGATAATTCTCATACCCCTTCGTTTGAAGTGTGGTCCTGAAAAATCTTTTTATGAAGTGCTATCTGGCCCTTCCCCCTACTCCTACCCCTGAACGTGCGAAACAGTGTAGGAGTGAGAGGTAGAAATGGGATTGGGCCTATATTTCCAGTCATGTATTTTGTCATTGAGGGTTTTATTTTATTTATTTTTTTAAATGCTGAGTAAAAAACAGTTTTACTTTTACCTAATTAACTAAATTTTTAACACCTGTACTTTTACTTGTAATCGAGTATTATTTCAGCAATGTAACAGTACTTGCACTTGAGTACAAATTCTCAGCACTCTTTCCACCACTGCTCATTATAGCCTTCATAGGATGAATCACTTTGTTGTATTCCTCATTTGTAAGCTGGTTTGGATAAAAGCTTCTATTAAATGATTAAACATAAATGTAAATAAATTACATTAGAACAACAGACCTGTAGTCCAAAGGACATTTTCATGCCTTTAATGGAATCATTCACAGAACATCCCAAAAGCCTGGACGATCTCCATCTACAGTTCTTCCGTCCTCTGTCCATCAAACTGCAGCGGGGCAATGGGAGCTCTGCAGAGATGGGGCCGCAGTGGTGGGTGGTGGAAGAGTGTTTTCCTGGCCCTCTAGCCAGCAGATGCCAGAGTATTGAGATGGTGGTGTTCAATGATAAAGTCAGCCCTTCCAGTGTGGGCTTCCTGGCTGGATATGGGTGAGTTTCATTCATTTTTACAATACCTGAAACATGTATGGTTAGTAAATATTAAAGGAGTAGTTCACCCAACCGAACTGCGGTCAGATGTGATGTTGTCAGGCCACATGTCAGTAAAAACAAATTTTTCTGTCCTGTCAGCTGTTATCCTGTCCTCATAGTGCATGCTCTTCAACTGCATGCACAAATACGGCGGCTCACGCTACAGCCTGTATCATTTCATATTAAAGTGCAAATGAAATTGAGCATGAGTGTCAGATCCACGTCGCATTCAGTAGCGGCAACTCTTAAAGTAACCTAATAACCTAGCTGCCGTGATGTGTTAATCAAAAAAACAAAAGAAAAAAGAGGAAGTCAATAACTTTTGTAGCTTTAAGGATTCATCTATATTTAATTTAGAATTTAGTGTTTGATAACTTTATTCAATTTCTGTATATTTATTTGCTGAAGAGCACAGGAAAGCATGACATTTATTATAATGGGTTTAGATGAAGATTGTTTTAAGTTCACTTAAATTAGAAGTTATTTTTAAGTCTAATAAATGTTAAAATTGACAGATCCCAGTTATACTGTAATGTCGAATGGCTATAGTCAATGGCTAAATATTAGGGAAAAAGAACAGTTTTCTAGGAACATCTATTGGTATCAGTGATACTCGCCTTCAGTCATAAGATGCCATTAAACAAATATTTAAAAAAATATATATACTGTCTTTGTTGTTTCTACATTCATTTGAAGATTTAATGTTAATTATTGCAATATAAAAGTATATTTAAAAACTTTAATGTTAAGTGGGTTAATCATGATTAATTTCAGAAAAAGTTTGATTAATTAGTTTAATTTATTTATTTTTTTTTATCAATTGACAGCGCTATGATGATTTTAAATATGAAATCTCTCCTTTTTTGTTTTCTCTATTGACATTGCAGCATTGTAGGTCTGTACATGTCTGTGGTGCTGGTCATTGGGAAGTTTGTGCGGGAGTTCTTCACAGGCATATCTCGATCCATCATGTATGAGGAGCTGCCGTGCGTGGACCGTGTACTAAAACTGTGCAATGATATCTTTATTGTGCGAGAGACAGGGGAGATGGAGATGGAGGAGCAACTGTTTGAGAAGCTCATCTTTCTGTACCGCTCACCAGAGACCATGATTAAAATGACCCACAAAAAGAATGAGTAACTGCATGACATTTCTGTCACAAATATCAACCTCTCCACATCTCAGAAAGATATAAGTGTCTGCTATATGACACCAACCAGAAAGTCATTTTATACACTGTAATGTAGTACTAATTAATATTTTGGGGATATATTTGCATCTATTCATGATGGTTTTTTTGAAGCTCAAAACTTATTGAACATCATAAACTGAAAAGAGCATCAACGAAATCATGTACTGTACTTGAATGATGGAGTTTGGATGGAATTATTTAAGCTTAAATGGCTTCAGTAGTGGTATATTGTATCAGTAATCATGCAGTGCACAAGTATTTAATATTTATGTATTTCAGTCAGCTTCTTCTCAATTAGAATATGTAGGAATGTTATTCTTTCATTTCAGTCGGTATGCATATAATAAACCATGGCATGTGTAAGACAACTTGTATTACATTTATCTTGTTGCTTAGCCTTAGTGTTCAATTATCACTTTGTCCGCTATCATAAGAAAAGCATATTTGATCTGGAGAACTGCATTATTTGAACTTGAACTGCATTATTACTGGAATCCAGTCCAGAGGTAAATCATCCATCTACATGTAAAAATACACTGTAAAACTTTTCAGTGTAAATTTACTTAACTGACAGCAGCTTTACACACAATACACTTTGTTTCTTTATTTATTTATTTCACTGAATTTAGAATTAATTTGTGCATTAAAAATTGTCCTTTGAATTAATCTGGTAAAATACAGACACATTTGCCTATAGTACAGTTAATTTTACAATACCTTACCAACTTTACAGAATGTTTACGCACAAAATGTATTTCTTCATTTCATTTGCAGAAACTGACTGCCTTAAATTAGCCAAGAGCCATTTATGTTTATAAACTTATATTTATAATGTCAACATATTAATACCATGAACTTTTTACATTTAAGTCTACTAAAAAAAGAAAATCTCTGAAAATGAACTCAATTAAGCAAAACCATTAAAACTAGAAAGATCATTTTACCTCAGATCTCTTAGAATTAGTGTAGAGATCACTGCATCAGCAACTCAACAGTTACTGTCTTTAAATAAAGCAACATTCAGAATAACATCAACGTTTATCTGCTTATCCTTGACTTAAACACAGGCTCTACTCTTCAGCACAGTGGTAACCTGTCACTGGTCTGGTCTGTTCCATCATTTCATTTGACCTAGTTTTCAGTTTGTCAAGTTAATTAATTAGTTCCCATCAGATTATTTAGGCCCTGTATTTCCTGAATTCTTTGGCCAATTATTGATGATTTGTTACCCTGAGCTGATGTTGTTTTGCTAAAGCTGGCCACACACTAGAGGATTTGGTAACGCATTAGATCACAACCCGCAAAGAACTATGGGTCCCACTTTATATTAGGTGGCCTTAACTACTATGTACTTACATTTAAATTAATCATTTGGTACAATGCACTTATTGTGTACATGCATGTTTTTACATTGTACTTATATTTTTAAAAAATACCTATATGTAATTACATCTGTAATTAATTTCTGTAATTACATTTATAATTACACTGTTGACCCATCCCTTACACCTTAACCCACCCTTAAACCTACCCTTACCACCAAACATGTCCCTAACCTTACCCGTATCCCACCTCAATAGCAGAAATAGTGTTTTGCAGTATAGTATGAACACAACTAGTACATTGTACTTATTTTTTGATGTAAGTACATAGTAGTTAAGGCTACCTAATATAAAGTGTGACCGAACTATGTAAGTATACTGAATTTACAGTGTAAGTTTCTGTAATTATAGTGAACCTATACAGAACGTATGGGTAGGTATAAGGGAACAATGTGTTACATTTGGGTAATAAGGGGGTAACAACCAGACATGCAACCTGCAAAGAACTGCATAAGTAAATTGAAGTTACAGCGTGACTTTTTTGTAATTATAGTTTACCTCTGTGTAGGTATAAGGGAATAATATGGCGACGTTTGGGGAATAAAGGCGTAACAACCTGTAAAATTACAAATCATTTATACTGCAAGTATTTTGAAACTAAGGGGTACCTATTCTAATATGTGGTGTGGCCTATATTCTTATGTTTGGGAGTGATTTCGAAAGACGATTCGGTAACACCTTATCTTAGGGTCTCTTAATTAGTTGCTTATAAGCATGCATATTACTAGAATATTAGCCATTTATTAGTAGTAATTAAGCACATATTAATGCCTTATTCTACATGACCTCTGTAACAGGGCGAACGAGACATCAGGCAAGCGGATCCAAGTGCAAGCTTTTATTTATAAACAGTCAGATCACAGGCAGGGTCAAACAACAGCAAACGGATATGGCACGGGTAATCCTAGGGCTAGTGTGGGTCGACAATCGGCGAACAATATCCAACAGGGCAAGGCAGAGATAATCCAGGTAGACGGAGAGATAATCCAGGTAGACGAGCAGTAGTCCAAGAGAGGTGCAAACTGAGTCCGAATGGCAAGGCAAAGGGTTAAACCAGGAAACACGGGCAAGAATCAAAACACTATGACAACTAAGTGGGCTCCGTAGAGTAGCTATCACAGGGAGAATGATAAACGCTATACAATACTTGGCAGTGAGGGAGAGAAAGTCCATGGCTTAAGTAAGGCATGCAAATTTGAATCAGCTGTGTGTGATCAGTGCAATCAGCTGTGTGTGTGTCGTCAGTGCAATGGATGATGGGAACTCTGGTGATGAGTGAAAGGAAGTTCATAGAACAGATTCGTGACAACCTTATTCTACATCCCTAATCCTACCTAATACCTAAATTTAACAACTACCTTAAATAAGCAAGTAAGGAATTTATTGAGGGAAAAGTCGTAGGTTAATAGTGAATAAGTGTTCCCTATTCTAAAGTGCTACAGACGATTCTTTTTATAATTGTATACTGATACTTTATTATTGGCCTAGGTGTTTTTAACCATTCTATTATTAAAGAGAACATGATGGAGATTACTGAACAACAAAACTGGACATCTAGTGAAATGAGTTGATGAGTTTCAGCTATGATTTATAATTCACGAGTCTACTTACCTTATGAAAGCTTATTTGTCGATCTCAGCTGAGTCACACCAGCAACTTCCCCAAGACCACTATCACCAAATAACTTTGCATGATATACCATCAAGTTTCAATGCAGCTTAAAACAAGCTTACTTCTTTCCAGCTGTTCACAGAAAAAAAAAAATGCATGATGCAACATTTGCATTTCAGTGGATGTATACTGTGATGTTTTTATAGCAAAAAAAAAAAAAGAGGGTTTAATTTGACCATTGTAGCGTTTGGACCAATCAGACACACATTTAGTCATTATACTTAATGAATAATCCAGGAAACCATTTCATTCCACAGACAAACTGTGAGGATCTATGGAACCTTCTCCTGAGAGCACCCTAAAGGGCTCAGTTACCAGGGAAACCATCTGATAAGACTGTTTTATTGCTCAAAAGTATGTGAGATGCGAAGTGCAGTAAGAACAGACCCTTCTGAAACCCACTCAATGCCCATAAAAACAGAACTTTCCTCCTTTTCATTTATAGACAAACCTTTCTACGAATGAACATGCATCCCAGGACATTGTGTGTATGATTTTAACTGTCTTGTATGGTGTCTCTTGCATTGTATTTTGTTGGATGCATGCTTTATGAGTGAAGTATAAGTTAATGGATCCAGGTGGATCCAGGTGGATGCTGCACACTGGTGGTGGATGAGGAGACCCCCCCCCCCCCCCCCCCCCCCACAATGTAAAGCGCTTTGAGTGCCTTGAAAAGCGCTATATAAATGTAAGGAATTAATAATGTAACCCCACCTATATCGTGTCTCCTACCAAATTAATGCTCATTTGATGACGGAAACTTTGGTGTACATCACCTCCTCATAGAATGCCATGTGTGTTTGTAATTTAATCAAAGTATAGACTGCCAGAGTCATTCGAACCATGCTCTCAGACAAAGGGTTGTGTAGGGTTAGAACGAGTCAGACAAACTAAGATTCGATCAGAACATCGAAACATGAGGAGCCGAAATTCCAGAGAGGCCCAACGGGACGTCATAAATCTGTCCATGGTACTCTGGCACCATGAGTCTGGAGCAAGCCTAACCAACCAGCCTCTTTCACAGAACAGCTCGCAACATTAAGACAAAAGAACACTTATTGATAAGTCCAACGCAGGAAGAAGATCATCAAATTTGGGACAAGTAATCAAGACTGATGGTCAAAGAGATGGCCTTCACATGTGTTCCACGCTGGAAATCACAAGCTTCCTTAGATTGACTTTTTCCCCACAAGACAAAGACTGAGACTGAAATTCTTTAGGAGACCTTTTAACCTCTCTCTGGTCTTCACCGAATATGTCCCTATGTTCTACATAGAACTACACAGAGACTTTCTTTTTCATATGCACATAAAATCATCCTAAAAGGACATTTCTATGCATAACCTCATATTATGTATGTAACCCACACATTAGACTATCATGTTTTAAGCACATATTATGTATGTCTTTTTAATAACTATTGAATGACTTTAAGGTTTATTCGTGTTTGGTATGTATGAGTTTGACAATTCTAGCTTGAAACGTTTCTTCCAATTTGTCAAATGTATCATATTCTGGTTATAGAAATCACATCCAAAAGTATACTTTGCAAGAGTGTGTAAAATTCGGACCATGTGACTGATAACATGCTGATTTATGATGGAAGGAACAACCCTAGCTAAGATAATAGTCTATCTAATTGGTCAAGACACCAGATGGGATGTGTCCAGAAGCTGAGTTTAAAAACTCAGGACACCATCAAATCTTCCCTTCTCCCTTCTGCGCTCTTCTTCAAATCCAGCTTCTCTCAGCGTTTTGACGCAGCTCTTTGAGCGCCATTCCAGTGTGCTTCAGCCTGCATGCCAGCTGCTACCACAATGAGAAGAAAAACCACCTAGTCTTGTTACTCATTTTATCCTTTTACTTTAGTTTCTTTTCTTTCCGTTGAGTCTCATGTTCAAAAGTTAAGTTTGCTGCAAAGTCCAGCTCCGACTGCACCCGTTTCAAACTTCAACCAGCAACTGACTCCAAAACCATCCTCAGCCAACGCCCAACCATTGGCTCCCCAAGACATCCCTTCAAAGACTACTGAACTTCCAGCCAATCACCAACTCGGGAAAACCCCTTTCCTACAAGGACAAGGACAGAAGGGAATCCCTGTAACATAAAGGCAATGCAAGCAAGTAACCTCCAGATTCTGGCTGAACTGGTGCATTTAATATAAATTTTAGCCTCATTGAGAAACTCAATGCGAGGGTTAATTAAGTGATTGATGGTTGTTCGGGTCTATGCAATAGCACATATTGCTATAAACTTGAGATGTTCACATTCTCATTCTCTAAACTCATCCTTTCTCTCTTTCTGCAACGTGTGAGTGTGTGAATGCATGTGTTCATGTGTTAGATTAGTCTATGTCTTAGGTTTATATAAATTATTTATATTAAGTCTTATTTATATTGAAAAGAGAAGTATCTTGTGTTTTGTGCTTACAAGTTAATGTCTTAATCTGCCGATCTTGTTACTGTGCATATTAATAGTGTTTTCACTATATTTTGCATTTTAATATCCAGTGCAGAGTTGATGTTGTACGACTCGTTCAGTGAATCATTTTGCCGACTCGGTGATCAGCCGCAAAACAGTGATTCTGTTCAAATTCCCTATAAAATCATAAATGATTCCCTTTGAGCTAAATTAAATTATTTACATATTAAACCCTACAGTCATAAAATCCCCCAATATTTCCAGCCTCCCGCTTGGAAATTCAGCTTTTCTCATTGGTCAAGCCCATCCTGACAGGTGTGACTCTTCCCTGACTTTGAAGGGCTCACACACAGGTCCGCCCTTCTCTTCTGCAAAATCTCCCGACTGCTGCCCGTGTGGTTGGACTCACGGAGCGCCTAAGCCGGTGCGGGCGTGCCCGGCAGGCCCCAACATATAGAGCCGCGTGCGATTTCCCCCCCCCAAGCCTGGGGAGATGGCTCTTGACCACAAAGAGTCAGACTAATACCACTGGAGTTCATCTTCAATCAACCGTGGAATTCGTCATCATGGAAATGCCCTCACTCAGACATTTCTCTCTCTCCGCTCCCGGCAGTCTCTGCATCTTCATCTCTGGATTGCGGCCTGCAGTTCCACTGCAGCCCACAGGGCCAGCAGGCCCCATTTTACACCCAGCCATGTGCTTACTTAGGAGAGAGGACTCTCTCAACCCCAACAGAGTCAAGAACAACCTCGGATTTTCAAGAGATTGCAACTTCGGCCATCGAATGGAACCATCCAGACCCTCTTCAGAGGCTTCATGAGACTCTCGTTCCACAGCCAAGTCAAATGCAAGTTTCGTTCCTTTCACCACACAGAGGTTTGTTGTAAGCTATTGTATACTGTACTTTGAATTAGAGACTGATGGTTCTTTCAGATGGTCAGATGGATTTATTTCCCCTGTTTCTGTCCGGTTTCATTCATCCAGTCTCACTTACCCTTCCCATGTACTATGTATGTGTGACTTGTGTGTGTGTGTGTGTGTGTGTGTGTGTGTGTGTGTGTGTGTGTGTGTGTGTGGTTTGTTTAGACTAGTTATGTGATTGTGGTTTAGTTAATAAAACTTTGTGCACAATACATATGAGTATTCATTTCTGATTCCCTGCTTGCAGCAAAGTCAATTTAACGATTTTGATCTTGTTATATGCTCTGAGTAGTACTGTACCTTAAAAAGGGTATTTCTCTTACCCTGGAAATTAAGATTTCTTTGAATTAATAAATAATCAATACTGAGCTTTCGCTAGATGACCTGGTCAATTGATTGTACCGTAAATTCTGCTTTATCAAGCTAATTCTATTAACTTAACCAAATATTATAATTAATTATAAAGTGTTATGATTAATTATTAATATTTCCCCCTTGAGCTAATTTGCTACACCATCGAACAATTAAAACTAGTGTAATATTTTTTCTTTGTAATTACTGTTCAAATATACACTTGTTCTGTGTTTAAGCCCAAATTGTTCCTCCCTTATTCCATGTAGTTACAGGCTAAATACAACAGTTGTGGTCTATAAATTAAAGTGGTGCTTTCTTACCTCCTTGTTCCATGTAGTTACAGAGTAAATACAACATTTGCGGGCTGTAAATTAGTGGTGCTTTGTTAACTCCTTGTTCCATGTAGTTACAGGGTGAATACAACAGTTGTGGTCTGTAAATTAAAGTGGTGCTTTCTTACCTCCTTGTTCCATGTAGTTACGGGGTAAATACAACATTTGCATGCTGTAAATTAGTGGTGCTTTGTTACCTCCTTGTTCCATGTAGTTACTGGGTAAATCCAACATTTGCGGGCTGTAAATTAGTGGTGCTTTGTTACCTCCTTGTTCCATGTAGTTACAGGGTAAGTGGCTACAACAAATTGCTCTAAAACGATTGTTTATACAGTAGTTCATACATTATATATGAGGTAATATATCAGTAAACATGGTGACTGTTTTATTTAATTCAAATATTATTTGAAATTTGGGTTTTTAAATTAAAATCAGACATGCAATCTGAATTTTATAATGTGACGAGAACACTTTGTGCGCAAAAAAAAACTAAATATCGACTTTATTTAACTTTTTCTGCTCCTCCGTGACACTTCCTGCAAGCACGTTCATGAGTTCACTAGCAGAGCACGATGCAAGCAAGCCTCAGATGACGCAGGATGTAAATGCTGTGACAGTGTACGCTGGCCTCGACGTCAGTAGGTCACGGCGTTTACGTCATGTGTCATCTGAGGCAAGATGGCCAAACCATCACGTTAATAAACATATGGTAATAAACACTGAAATTCAAGAACTATAGCGAACTGACAGGATTTTACCGTCTTTGATTTTACCGTTTTGATCCACGTCCTCAAGCACCATTTTGACTATTTCACAGTTCCTGGTTTCAATCGCCGCTCAATGTTGTGAGAACATATTCGGACAAAAACCTCCAATTTTAAAAGAACACATTCCAGTCAGTTTCAAAAAATCTCTCTCCTCTTCGCTTCGATTAGTTTTCTTGTATTTTCGACACATATTCCTGTCATGAGCGCCGCAAACACCGATAGACTCGTCTCAAGCGCCATTCCAGCTGTTTCCAGTTCGCGCTCACCACATTCACTGGTCCAGTTTTAAACGAACACACTCCAGACAGTTTAAAATTTGTCCCTCGTCTGCGCTTCGATAATTTTTTTCTTATTTTCCACACATTTCCCTCTTAATAATAAATCCACATAGAATAGCAGAAGGAATCCAGGAGCAGGGGGTAGCACAACACAATTTAAAGCTGGCTGCACACTAGATGATTTTCAAATCTAAACTGATTTTAAAATCATGGGAAACCACAGACATGAAGATTTTTAGCCTTATAATCCTCTGAACACGCACACTAGATGATTCGAGCAGACTGTGAGACCACACACTTGTCGACTGTAGGAACGATTTCACAGTGACACGAGATCTCACAGAGACTCACGAGATCAGACGTGACTAGAGAAGTAAAACAAATGGAAGACAATTTACATTGTCAGCTGGCTCTCTAGGTTGCATGTTCTGTTTCACAGTGAAAAACAAAGTATAAAAAAGAATATGGGTGATGTATTCTGCTTTCGTGGCATGTTTGTAGCTGGCAAGTTTCAGCTATAGAAGCACGCAACATCCGGTAAGTGACGCTCTCATTGGCTATCGCGGGTATCACGTCAGAGGCAGCTGATCAAGAGATTTGAGTTTGGGATGCTCCGCCTCAATTGAGAGCAGTTCAATAATCATAATGACACCACACAATAGAAGATTTTTTGGACCAAAAATTGCTTACGACAAGCCGCAAATTGGGCCACACGCACTGATCATTTGGGGGTGTAAATCAGACTTAAAATCGGCCTTAAAATCCTCGGTAACGCTTTAGATTACAACCCACAACTTACTGCATCAGTAAACAAAATTTGCAGTGTAACTTTTTTGTAATTGTAGTGTACCTATTCGGTACCTCAGTGTAGATATAAGGGAATAATATGCAAAGGTTGGGGAATAAAAGGGTAATAACCTGTAAAATTACAAATTATTTCTACTGTAAGTATTTTGAAAATAAGGGGTACCTATTCTAATATTACGTGGTATGTACGCTATACAAAAATCTTATATTTGCAAGCAATTTAGCAAAACCATACACTGTGTAGGCCTACTTTTTAAACACGCTGGGTGTTTCAATCCAAATGCTCGGTTGAGACTGTTGGGTCAGGAAGCTGACTTGATTTGACCCAATTTGGGTTGATATCAGTAATAAGAAAACCAACGGTTCTGGGTTAGGAACAGTGTTGCCAAGTCTGTGGTTTTCCCGGGGAATTTTTACCGGGGAACCCCCCTCAAAACATGATTGGGCTAGTTTTGAATAGCAACTGGGCGGGTTTTGTGATAACTAGGCAAACCTGGTTAGGAATGTGGAGGTTCAAACGCGAACGGTTCTGTCTTGGAGTACTCCTGCATCATGCTCTTTGTATTAGCACATCACGTAACATAACCCACATTAACTTTCTATCAAAATGAAGGTCAATCAACAGAATTTGTATAATTTTGGTAATATATACAGTGTGTATATACAGTGGTGTGAAAAAGTGTTGGCTCCCTTCCTGATTTTTTATTTTTTTGCATGTTTGTCACACTTTAATGTTTCAGATCATCAAACAATGGTAAATATTAATCAAAGATAACACAAGTAAACACAACTGTAACGTGGCTGACGAGACGAGAGGCGTGCGGATCCATGTGCAGGCTTTTATTAGGCAGAGACGTGGTCATAACAGGCAGGGTCAAACAATGGCAAACAGGTATGGCAGGGACAAGACAAAGAGTAAAACTTAGGGCAAGCGTGGGTCGACGATCAGCGAACAGTATCCAGAGGGGCGAGACAGGAGAGGTAATCCAACAACGTAAGCGATAATCCAGGCAGGGGAAAACAATCGGATGTGTGGTGTAAAAGTCCATGTGGTGAGCGGGTGACCTCTAGAGGTGAATGAACAGGAGTGCAGACCAGATTCGTGACAGAGCCCCAAAGAGCGGCTTCCAGATGCTCCACACAGTCTATAATCAGGAGGGAGGTGGAGCGGAGGCGGAATAGGGGGAGGGATGGAGGGCCAGGTCCTTGTGGCAGCGGAGTGATCTGAAACTGAGGTAGAGCCGGTAGAGCAGGAAGCCAGGGCAGAGTGGACGGGATTGGAGCCCACCAGGGCGGAGCCAACGGAACACGAGCCCACCAGGGCGGAGCAGGAGCCCACCAGGGCAGACCAGACGGGACTTGAGCCCACCAGGGCGGACCAGAAGATCTCCACGGTGGTGCAGAAGACCACCAAGGCAGCGCAGAAGACCACCAGAGCGGAGCAGACGGACCCGAAGACCACCATGGTGGAGCAGATAGAGCCTGGGAACTAGGGAGAATGGAGACACAAAGAGAAGACAGAACATGCACAGACCCAAGGATAGAGGCAGGGAACACAGAAAGCTCATAATAGGTCTCCCTAGCCGTGACAGGACAGAACGAGAGTTCATTGACGGCCTCCCTAGCTGTGACCGGACAGAACGAGAGTTCATTGACGGCCTCCATAGCCGTGACAGGACAGAACGAGAGTTCATTGACGGCCTCCATAGCCGTGACAGGACAGAACGAGAGTTCACTGACGGCCTCCATAGCCGTGACAGAACAGCACTAGAGTTCATTAACAGATACCGCTGACACCTCTGGAGGTTCTGCGGCGGTTGCCGCCACCTCTGGAGGTTCTACAGTGGTAAACACAGGACACAGGGAGAGTTCAGTAATGGTCTCTTCGACCGTAACACAACAGAATGAGAGTTCATTGACAGATACCGCTGACACCTCTGGAGGTTCTGCAGCATGTACCGCCACCTCTGGAGAAACTGCAGCGGGCACCATCACTTCAGGGAACACAGCAGTGAGCGGCACTACCTCAGGAGGTTCTGCAGCGTCAGCCGCCACCTCTAGAGACATCATAGTGGACGCCGCCACCTCTGGGAGTTCTGTGGTGGTGTATGCAGCCCAAACACACCAAAATGCGATCCCCATCAGGGGAAGCGTCTCAGACAGGGGGATCAGTTCAGGAACAGGAGGGCTAGAGTGAGTGGGTTTGGGGATACCAGCTGTGCATGCAGACACCAGCGGTGAATCCCTCACACTGGATATCAGACTGGGATAATGAAAGACTGACCTTGATGATCTGGGTGTGTCAGCCCGCACGTGACCCGACTCTGGAAGGTCAGCGGAGACATGACGCTGTGACTCTGGAAGGTCAGCGGAGACGTGACTTGACCTTAGGGGGTCAGCTGAGACGTGACGTGACTCTGGATGGACAGCTGTGATGTGCTGTGACTCTGGACGGACAGCTGAGACGTGACTTGACTTCAGGAGGTTAGCCGTGACATGACTTGACTTCAGGAGGTCAGCCGTGACGTGCTGTGACTCTGGACGGACAGCCGTGACGTGCTGTGACTCTGGACGGACAGCCGTGACTCTGGACGGACAGCCGTGACGTGCTGTGACTCTGGACGGACACCCGTGATGTGCTGTGACTCTGGACGGACAGCCGTGACGTGCTGTGACTCTGGACGGACAGCCGTGACGTGCTGTGACTCTGGACGGACAGCCGTGATGTGCTGTGACTTTAGGAGATCAGCTGAGACGTGAAGGGACTCTGGATGATCAGCGGAGACGTGACTCGGTTGATGACGACCAACTGTGACTTGGCTCAACTCTCTGACATCAACCGTGACTTGACTTGGTTCATGAAGATCAGCTTTGACTTGGCTTGATTCATGATGATCAACGGTGACTTGACTTGGTTTGTGAAGATCAGCTGTATCTTGGCTTGATTTGTGACGATCAACGGTGACTTGACTTGGCTTGTGAAGATCAGCTGTGTCTTGGCTTGATTCGTGACGATCAACGGTGGCTTGACTTAGCTTGTGAAGATCAGCTGTGTCTTGGCTTGATTCGTGACGATCAACGGTGACTTGACTTAGCTCGTGAAGATCAGCTGTGTCTTGACTTGATTCATGAAGATCAGCTGTGTCTTGGCTTGACTCACGAAGAGAAGCTGTGACTTGACTTGGTTCTTTACGATCAGATGTGGCTTGATTTGGCTCATGAATGGCAGCAATGACATGACGGGGTGTTGTTGTGGCCGCCATTTTGTGAACGGGCTCTGGTGCGTCCGCCATTACCGTCATAGACGCGGTATTGCGTTCCTCTTCCGCGACACCCACGGTGAAGGAGGAAGCGACTGACAACAGAGCATAGTCCAAGAACTGACTGAGTGACGAACGCGGACCCTCGAGCCTAAGCTTAGACTTGAGAGGTGGATTTATGCCATTGCAGAAAATCTCTATTAAAATAATGTCTTGTAATTCTGAATAGTGTGCGGATCCATGTGCAGGCTTTTATTAGGCAGAGACGTGGTCATAACAGGCAGGGTCAAACAATGGCAAACAGGTATGGCAGGGACAAGACAAAGAGTAAAACTTAGGGCAAGCGTGGGTCGACGATCAGCGAACAGTATCCAGAGGGGCGAGACAGGAGAGGTAATTCAACAACGTAAGCGATAATCCAGGCAGGGGAAAACAATCGGAACAAAGGCAGGGCAAGGCAAGACTAGGAAAACTAACGGGGCTCTGTAGGGCAGCGATAATGCATACAATACTCGGCAACGAGGGAGAGAATGTCCAGGGTTGAAATAGTGTGTGTGATTAGTGATGCTGTGTGATCAGGTGTGCGTGTGATTGGTGCAATGAGAGATAGGTGACAGCTGTGAGCGTGTGATTGGTGAGATGGCTGATGGGAAATGCAGTCCATCTATTAATGATTTAATAGATTAATAAATTATTTTTTCACATAGGGCCAGGTAGGTTTGGACAGCTTTTTTCCCTTAATAAATGAAATCATCATTTAACAACTGCATTTTGTAGTTACTTGCATCATCTTTGTGTAATATTAAAATTTGTTTGATCTGAATCTTTTAAGTGTGACAAATATGCAAAAAAAAATTAAAAATCAGGAAGGGGGCCAAGACTTTTTCACACCACTGTATATATATATATTAGGGATGTGCATTTCCATAACTGAGGCCGATGCGATACGCATCTCGATGCATAACCAACGATATGATACATTGAAGATACATATGAAGCAGCTAGCGATGCGATGCGATACAATTCACCCCTATTACGATGCAGTGCGATTCGATGTTGATTCGATTAAATTCAATTCAACACAATATGATTCAATGCAATACGATGCAATGGAAAAAATATGATCGCTTTTATTTCTTTGGTTCAGACAGAGAGCAAATCAAAAATTAACTTGTGTCTTCTGACTTCTAACGCCTCTAGGCCTGTTTCATAAAACAAGTTTACCAAATAGGCCAGGTTCATTTCAGTTAGTTTGACTCACTGTCAAATGATTTGGTTCCATAAAGCAAATTTAACAACGATCATCCTCAGCCACTGTGGCTACTTATGCTGGAAAGCTAACCTGGTTCAGGGCAGGCAAACTGTCAGGCTAAGCTGAGCTCCTCTAACACTGACCAATAGGAATGCAATGATATTACCACTGACTCTCTCACATACTATCATAGCCATGCAGCCTTTCTCTCTGGTTTTATAACTACCTTTTATAGTTAGAACAGTGGTTCCCAACCTTTCTTTCATGCCCCCCCCCCCCCCCCCCCCTAGCAGAAGCAGAAGTTCGCTTTGGGTGAGCGCGAACTCATTTTGCGTGGCGGTGTGCACGACATTTTTTGTGACTCGAGCAAACAGTTCGCGCGGCGCCGCAGTCAACGTGAACAGCTTTGAAGAGATTTTCTTTGTAATTTTTATAATAGTTTTAAAATAATTATTCACATATATGCCTGTAGCATTGTAACTATAGCAAAGTATTCTATTGACCACAAAACAATGTGTCTGTATTATATTGTATTCAGAATAAAACTATATTTATCAACATTGCTCTTTTGAACTGTTCTTATATCTTCGCATTTTATATAACATAAAGACATCACATGGGTTAATCTATGGCAAAGTACATTTTGCAGTAACCTATAGAATTGTTACATTTGCAAAACACTCTAGGGTTTCAATTTATATCCATTATAACATTAATCTTGTATTTGAACAGTTACACCTACTTGAGCCTCAATGTGGCAATATTTTGTCTAACTTGTACTCTAATAATGTGGTCTAATTTTAAATGTTAGAATAAGAAATAAGACATCCTGTAATTTCAACACTGTCCAACCCACATACCGTAGCTATAGAAATGTCTGCATTATGCACAGAAATTCCGGTAAAATTCCTACTTCTCTTCTACTTCCTGCGGATTTAAAGGACCATTTTCATTCGTGCGCCCCCTGTCATTTCAAAGAATATCTCAACGGCGAACGCGTCAAGTATAAACGCCTTGTCCGTTTGGGGAGGTGCGCGCGCAGTCAGCGGAGGCTTGCGAAGCGGAGACAGGCGCGAGTATAAACGAGGCTTCACTCTGCGCTGCGCTGCTGTTTGAACCGAGCGGATATGGTCCCTGTGGCGCGGTTCAAATGAGTAGCGCTGTTTTGTTCCACGTTTCCCACATTGAATGTTTATCGAACTTTTTTTATCGAGGAAAATTCTCACTATAATTGTAGTTAACATTTTAGCCCCCAGAACCTACCTCAAAGTATATCTGCTCCCGCGCCCCTGCTGTGGTTGGGAACCACTGAGTTAGAAGAACAGATAGCATTAGAACATTACAATCTAACATTGCTCTTTAAAGCATTAACAATCACTAAACTAAAAGTTAAAATCACTAAATTTAAACTATATTTTAACTGCTATAATAAATTAACTCTGAGCTTAGTAATTACCCAGATAGCAAACTGACATAGAATCAACGTCAATTTTTGGTTGTAATGGTCAGTATCGATCGTCAGTCAAATTTCGATGTTGAATCAACGTTCATTATTTGGTCAGTACATCAGAACGTTATTACGTCGAAAATGAAACATCGATTCAACGTCGAAACCACGTTGGCTTATCAACCGACACAGCCGACGCATCTGATCGAAATCATAACGTCTGATACAGGTTGAAAATTGGTCAGAGGAATCGGAGATCTGCGACTGCACTCTCACAGAGGGGAACAGGCCTGTAACTGTACCCTCTAAAAAACGTTGGGTTATTTACTGTACCCAATATCTGGGTTAAACATGTTGGGTTGCTTTGTTGGGTTATTCCTATGTTTATTGGGTTATTTCAACAACAACTCAACCAGTTGGGTTAAATTTTAAATTCCAACGGTCGATTGGTGCAGCTGCGACAGATACGGTGGTAAATTAATATGTGTGCGTAATGTTTTTCGTTACAAAGTGTCTTCATGCCCTGACACAATAATATTTATGTTTTTCCTACGAGTATGTTTACATCTCCCTTGTCGACTGAAACTTTAATCCGTTTTTTCTGCACTCTTGACTAACGACACGAGCGCTTGTAGCAGATCGATTTCAAACGTATAAAAAAACGTTTTCCTTACTTTTTCCGTTCGTCTCGACAATTTTGGGGGAATTTTTTTCCTGGGGGATCTTTATTTCAGATATTAGACAGAAGCGCTCACCTTGAAGACCAGCGGAGCCTCTTTCGTGGTGTCGCGTCCACTCTGAGTGAAGGTATGTCGCCTTTTTATTCAAATTTAACGTCCTTTCCCCAGGAAACTACAGTGTAAAATTAAAACACTACTAAACACACCTAAATTAAGCATTTTATCATCTCCAAGTTGCTGGTTACCAGAGCAATCATGTAGTGATTATTTTCACCAACAGAGGGCCCTACGAGCTACACTGATTACATGCGCCGCTTCTTCAGCCACGAAAAACTGAACATGGAAGAGAGTGGTGCATTGTTATCATCAATTATCAAAAGATACCGTTATCGGTTTCAAGGTATGATCACATACAAACTGTTCATGTTAAATTAAATTAATACTGATAGTATGTACTATATTAGGGTCTGAACAGGATGCTGGATTTTACACAATTTTAAACGTTACTGAAATTTCCACTGTCTAAACCCCACACGTCTTAACTATACCACTTGGATGAAAGTGCACTCTGATGTGGATAAATGAAAATACAACTAAATAATTGGACATGCAACTATTACATGCAACTTTTTTCAGAATGTAATTATATTTTATGCTCAAAAAGAGGCTTAAATGCAAAATAATAAGGCTAATTAAAGATGAATTTCCAAAAGCACAAATAATTAATACACAAATAATATAATTACAGTTAAAAAGTTTGTATTATATATGCATTGCATGTAACAGTTTGTGAAAATGAAAATATGATTGTACACTACAACTTGTTTAAAATATTTGTTAAGTAGTTTATTTGTTTTATTTATCATGTTCTCATTTATTTTTGTAATGTGTTTGTGTGAAGTCATAACCTTGTAGTAATGTAGTACTGTTTTAATTTGTTTGCTATTTGGAATGATTTATGTTTAATATTTTTCATAGTGTGATTTTTGGTGTACTGTATGAAAACCAGTTTAATTAGAATAATATATGGAACCCACAAAACCATAAAAAATGCATGTCTCTGTTTGAGGAAATTTAGTCATCTTATGTTAATGTTCGATTTTAACTGTTCCATTTCTTTGTTAATTTTAGATTACTCTGGACTAAGGTATATTATACCCACATGTCAGGGATAGATAGACTTTGAGCTCTAAAGGGCATGGAGAGATGAAGAGAGCCTTGGTTGGATCTTCTGGATATTTCTTCTGGTGAGAAAACCCTGCTCTGTATTTCATGCCAAATTGTAATATTTTACATTATGTACTGACAAGCACACCAACACACACTTAAAGGGTTATTTCACCCAAAAATACAAATTTTGTTCTCATTTATTCGTCCTCATGTTATTCCACATCTCTATGAGTTTCATTTTTGTGCTGAACACAAAATATATTTTACTTTCATAGTATTAATAAAAACACATTCTACAAAATCTTTTGTGTTCAACAGAAGACAGAAACTCATACAGGTTTGGAACAACTTCAGGTTGAGTAAATAATGACAAAAGTTTCATTTTTGGGTGAACTATGCCTTTGAGCAATGTCACACAAGCAAGAATACTGTGAAGGTGTTTTACATAGCTGAGTTAAAGAAGTTAAAAATTTCCTGACAATTTACTCACCCCGATGGTGGCCAATGGTTTGAAGGTCCAAACTACAGTTTAAGTGCAGCTTCAAAGGGCTCTACATGATCCCAGCCAAGGAATAAGGGTCTTGTCTAGCGAAATGATCAGTCATTTTCTTAAAACAATAAACATTTATATACTTTTTAACCACAAATGCTCGTCTTGAACTAGCTCAATGTCGCACATTACGTAATCACACATGCATGGCATTAGTGGAAGTACCGACCCAGTGTTTACAAGGTGAACGTGCAAAGAAAATCAAATGCCCTTTACAAAAAAGGTAAAACAACAATGTTGGACGATTTTGAAGTTGGAGGAGAAAATGAGATGGAGTTTTTCACCCTTCCCTAACTTTTTGAACTGGAGTACACACATGAAGAGCTAACCAAACATGACCTTTTTTCAACATGATTACGTAATGCATGAAGACACACATGCGCATCACAGAGCTAGTGTAAGACAAGCATTTGTGGTTAAAAAGTAGATAAATGTTTGTTTTTTTTAAGAAAAATGACTCTTATTGTTCGGCTGGGATTGTGTTGAGCCCTTTGAAACTGCATTCAAACTGCAATTTGGACCTTCAACCTGTTGGCCACCATAGAAGTCCACAATATGGAGAAAAATCCTGGATTGTTTTCCTAAATAAATGTAATTTCTTAGTACTTAATTTGTATTCTGGAAGTGGACTTCTCCTTTAAGGCTGCCTGTGCCAGCTCAAAATTCTCTGTATAGATGCAATGCAGCATAAAAGTAAACTAAATGCCAGCTCTGACCCGTTTCAGAATCTGAGTATGCACTTGTAATTCTGTAAATGCATTTATGCTCTTCTGAGAGACATTAAACAGTATTGTAAAGACACCTAAATGCCACTTTCAGAAGTGCTTTTGTGCCATCTTTATAGTGTGAATTTGGCATTAGACTCTAGATCATGTGTGAGGCCACAGATAACCACAGCCTTCTGATATAGTCTAACAGCACGATTACGAGTGTGATATAGCTTTTACATAACTTAAATTTCATTCAGTATGTCATTGATACACTCACATTACCACCCACTAGCTTAAAAATGTAACATGCAGAAAGAGTTCACAAATTCGCACACCTGTCTACAATAATACAAACACAACTCTTGTAACACTCGGCTAATAAAATTGATATATAACACACATTAATCCATTATTACAACAGTAAGAAATCAAATGAAAAACTGCTACCATGGCTTAGAAAGATCCCTACCCCCCTTTCCCCCTATTCTTGTTTGGAGATTAATCCATTGTTTTTTTCTATTTAAGTTGGTCTTGGAAATTGCATTAAAGTTGCAGTAAAACCCTGCCAGATATCCTCCTTCATTGCCATACAAAGTGAGTAAGTGCATCATTTATGACAATACATTTTTGGGTATTATTTGATCCGATGTATGTGTGCATATTTACCATTTTAAATTTCTGTTTAAAGGTCAGAACAAATTTCATTCTGTATTTGGAGGAGGAGGAGCAACCAAGGCAATTCCCTCATAATCAAGCCTTCATTATTGTGGGAGAAATGGCACTGAAGCAAGGCCGTCTTTCTTACAAGCTGTTGATACATGCTTTAAATTATTTTACATTTTGAACATTGAGTATCCCAAACCTGTTGCAGCTGTAATTCCATTGTCTGTACTAGCTTTGTTCTGTTTGTTTGTTTGTTTGTGAATTTATATTTATCTTGTAAACTGAAACAATTGCATATAACCTAATGTGATAAGGAAATAATAACACAATTTCAACCAGTCATTTAATTTAATAGAAGTATTTGCAACTTTTAATGTAATGGAAATAAAGCATTTTCCATATATTTGTATGCTGTACATTATTATTTATTTACATAGCAATAATGATGATGATGATGATGATGATGATAATAATAATAATAATAATAATAATAATAATAATAATAATAATAATAATAATTCCAGGATGGTTAAAGCATTTTAAAACATTTTGGCCAAATAACCCAACAAATTAGTTATTTTATAACCCAATGCATTGGGTAAAACGTATTACCCAATCCACTGGGTTAAAATAACCCAACATTAGGTAGGTGCTATAGTAACCCACCATTGGGTTATCTGTTGGGTCATTTTTAACCCAACTATTTTTAGTGAGTACCCGGGCAACTAAAATTGATTTTTATTCATTATTCCGTCTGTCTCTAAATATTAGCGGAAGATGAAAGTTTTAAAAACAATGAATGATAAAACATTTTAACTCGAGCTTGTCGAATGTTTTGTTGTTTTTTTCTGTAGACATTTTTTACACCGCTGGCATAGGCTATACCCTATAAGTTATTAAAATGTTTTTTTTCCCCTTATTTTTCGTCATTACACCTCTTGTTTGGTTTTATTTCATATAATTGCACATTAAAAATAATTTACTTTGTTATGCAGACGCAAAACGTGAAACTGCAGTTTTATTCGCAGCTGTAGGCTATTTATAGCATTTATATAAATAGCATATTTTCTTAACCTGTTTTATATCTTAATTATTTAATACATGAATTAAAACAATTTTTTATAACGACATAATCTTGATCAACAACAATGATAAATAGCGGCATCTGTCCATTATCATTTGTAAACTCAAATAGCTTCAGTTTTAAGTTATAACTGCATCTATCTCGGGTGTACCCAGCAAACAATTTTTGGTTCCCAGAACGTTCCCAAGAACGTTCCCTATTGGTTAGCCAGGAAAGTTTTCTTAACGTAAATAGAACGTTCCCTTTAGGTTAGGGGAACGTTCCGGAAACCTTCTGGGAACGTTCTAGGAACGTTGCGAGAACGTTCCCCTAACCTAAAGGGAACGTTCTATTTACGTTCCTAGAAAGTTCCCAGAAAGTTCTCTTAAGGTTTCCAGAACGTTCTCCTAACCTCTTTACTCCGATACCGCTGCTGTCCATCCAGCACTCCCGTCCCGAGTAGAGTATAAGCGGCATGGAAGACGGACAGATATGGACCATCAATAATCAGTACTACAAACCATATGTCTTGTTTCAAACTATTGTTTAATCATTTAAAGATAATCAGAGCACATTTAACCATCATAAGGAGCATTGAATGAGACTGAATTATCCCTTAATATAAGATTTCTTTATTATAACTACCGTGTACCATATAATAACCCAGATCTTTCGTTTCTTAAGCACCAAATAACAATGACTTCAACAAAATATTGGGTTTTAAGAATGCAAATTTTATTTTTACAGACATTAAAAATGAATAACATTTATTTGACTCTAATATTACATTCATTTCTTACCACTGAATTAACGATGATGTATGTGCTTCTCTCGGTCGATCCGTAAACAAAAACTTGGTTATTATCATGTTCTCTTCAATTACTTGTCAAATCTCCCTGAAATCACAATATTTACTCTCGAATATTTAATAATTATAAGTAATTACTCAATAAAGAGATCAATAAACGAGTGTTAGTCAGTCAGTAAAACAAAATGACCGTTAATTTTTAAATGCGAGTGCGAGGCTTTATATGGAACACAGGAGAAAAGCGCGTGCTGGGGAAGCGCGTGCTGGAAGGCGGCTGTAAAGAAACATACAAACAAACCCAGTGTTTATGGTATGCTTTTCAGACTATGCTCAACCTCGGCTTAATTTCAGCTATAAAATTGGAATTATATTATCACTATAATGCGATTTGACTACTTTGATATCTACACTTATGCTTATTTCAGACATGAAATTCTGCAAAAATAGTTTATGATTAAAAAAAATACACATTTCAGCATTAGAATAATCACAAAAATCTGCAAAGTTTTAATTAGTTTATATGGTTATGACAACTAAAAATAACCTGCAGGGAACGTTCTGGGAACGTTCTTTTTAGGTTATAAAATTAAACCTAAAAATAACCTGCAGGGAACGTTCCGGGAACGTTCTCTGTAGGTTATAAAAATACAAATTTAAAATTACCTGCAGGGAACGTTCTGGGAACGTTCTCTTTAGGTTATTAAAAAAATTACCTACAGGGAACCAAATGGGAACGTTCTGTGTTTGTTGGGTAGACTGGTGAGTTATGTTAATAAACCTATAAATGTGTTCTAGTAGGTCTACTGGCCCATATTCAGATGTTTGTGCGGAGTGTACATGACGGGGCGGCCGCGCCTGTATGTTGCGGATGCACGACTGAACGAATCACTCCCTGAGACGACTCGTTCTTCCCGAGTCACATTAAAGATTCGTTCAAAATGAACGAATCGTTCAAGAACGACCCATCACTAGTCATCATCGAAGGTGATGGAGAACAGCGACGAGGCTGTTTACAAATGTGAGTACAAACCAAAAACACGGTTTCTTGTGTTAAAATCACATTTGTTGAGCTACTGTATAGTAAACTGTTGATTTGCTTAAAGTGCATTGCAGGTTAATTTTTTTTTTTTTTTTCAAATGAATATGAACCGTTATTGCAGGGTTTGAAAATGTTTTACAAGGCATGAGGGCACAAATTTAGAAGAAAAAGTGACGCATTCCTTGACAGTTCTGAAAAAGCGCTTTTTTTCAACATCGCGTCATATTACGTCACGAGAGGGAGTCGTGAACCGCGCTCTGATATTCAGTGGGAGCGGGCATGAGTCAGTGTTTTAGGTACCGGTAGTTATTTTTTTTCGGTTTATCATCGTCATGATAAGTTATTGTGTTTGTGGAGGTTTCACAAACTCCAGCCTGTCAGGACATCGAGTCCACAAGAAATAGGACGGTATCTTCCGAGGTGCGTTTGTGCAGCTGAAGAGACTTAAGCATCTGCTTCAAACAACGCGGTGGTGTGTAATTTAGCGATCACTATATACCGGAAGATTATCATCCCGGCGATATGATGCAGTTCAGCATGTGATATCGAAGCAAGAAGCGAGACTTGGGTAAAGTTGGTTTCATATTCGCACATTCACAACATTCACAACATTTCCGCGTTCGATAACTTTCTAATTATATGTGCAAAACATGTTTCTTTTGCAAATTCGATTCAGCCTATTACCTTTTTTTCACAATCGAACAAAATGGCCAAGTATTGTTTTAATGGCATATTTACTTGCGAATGTCCGCCGAATCTCCAAGGTAAGCAAGATAGGGACCGTATAAAAAGTTATATATTTTTTAATTGTGTGCAAAGATCACAAATATAACTCACATTATGCCTTCTAATGCTCCTTTAGCAACAACAACAAAAAAAACTGCAATATAATTGTGCCGTTTGAAGAGACGTTTAGGAAATGACAAATAATGAACTTGTAATTTTGTAATACCAGTGATGGGAATAACGGCGTTATAAATAAACAGCGTTACTAACGGCGTTATTTTTTTTCAGTAACGATCAATCAAACGAATTACTGTTTCCCCCGTTACAACGCCGTTACCGTTACTGACAATAAAATGTGGCGTTATTATATTATTAGAATTTAATTTTTCAGTTCATCTGAATGGATGCGCAGTGTTGACGTGCCGTAAACTCTAGTGTAAGGGCGCACGACTCGCCGTCGCTTTCTCTCACATACACGCACGCAAAGAAAGATACAGAGCAAGAGAGTTTTTCATAACATGCAGAATTGACGCGCTACATGTAAACGATATTCTGTGTTGTATTTTCCTGTCAAAATAACAGAGTTCCTTTGGAATTCTTCAGCTTTTAAGAATTGCCGCTTTCTCTGGTTGTGGGCGGAACTAATGCGCCAACGACAATCTGATTGGCTGGCGCTCACCTATTATTTTGATTTCAGCAAATCAATTCGAGCGAACTCAGACAACATGATTAATATTCATGAACCCAGCAGCTCATTAATCCTTAGTGCGTTTTATATTGATGACAAATATGCATTCATACTTGGTTATTCTAATTACTAAAGTTCTATCATCATATAATATAAAATTATCATAATATTATATTATAATGTTTGACTGACTGATACTAATTGTCAGTAGATAAATAGTGTAGATTAATGTACAATGTTTTATAATAATAATTGATTATTTTTAGTGTCTATTTCGTTAATTTAACATATTTAATATTGGGGGCATCCAAAGTTATTTGACATTTGAACATTTTTTTAAAAAAGTAACGCAATAGTTACTTTCCCTGGTAATTAGTTACTTTTACTTTTACTTTGTAAGGCAAAGTAACGTGCCCAACACTGAACAATACATACAACTATATGTAACTTTGTTAATCTGCATCAAAAAAGGCTAATTTCGGTCAGTTATCATTACTGACTACTATGAGCACAAAGCAAAACACATTTTTCTGTAGAACTCGACGTTTTAAAGACGCTGATAAACACGCTTACCTCTATGGAGAGTCGCTCATCTGAGGGACCATCTACAAATTACATGTTTGGATCACTACAGCCTGCAACGATTTACTGTCCATGGTACTACAGTCATCAGAGAACACCACATCATAGAGGAGGTTTATTTGGACAAACTCTTACATTTTAAACAGCTGAAACAAATACTTTAAAAACATTTTAAACTATTATAAATATTAAAGTATTTTGTAATTTTCTAATTATCATGTTCAGTTATTAATTCTAACTGTAGTGGTGTGTCAGGAATGTTTATCATCTTGATCTTGTATGTTACAAAGGGATATTTATTAATTTGCTTTGTCAGACACATAACTGTTGTAACAGCACAGTACTCAAGTCAAAATACCCCACAAGGTGGCAGCTGTTGTCCAGCAGAGGAAACTACCGTTGCATTCATACAGCATTTTTTTTTTCTAGTAAAGTGTTTATTAAAAGTACATATTTATATCAAATCTATAGTTTTGTTCTCTATTGATTATAAAACCTATTCAGCTCGGGATGCACAAATACACTAATGAAAATAAATTTATTGCAAAGTTCTTCAACAGGGAGTTTTGTTTTATATATATATATATTGTATAACAAAACGGAGTGTCTATTCACACTGTGCAAATATCCCGTCTTATTGGCAGAAGCTATTTACACTAAATCTGCCCACCAAGGTGTGATTGGGATAGTCAATACTATAAAAGACCTATGCAACAGTACGTCTCCAGTGGCGTATGTCATAAAATGCATGCTTTTTGACGTGATCGACCCGAGTTCGAGACAGCATTTTGCCAAACTTTTTTTCCCCCTTTTCAAATCTCATATCGCATCGGAAAGGCATTTAGCTTCAATAAAAATGAAGGAAATAATCAAAAAGTTGAAAATAAAGCATTGGTTAGGGTAGGTGTAGAGAGGGCTTTATTATCCCAATGAGGTTGCATCCATTTAATAATTTAAATTAGAATTATAATTTACACTAAATACGTTATTATTGCGTACTGTTTTATGATGTACTACAATACTGAAGTGCAGATAATTGCCACTATTTGCAATAAGTAGTATAAATAGCAGAAAATCCTGCTACTTTAACATAGTGTAAATAGCATATCATTAACATATACTGCTATTTTCACTTTAGTGTAAATAGAATCCATTGCACTTGGCCACAGCCATATATATATATATGTATATGTGTGTGTGTGTGTGTGTGTGTTTGTGTGTGTGTGTGTGTATACAGTGCCTTGTGAAAGAATTCAAACCCCTTCATTTTTTTCACTTTTTGTTATGTTGTAGCCTTATGTTAAACTGCTTTAAATTACTTTTTTCTGCACATCAATCTACACTATATACACCATTACGACAAAGTAAATAACCGGTTTTTAACATCTTTGCAAATTTATTAAAGATAAAAAACTTAAATGATTCCATTGCATATGTATTCATACCCTTATCTGGGACAGTTGAAATTTAGCTTAGGAGCTTAAGAGGTGAACAGGTGAGAAGAATGGCAGATAATTGGCAGATGATGATGATCAAAGCTTGTCGCATCAAACAAAAAAGACTAAGTACTGAGTTAAGGCTATGAACACTTATGCAATGTACTTATTTCAGTGTTTTATTTTTTATAAATTTACAAAGTTGTGACAGTTCTGTTTTTGCTTTGCCATTATGGTGTATGGAGTGTAGATTGATGTGGAAAAAAAGTAATTTAAAGCAGTTTAACATGGTTGCAACATAAAATGTGACAAAAAAAAAAAAAAAAAATTAAGGGGTTTGAATACTTTCGCAAGGTACGGTATGACATAACAGAAGGGTGAATCTAAATGTGTTTGAAATTTTAGTAATTGATTAAACTGATCTACAACAGCTGCAGAAGTGGCAGATGTGGAAACCTAGTATGACACTAAAGGTTCTGAGGATCCTCAAATGCAAACTGTTCATTTATTCATTCATTTATAATCATTTATTCATATGATCATTAGTCATTACACATTTATATAATTTATCATTTGATTATTTTTATCATTTAAATCATTAAGTCTTTTAACATTTATTCATTTATTTACTTATTAATTTTATTATGCTTCTATATTTCATATTTATTTTTATTTGTCTTGCTTATGCAATTCCATTATTGTTCAATTTTAGGATTGTGGGGTTTAATGAACTGTTTTGTCTGTATGAATAAGAGATAGCAGGTTAATGGGATGTTGTTGTGAATCAGTTTGGTATAATACTACTTGTTGAATTTGTGCTCATCAGACAAAGTCTGAGCATTGAGACAAACGCAACTAAGATTGTCCAATAAACTCTGCTACTTTTTATCATCATCACTTCGTCTCTTCCGCTCTGCTTCCGCTCTTCTCTGGCATTCCTCGGTCAAATTCTTGACTGACAGAAGACTGTTAACAGTCTTTTTGGGTACCAGACAAGACTTGCTGTAAACAGGGTTTGGGTATCGACAGCTCTGCTCACTAGTTGTTCTGTTACCGGACAAACTGTTATTTTCTGATGGGATCTGGCATCTAGGGCTGGATCTTAATTGTCAAGGTGTGAGTACTCAATCTAACAACACAGATAATTTGGAACCTATATACCAGGAGCCGGACATTGACTCAGAGTGTCTCAAGCATACACCTGAGGCCATGAAAGTACAGGAGGGAGAACCTGGACTAAATGTTTGGAGATGATGTTTAGAGGTGAAATAAATAACCTTATGTTATAAATAACCCTCTATCAAAACAATATGCACAGATCATACCTGTGGGAGTGTTAAAAATGCACTGAAATTGGAGTTGAGGGACATTATCTTTCTCTCAGTAGTCTATTCATAAGATTTGAATCAGTTTCAGGGATATTTGGAAGAAGGGATTTTGTTCATTTTAACAGCTTCTGAAGCTAACAAGAGTTCAGACACACAATGTTGTAACGTGTTTCAATCAAATCCCACACCTCATAGGGAAAAGTGGTTGTTTTTACCACACATTGCATTCACATCAATAAACCAAGATTTGCCTAACCTGGATTAATTATTAGAATTTATTTTTCTTTTTTATTGTTATATAATTTGAGCATAGTTATAGTGCTAAAGGGGATCCTGGGTAATCTTATTGTACATTTCACACTGTTCATACTTTATCTAGAGTTAACAATTAATCCTGATCATGTCACACTGCACATTCCTAAACACTAGGTTACTGTTATTATTTGCATTGTCAGCAGGGATGACTAGATAAACACAAAACCACATTTGGTGTGAAAATGGGTAGGACACAACAATTTGGACATGGAGCTGCACCAAGGTGTTGGATTAAACCATACAGGGATATTGGGATATTTATGAAACTCAAACAGGTATGTCCTATACAATTATTTTGATAGAGGGAAACAAGACGCGTTCCTAGTTTCAACATTACTTATTCTTCAGACATTCTGCTTTAAAATACATTAAGTATCAGCTGTATACAAAGTGACCATGACCAACATTTGGTCTTCAAGCGATGAAATGTAATATTCAACAATCTGAAAATGGAACCTCATTGAGGTCCCCATATCTCTGGGATTGAACAATGTAGGGCCTTGAAAATGAAGATTCTAAAAGAAAATCATATTTTTGCAAATTGACTCACATTTGGGTTTTGACCACTGAAAATATGTACATTTTGACAATTTACATCTGAAGCCATATTAAAATTCCAATATCTCTGGAACCGAACTACATAGGACCTTAAAAATGGAGATGTCAAACGGAATGTTTGTTAAGACCCAATATGTAAAAGGGAATCAATATATCTTTATACTTCTTGAGGTACAGGCATGCAAACTTTGGAGAAAAAAACTTAAAGTGCTGTTTTCCCAGTTTTGAATGGTCACCATTGGCACATAATGCAAAAAAGATTGCTAAAGTGAACAGATTTTACTAACAAGCCTACCAATCTCTGTGTAAAAATTGCATTATGATGCTGCCATTTTTCTGAAGCCATTTTTACCCCCTGTAATTTGGCTCTGAATCTCAGGTGAAAATTGCCATTTTGACCCCCTCTACAAAATAGTGGATTACTTAGTAAATATTCATCCATGACATTTAATATTTTGGCTTTCATCACTATACATGTATGTCTTTCGTCAGAAAAAAAATATTAGCAAAATCCAAAATTTGAACTGGGGACCTCTGGTTGAGTTGACACGTAATGACCCTGTTTCACAATCCAAAATAATCCTGCTGCACTGGACCAAGATGTAAAAATGTTAGTCCAACAGAATGGAGATATACAACACAAACTTTCAGAGAAAAAGGCTAGGCCAGCAACCAACCTAAAAAGAGGAAAAATAACAAAGACCCTAACGCATGAACCCAGTCAACATTTTTACAGCACACTCAACACCAAACGAGCAACTCTTGGCTGGGAACATGACACAATGTCTCAATAAAAAAGAGTTGAAAGTAATAGGCTCAGAAACGAGGAAAAGGGATTCCATTCACTCTGACATCATGATATAAATATAGTTAATGCAGACAATAATCAAGGAATGTGCCACAAAATACTTCAAAATACCAGGCTACATACAACTTTTCAGTATGAATCTGTTCATTGATCATTTGTACACAGAGTATGTCATCAGCATTCTCATGCATCATTTGCAAAGTAGGTCTCCTGTGTCTTTCTATCTTGATGCCACTGGAGGAGTTGTGTCAAAAATACCAGAACAGCTGAAGCATTAATGAAATTATGACACTTATTTCCATGCAGTTGAACTGATTTATTTGAACTTAAATTTAGTTAATTGTACTGATGAGTAAAAATCATGTTAGTTTAATGAGATCACATCAGTTTCATTTCACATATTCTGTGAATGTTCTCAACACAATTCACTCATATAGATCCACCCAGTACTGTTGCTGTTCAGACTGGTGCCCTTGTAGAGTTGTGAGTTTTCTGCATTTTTATGAAAATGGAGAAACCTGTTGGAATTTAATGTTTACTTATTTTAAACATTTAAAATAATTTATACAACATATATATGTTTTTTAACCATTGTGGTGAAGAGTGGAGTTTGTGCTTAGATTATCAGTAGCTACTATAAGCACATAAGTATTATATAATTGTGAAAAGTAGAAATGCTGACCATATAAGTCATGTAAATGGCTTTAAATTGATGTATTTTAGTTATACTTATAAGAACAAACAGCCAACATAACACTTGTTCTCACACCAAACTTTTGCAGTCCGCAAATGAGCTAAAACAAACCAAAAACAGGTTATCAACTCATTGAGAACAACAGTTTTAGCTCATGTAGCCATAGCCTAACCACAAGGCCTACACTTCACAATAATGGTAACCTCAAAAATCGGCATAAACAAAAACTCTTTTAAATGTCAAAAATAGCTGAACAACAAACTTTAAAAAGTCTTTCCCTTTACTAAAAAACACATTAAGCAGCACTTAATTTACAGATTTACACTACTGATCTAGCCCTATGCAAAGCATGCTGGGAACTAGAAATCCACTTCCCAGTTTCAGGATTTACAGAAGTTTAAGTTATGTTAATTTTGTAGTGTTACCGTTGTTGTGAAGAGTAGAGCCTGTGGTTAGGTACAGGATGGACAACAAAATTTTAAAATTGTGTGTAGTCCATGTTGTTTGACTATTTACATATAAATGTATCGTGAGAACAATTTTGGTTATTACGTTAGTATATGCTGTTGTTAATTAGCACTAAAAAATGAAAAATCAGCATGAAGACAATGTTTATGTAAACAAGCCACATATTTGTGTTTAATAATTTAGCAGACACTATTATCCAAAACAACTTACAAGTGAGGACAATGGAAGCAATCAAAACCAACAAAAGAGCAATACAATGCAAGTGGTATGTCAAGTCGTGGTTAGCCTAATGCAGTACACGTCAAGTCAAGTCACCTTTATTTATATAGCGCTTTTAACAATACAGATTGTGTCAAAGCACTTAACAGTATCAAATTGGAGGACAGAGTGTCAGTAATATATAATGATAAGATTAAATACTCAATTTTCAGTTAAAGGCATTTCATTATTGAATTCAGAGATGTCATTGTCTAGCTCAGTTTAGTTTAAATAGTATCTGTACAATCAAATCGATGATAATCGCTGTAAATTAATACACGTGACAAGGTGTGTGTTTTTTATATACAGTATATATGTATATATATAAATATAAATAGATAGATAGATAGGTAGATTTGGAATAGAGTGTGTTAGAGATAGAGGGTCAAATATAGACGGATGAGATGTGTTTTTAGCTGCTTCTTGAAGATGGCTAAGGACTCAGCTGCTCAAATTGAGTTAGGCAGGTCATTCCACCAGGAGGGAACAGTTAATATAAAAGTCCGTGAAAGTGATTTAGTGCCTCTTTGGGATGGCACAATAATGTGTCGTTCACTTGCAGAATGCAAGCTTCTAAAGGGTACGTAAGTCTGAAGTAGTGAACTTAGGTAAAGGGGTGCCGAGCCAGTGGTGGTTTTGTAGGCAAACATCAATGTCTTGAATTTTATGTGAGCAGCTATTGGTAGCCAGTGCAAATTGATGAACAGAGGTGTGACATGCGTTCTTTTCGGCTCATCAGGCTGGACTATTGCAATGCTCTCTTGGCAGGTCTTCCAGACAGTTCTATTAAACCTGTACAATTAATCCAGAACATGGCAGCAAGATTAATTTTTAATGAGCCATGTTCTGGATTAATTGTACAGGTTTAAGAGCATTGCAATAGTCCAGCCTGGACAGAACAAGAGCTTGTGCAAGGAGTTGTGTTGCATGTTCCAAAAGAAAGAGCCTGATCTTGCTAATGTTGAATAAAGCAAATCTGCATGACTGGGTAGTTTTAGCAATGTGGTCTGAGAAAGTGAGCTGATCATCAATCACAACTCCAAGGTTTCTGGCTGTTTTTGAAGGAGTGATGGTTGATGTGTCTAACTGGATGGTGAAATTGTGATGAAGTGGTTGGTTTGATGGAACCACAAGCTGTTCTGTCTTGGCAAGGTTGAGTTCAAGGTGATGGTCCTTCATCCAGCAAGAAATGTCTGTTAGACAAGCTGAGATGCAAGCAGCTATCATCAGATCATCAGAATGGAATGAGAGGTAGAGTTGAGTGTCATCAGCATAGCAGTGATATGAAAATCCATGTTTCTGAATGACAAAATGTAGACAGTGATTCCATGTAGACAGAGAATATAAGTGGTCCAAGAACTGAGCCCTGAGGCACCCCAGCAGCTAGATGTTGCGACTTGGACACCTCACCCCCCCCCCCCCCCCCCCAAGATACCTTGAAGGACCTGTCTGAGAGGTAATTGTCAAACCACTGGAGTGCGGTTCCTGAGATGCCCTTTGCCAATAGGGTTGACAGGAGGATCTGGTGGTTGACCATATCAAAAGAAGTGGACAGATCCAGCTAGTTAAGTAATGGAGATTTGGAAACCGCTCTTGCCAGTCTTCAACAACTGAGAGCAAGGCAGTCTCGGTTTAATGTCCACTTCTGAAACCAGACTGGTTGCTGTCGAGGAGGTTGTTCTGTGTGAGAAAGGCAGAGACTTGGTTTAACACAACTCATTCAAGAGTTTTTGCTATGAAAGGAAGAAGGGAAAAGAGTTCTTTAAAAGAGTTGGGTTAAGAGTGGGTTTCTTAAGTAGTGGGGTTATACGAGCCTGTCTAAATGGTGAGGGAAAAACACCAGTGTGAATGAGATGAAATATGATGAGATGAAATAGAATCAAGTGGACAAGTAGTAGGATGATTTAGGAAGGATGAGTTTAGAGACTTCTGACTCAGAGAGTGGAGAGAAGCATGTGAAAGAGTGTATGTTTGTTGGTAAGATGCCTTTGACAGTTTGAGTAAGAGATGCTAACTGTTTAGAGCGAGGAAGCGAAGATGAAAGTAAAACAGAGAGCCTGGAGGGTGAATGTGAGCCTAGTTTACATCGAAAGATGACATTTGGAGGGGTATGTGTTGTGTCAGGAACCATGTTGAGGTTAAGAGTGAGCAGGAAGTGATCTGCGGTGTGCAGTGGAGTAATCAGCACATGATCAGTGGAGCAGTGTCCTGAGAATTAATGAGAAATTATTGAATTAAATTAAAGATTATTAAATATATAATTATCGTTGTAATGCATGGGGTGGGACTGAGAACCATGAACGTGAGGCTTGGTGGCTCCCACGGCTCTCAGCCCCGCCCCACTTGTCCCAAAAATTTTAAGTGAAAGTGACGTGACGTGGTCAAGTATGGTTACCCATACTCGGAATTTGTGTTCTGCAATTAACCCATCCAAATTGCACACACACAGCTCAAGTTTCTCAAGAAACTTGGATGAAGAAGAATAAACATTTCCCATCCAACAATTCCAGATTATTTTCTGTTCCACAAAAAAATAAAAAAATACATGTTCCCCCCAAAAAAGGATCCACTAGTATGTGACACAGAGAAAGAAATGTTCAAGTTTTGATGCATGTCAGCTTCCTGCAGAGGTACTCAATGTAGAGGAAGAGGTAATGAAGTCATTATACAAAAAGGAAAACTATTTATTTATTGCATATATTAAGGTACACTATTATTTACTGTATGAACTGCATGTCATTATAGGTCGACATGCTATGGAAGAAGCCACCTACAGAGCTGATTGTAGCAGTTTTGAGGCCTCCTAGGCAGAAGAATGAGTCCCTCTTACATCACAGGGAATTCCAATCACTGAGGCCACATGAGTGGTTAAATGGAGAGGTACACATATGAAAACTAAAATGCAATTGCATTATTTTACATTTATATTTCTATTTTACAGTATGATAACTAATTTGATTCCAATTGAAATGCTATATCATATTTTTTAGATTATTGCCTGGTATTTCAGAGCTCTGCTTCAAATGAAGGGTGCAAATCTGTACCTGCTAGACTATTACATCATTTTAAATGAAACAAGGGAGTGGATCTTAAAGACGAAATTGAAAAAAAGTGAGAGACAATAATTACATTTCTTCATTTTGTTATGGACAGTACTCATCAGGTCATCTTTGAGGAATATGATGGGCTCATCACTTTCGTAAATATCAACAACAACCACTGGGGGTTTGTGGTAAGTAAAAAGTCTGCAAATAGAAATGTTAAGCTAGCACATATAATGTAAACATGGATAAGCCCATATAGAAATGTTTGATGTTTTCACTGATATTTCTGAGAATTGACTTAGTAGTTAGAATTTCCTTGTTTATTTGTCTCCAATTTAGTATCTTCATGCTAAATGTGACACCATTTTCATACTTGACTCTGAAATGGGTTCAAATGAAAAGGAAAAAGCCGAAGAGATATGCAACAAGTTTCGGTATGACAGTGTTTGTTATAACTGAATGTAGCATGTTTACCTCAAAAACAATAATAATGGTAAATTAGCATAGTTGGTGTTACTTAAGACTACCATAAAAACACGCACTGCATTTCTCCAAATACAGACAGTTTTTCACAATGAGACCTCATACAAATGAAAAGACAGACTGGTCGAATAAGTAGCTGGATAGTTCCAGCTGTGGTGTCTTTGTGATGCTGGTAAATGGAGGGGGAAAGTGGTTGACATAAGCACTGTCCTGACGTTTTGCCATATGACACTGTGTCTGTTACTTCTCACTACTATCCTTCTAGATGGCCAAACAGGTGGTGGAAGAGCTCCCCAAAATTCCTAACATAATTAATATAACACCCAGCACGGAGATGATGACCCACTACAGGAAAAGTGTAGCCAAAGAGATTTTGCTGGCATCAGGTATAAAGCACTTTGAACAAACAGTTTAGTTCCATGTTATACACAGAGAGATTAAAGATAATCCTATCTACGTTATAATAATTGCAGTGTCAAGACAGGAATACTGCTGTGTGTGTGGAAAATCAGAAAAAGACCAAACAGAGGAGCAAAGCACCTGGGTGTTCACTATGCCATTTCTGGCTGTTTACTACTTGTGTAAAGTGAAAACAAATGTTTTGAAAAGTAATTTTAACAATTTCTACTATGTCTATATATATCTAACAACATGTGACTATTTCCCTTCCGGATTCAATGTAAATCATGCCTGAGGTGGTTTCATGTTCGGTGCCTCAACATTAATGTGCCACCAGAAGAACAAGCATGGATTTGTGATTTGTGTTGGTAAGCTATGCAGTTTGGAGCTTATGCTGAAAGTGTGTTAAAACAATAAGAATATGTGTTGCCTATTTGAGATGTTATGGAATTAGATTCGTAGTGTTTAGTTTATGTTTGATATTGGTGTGTTGGTGTATGCAAATTTCCAATGTGCTTATATTTTGTTCTATTTCATATTCATTAATACAACATGTTTCATATTAGTTTAGCCAGTACAGTAGAATCATTACAAGTAATTTTTTTTCTTTATGCACTTCTTTTTTGCATTGTATTCATATTACTGTTTTACATTATTCATATACTTAGTTACTCAAGGATTATTCATCGATATTATTTATATTGTTGTGAGTTGGTAGGATGTAATTTCTAAAACCATGTGAGATGTACCAATCAGACACAAATTTTGTGGTGTAGTAAAAAGATGTATAAGTCTGTATATGGAATATACAGTTTGTATGTCATTTGCCTTTACTATTTAGATAGTATTAAAGATAGTATTTTATGTGGCCAGGGAAATTTATTACATACAGCTCAATGCATGTAGACTTCAGCAACAGTGCACCTTGAACATGTTTTGGAGTCGTTTGTTCCACTAATATGGGACTTGTTTAGCTTTATATAGCTGCTTTTCACAGACAACTAAATGCAATAAATAAGCCAGTCCCCATGGTGTACTGTGTCCTTAAGGAGTGTGCTTAATAATAAAGTGAATTGGGTTAACTTGGGCAAAGACTTGAAAATTATTGAAAGTTTAAGGTGCAGATAGCATCAGGACCATGGACAGCACCATGAAATACAAGTATGGCCTAGTTTCTCTTTTAAAATTAAAACAACATCCAAGTTTGTTTCAGGTTTTATGCTTAGTATAATATTGTGTAAGGTTCGACAATACAAGATATATCAAGTTTTTTTTAAAAGTGAATGTGTCTCAATGTACGCACCCATCGAATAGAGAGATGTGGGAAAAGTGTCATTTAGAGCGATTTTTGTCCTTTAAAGAGTTTTGCTATGTTGTACAATTTCAGCTAATTATTTAGAAATGTGTTTTGGAAAAGTGTGAGCCTGTTTTTTAAAGTTATACAACTGGAATGTGTCTCAATGTACGCACTCATCGAATAGAGAGATGTGGGAAAAGTGTAATTTACAGCGATTTTTGTCCTTTAAAGAGCTTTGCTATGTTGTACAATTTCAGCTAAATACTTAGAAGTGTGTTTTGGAAAAGTGTGAGCCTGTTTTCCAAAGTTATAAAACTGGAATGTGTGTCAATGTTGGTAGAAATTTCACATGTAAAGAAAACAGTTGTAGAATATGTGAGTGAGGCACAATTTATTTATAAAACATCTTAAAGAAAGTTTAGCCATTGCTTTATGAAGTGTTGACCCAAAATACCAAAAATAAGCAACCTGTTTGCTGTCATGCTTTCTGAGTTTTTGTCAAGAATCTGATGGATTCAGTGCCATGGACAGTGATATTTCTGCAGGACTGTAAACATCAATCAATGCACATGAATTGTGATATTGTCAGAGTGTAATGTTAAATAAAGATTTCATACAACAGGAAAACATAAAAGTTATTTTAGCAATTCATCTCAACTCAACACTTGGAGAACACTGTTACAATGTTAAGTGTTTAGCACACTTAAAACCAGAAGAAGAAAAAACAAACAAACAGAGGTGAATTAAACAGCAAGACATGGGCTGCAGTATGTTCTGTAGGGTCCAGACAAGATGATCCAACTTGTTTGGAGCAGTCGACCCATGCTTTCAAAACCTATAGAAATAAATCATATATGTCATCGTTAACACCAACAAAGTTCTTGCTCATTTTGAGGCAAAGAAATAAATAAAAAGCATTATAAATTGAAATTAGACATTAACTATGTTCAGGAGATTAAACATGATTTCCCAGTTGTATGTATTGTTACAAAATTACAAGTTCATTATTTGTCATTTCCTAAACGTCTCTTCAAACGGCATAATTATATTGCAGTTTTTTTTTTTTTATTGTTGCTAAAGGAGCATTAGAAGGCATACTGTGAATGATATTTGTGATATAAGTAATTGTCTCTTTGCACACAATTAAAAAATATATAACTTTTTAGACGGTCCCTATCTTGCTTACCGCTCTACATTGGACATTCGTCGGACATTCGCAAGTAAATATGCCATTAAAACAATACTTGGCCATTTTGTTCGATTGTGAAAAAAAAGGTACTAGGTTGACAATGATGTTGCTGAATCGAATTTGCAAAATAAACATGTTTTGCACATATAATTAGAAAGTTATTGAACGCGGAAATGTTGTGAATGTTGTGAATGTGCGAATATGAAACCAACTTTACCCAAGTGTATTTCAACACTACCTAAACAGTGATCAGTTCTGAGGATGAAGGTCAATTAATTATTTACAAAATGTGAACAATCATATGAGTAGTTGAAGCTTAACTTAGTTCAATTTTACTACCTGCTTGAAATAATCCGTAAAACAAAACACGATCTAAGGTGCTCACGCTAATAATTTCTTTCCACTCGTCCAGTTTTGGATGGCCCCGCCCACGGCGTTATCCTGATGAATATTCACGTAAGCACCACCCACTGGAACCAAATATTTCAGGAACTGAATATATTGTTACAGCGGCTCACTTGACCGCGGTACCAAATCAGTGAACATAATTATTTAAATAATGAGACGCAACGAGATGTATATAAGTTGTTGTAAAGCACCACAGTTAGCTTGTAAGCATTAGCAATATCGTTATATTTTTAAAAACCATGTAAAAACGTTACCATATGAGAAGACATAGCTGGTAAGTTAACCTCAGTTTGCTAATATTATAACCATCAAGTCTAGTGACAGCTTAGTAACATTGTTTGCACAGCTAATTGGTAATTTTTTGTCATGTGGTGTGTTTATAAGGCTTTGGAAGACGGGAGTGTGAAGATCTGAAGCAGCGGAGGCCAGTTGTTATGAACCACATCTACTGGACTGCAGCTTTCGCTCCTGATGGAGATGCAGATGTGATGGAGGCCGAGTGGAAAAGTATGGTCAGCAGTGAATGTGATCTAAACGTTTGCTTGCTTCTCCCAGCATATGCATCAGGCCTCATGGAGTCTCTGAGAGTTATACTGCAGGGGCCTGTTTCATAAAACAAGTTGACCAAATAAGCCAGGCTTATTTCAGTTAGTCTGACTTGTTGTCAATTGATTTGGTTCAAAATAAATTAGACTAACTGAAATAAGCCTGGCTTGTTTGGTAAACTTGCTTTATGAAACAGCCCCCAGGTCACCACTGGCTCCATGAGAACGCAGCACTGTCTGTCTTCCACTACACCTGTTCCTTTTTCCAGATCCCTCCAGAGGATCAACAAGATCAGGCTGTTGGCGTGTTTCTAGCACAGCATTCACGATTTAACACATGTTAACAACGCATTAGTGTGATACCCAGACTGAAAGATTGTTAAATGGGTTCGATGGTATATTTTTCTTTCGGTAGTATATGTTTGGTGCACATATGTATGTATGTATGTATGTATATAAACAGTGTATGTGTGTGTGTGTATATATATATATATATATATATATATATATATATTGTGACAGGAGGAGCCAACGACAGACACAGTGGGTGTGGCGTCAGGCCTCGGAGAGGTTTTTATTAAACAAAAATGATAAAATAAGTGTCCACAAAACACACGCTCCCGCGGTCCGGGGCACGAGGGGCTCTTCCTGTACCACTTACTGGGCCATTGGCGGGATGGACGGCCCGGCATCCTGGCCCGACGGCCGTTATACGGGTGCGGCTTGTACGATGACTCTGGAGGTTCCGCGGCTCACATCCTCGGTGGCGCGATGTCCCTCAACGCACCCTTCCTGGACCCACGAGGACACCAGCGTGCATGCACGGGGGAAGAGACCGGTCTCCCGAGGAGAGGCGCGCTCGGCATTTAACGGCGGCGGTGATGAGGCTTAATTCAGTCCAGCTGTGCCTCATCACACGCCGCCAGCCCACGTTGGTCCCACGCCCCTCCTCTCATCCACCCACTCCAGTCGGGAGCCTGGTGAAGGGCGGCGAATAAGGGACGGGGTGGTGATGATGATGAGGGGAAGGGCCACCGATCCGTCACATTCCCCCCCCCAAGCGACATCCCCGTCGTCGGTCCCCGCCCATGCAGGAGTGCTACCATCCTCAACCAGGCTCCATACGGTTTGGAGTGGGCGGGACAGGGATTCCTCTCCGGGCGTTTCTCCCTCTCGCACCGCGCCGGAACAGGGACAGAGAAACCGGTATTAATCGACAGCCTCAACCAACCACAGGGTAAGATGACAATTGACGAAATGTCACTTACCCCTTCGGTGGCTGGGAGGCCGTCTCCGTCGTTTCTCCGTCCCACGCGCTTCTTCACGAACTTCTGCGGGCGAGAGGGGATGACGTCTTCAGATGTTGCCCAACTGCCCGCATTCTCCACCACTGTGACGGGAGGAGCCAACGACAGACGACAGTGGGTGTGGCGTCAGGCCTCGGAGAGGCTTTTATTAAACAAAAATAATCAGAGTAATAAATGATCTCTGCCCTAAACACACTCATGTCTGCTGGCCTAGAGAGGTCTGTGCGCCTGTCTGAGGTTATCTGTAGCACAAACGGGTTCAGACAGCAAGCCTCAGCCTGGGTGCAGACTCAAACCCTGCGCATCAAGTGTGGGAGTCACATTCTCCACTAAAGCCCAGTATGTATTTAACTCCCTGCAGCACTGACTTTCCTCAGCTGTGACCATGGCCTTGCATTTACCACACAAACACTTAATGAAACAAAAACGTGTTTATCTCTCTCTCCTGCAGTGATGAGACACAGATATATCAATTAAAGTTAGTGTCGGATATTAACGAGCGTGACACCCCTGATCAACGCTTATTAGTTTATGTTGCTGGTAAGTATCAATACTCATAGATGACCAATACTAGTTTTGCTATTGTCTGATTACATATCGTTAGCTATCGTTAGTGTATATCTGTAAGCTAACACTGGTCTCACCAAGACACATGCTGTTCTCCTCACACATTAACTCAATCTATCTCCTCTGACCATTGTAAAATGTACTAAAAGAATTACAGATGAGCGCATCACAACACGAACACACATTTGAGTGAGTAATGTATGTGTTATGTAGAATTCACTGTTGTCAGCACTGCTTTAGATGAATGTAGTATTGTAGATAAATTGAGGAACATTTGTGCTGAATAAAAAGTGAGTTAACGCATCAGCAACTACGTAAATGTGGTATTGAGCAGATAAATCAGAGGTGACTGACTCTTGTCTGGATGCTACAGGGACAGATGAGACACACGAGTGTTTATCCGGTGAAGAGTGACTGATGGAGGAATGCTGCCATCAAAAGCTTCGAGTACACTATAGAAATTAATAAGACATCTTTTAAATCTTAAAGGTGCTTGTTACGTTCCCAGCTAGTCTAGGGTTCAAGGAACCAGTAACAGAATAAAAAGGTGATGTGTGGAGGCAGCAAGGTTCAACTCCCAACTCCAGTGCTTTAACAAATGTCAACAGACAACTCAATCTCAAGAAAACAAGCTCGTTTATTACACAGATATGGGAAGGTCTCAAGGCTTCAAGAGGGGGCTAGGCCAAAATAACAAACAAAAACCCTCTAACTACTAGAAAGAAACTAACTAAGCTAACACAAAGAAAAAGAAACAAATACAATCAATACACTAACTCCCTAACTAGCATAAACAGGAGAAAACAAGGTATAAAGAAAATAGAAGCCTCACCCCAGACACACCCCACACACACACCCCCACACCACACACACACACCCACACCACACACACACACCCCCACACCACACACACACACCCCCACACACACCACACACACACACCCCCACACACACACACACCCACACCCACACACACACACACCCACACCCACACCCACACACCCACACCCCCACGTCCTTGGACGTAACAGTGCTGTATGTAGGATTTTGACTATACTAAAGCATAAAAATACCATAATATGTTTGTAGATATTTAAGAAACATGCTAATTTAACATACTTGTTTATCTGAAAAACAATGCTACAGCCAGTTATTCTCCTTTGAAAATGAGCATTCCGGCCCGGGGCCTATACCATGAAGCCGGATTAGCTGGCTAGCCAGGTAAGTTTCAGTTTAGTTTGCCCCAACTCTGGGTTTTAGGTACCATGAAGGTAGCTCGGCTTTAAGCGTTGTTTGTCGCCATGGTATCTTATGCTGCACGGCTAACCTGCTCCGGGGCAGGTTATGTTCTGGATTTGAGATCTCAGACTGAAATTCGACCAATCAGCTTTGATCAAAGAAACATATAGGTGATGTCACATATCCCAGTGTCGGTTGCAATGGCTTCACCTTTTCTACCAAATCCTGTGGACATCTCCGCACAAATTGTTAGACGAGCACTTCGTAGAGAAAGAGTTTTTAGGGACAGACAAAATCCCCTAGCTTTTCCTGATACTTACTTGTATGAAAGATACAGATTCTCCGCGGAAGGAATCTCTTATATTTGCGAACTTCTTGAGCCGCACATATCAAATGTGACACGTCGAAGTCATGCTCTTACTGTACCGCAAATGGTATGCATTGCGTTGCGTTTTTTTGCAAGCGGTACGTACTTATATGCGGTCGGTGATGCAGAGAACCTTGGGAAAAACACGGTTTGTCGAACCATTCGCAAGGTGGTCCTCGCACTGCAGGGGTACATGAATAGCTTCATAGTGTTCCCTGGACATTTATCGACCATATCCATAAAAGAGGGCTTTTATAAAATTGCCGGTAAGATTGATAGGGTGACACTACATGAACAGATTTACTTTTAGACATTCACTTTTTTTCTCCCCAGAAAGCAGATTTCACTTAGAACACTTAAATTATACAATACAGTACATGTTCTTATTCTAAATCTTTTAACAAATATATTAATCTTATGATAGGATTCCCTAGAGTCATAGGAGCAATAGACTGCACACATGTTGCAATCTCCACAGCTCTTGGAGAACATGAGGCAGATTATGTGAATAGAAAGTCCTTTCACAGCCTCAATGTTCAGGTAGGTGTACTATAGATTCAAGATGACTTATTTTCAGTGAGATGAATCATTAACACATGACAATGATCTACTGTACTTTTCATCTGCAGATAACTTGTGATCATGAATGCATGATCACAAGCTTGGATGCCAAATGGCCTGGCTCAGTGCATGACTCACGAATTTTCCGTGAGTCTGTGTTGTGTCAGCGCTTTGAGGAAGGCAAGTTACAGTACAAAACACTTTAAAGTGTTCTTTTTAATTGACAAAGCAAAACTTATACAATTTTCCCCTTTTCTGTTCTGTGACAGGGCTTTTTGATGGCCTGTTGGTAGGAGACAGGGGTTATGCATGCCAGAGATTTTTACTAACCCCCTATCCTGACCCTCAGACAAGGCCACAAAACCGGTTCAATGTGGCCCTCAGTAAAACCAGGGTCAAGATTGAGATGACCTTTGGCATCCTAAAGGCACGTTTCAACTGCCTTCGGCGGTTAAGGGTGTCACCAGAGCGGGCATCACAGATAGTGGCTGCATGTGCCATTCTGCACAATATAGCCACTATCAGAAAGGAGCAAGCACCACCACTAAACCAGCTTCTCCCCGATGAAATTGACCCAATCACACTTGACCACCCAGCTGGCACAGCTGTCAGAGATGCAATCACCATACAATATTTTACTTAATAAAAGTAAATTGAAACTGCAGATAGGTCTCAAATGGTTTTATTGTTGATGTGGCTAGGGAGGGAGAAAGAGGGAAAGATGCATTAATAAGTATTAAGTGTTCATACTAATGTGTTGCCTGTTTTAGTAAGTTCACATACTGAGATCTGTTTTTCCATCTGTTTGATCTCCAATTTATTTTTTTTAATTTGGAGGCTCCTCAGCTCACAGTCCAGCTCCTTTAGAGTGCAGTCCAATTCTAGGCTCCTTTTGTAAAGGGCCCTGACGGAGTCAGTTTCCACCTGAAACATAATTCCACCACAAACAATCATTACAAGTCTTAAGGTAAATCAAATAACAAAAGGCATGACTTAATACAGGCACAGGACTGGCTGTAATTTATGTCAAGGGTTTAAAGCAGTACCTTGTTCACATTCCTTCTGAAGCCCATTGAGGTAGAGGCGTCAGTTTGTGGGGCAGGTTGTGAAAAATCTTACAATAAAAGATAAGGGCCAGTCACATTTGTGTGACATTAAAATGTGTGCCATAAAAAAAAAAATACAAATGCATTCACCTCAGCAATGGTTTCAGAACACACAGAGAGGGTGTCTTCATCATTTGCTTCACCCTAATAAATAAAAGTAGGCCAATGTAATGTGTAACTGTTGTAAAGCATATTCATAGTGTTCTGTCTGTTTCAAGCTCACCTCTGTGTGGGAGACTGTGTGAACGTGTGCCGGCTTCAACAGGGACACTGTATTTTCCTCTACTGCAGAACATACAGTCAGCCACATGTACAACTTTTAAAAGGTAGTAATGCATTGCACACATACCCAGTGTCACTTGCTTAGAGGAGCCAGCACCAGGGTCAGACTGTACAGCACCTGTAATACCATCCATAATCGGCCGCCCCTTATTGCTACTCAGAGCCAGCTCCTCTGCTACAGTGTATTCTGAGGTGGCCCTCCCCCAGTTTTCCGAATGTCACACTTTTTTCTGTTTGCTGCAAAAAAGTTTTTGTGAAAATGTTCACGAAAATAATAAAAGGTTATGGTAAATACTCACCACTTTGAATGATATTTTTATATTTTGTCTTTATCTGCTGCCAAGAACGTTTGTAGTTGGGGTTGCATCTAAAAATCAATGAATAACCTATTAATCTATATGACGTAGGCCTAATATACAGTCACATTTTTATACACAAATACGTTTATACATACAGTATACGTATATACACACACACACTTTAATTTAAGCATTAATACATTTTTAAAATAAAACTGTTAACATACGTCTAATGCACAATGAAGTAACATGAGTAACTTGAATAACTAACGGAATTAACATTAGATTAATAAATGCTGAAAAACTATCGTTCATTGTCAATTCATGTTAGCTAATGCATTACGTTCTCTAAACAAATACAACCTTATTGTAAAGGCATCATATACACGCGCGCACACACATACATCATGCACATAATTTTTAATTAATATTGAATGTATATTTGTTTAACTTACGCATTAACGCAATCAGCGATCTTTTTCCAACACTCTTCTCTTGCTTTGGCAGCAGATACAGTATTACTGCGTGCTTGAAACACATGTTTATATTCTTCATACTTATGAATAATTATTTCTTGCTCCTCCGCAGAAAAATATACAGCTCTCGCTCTATCCATATTGAACGCGATTGGTTGTTCGGTGCCGACGTCACTCTTTTATGTGCACGCGCCCGTGGAGTAATCATAGCTTAAGGATCAAAGCCCGAGTTGACAGAGAAAGTTGATGAGCTGCTTCATGGTACCAATTAAGCCTGATTGCATCGGTTTGGTTTTGTCAACTCAAAACTAATCCTGTAACCCCGAGTTTGTTTAGCCACCATCATGGTACAGGCCCCCGGAATGACTGTGTTTGTTATGGTTTGTGAAACCCGCGCCCACTGCCAGTTTACCCAATTGTATTTCGGCACCGAGGGTTGCCAGTTGGCGGAAAACACAGCGTATTTAATTTCATTCGTCGGCATGTGCGCTCGTTTCTGTTGGTGTTTGTTAATCTGGCAACCTGCCTGTGCGTCAAGTCTGAGGAGGAGGGGCCGGGTGAAAAAAACCGTCTCCAATATTTTGAATTTGGACTGCAATACCTAGTTCAACCGCTGGGTGTCAATCCTACATATAGCACCTAGGTGTAGTTTATTTTAATTATTTTAATTTTAAACTGCTATTACAGCGCTTGACACGCACACACACACAAGGATTGAACAGTGTTGAGGCGAGTAAATAATGACTGAATATATATGTTTGAGTGAAATAACCCTTTAAAGCCCCAAATAGAAATTGTATGAAATATATGTAAGCATTTATATTATAGTAGTACCTTGAAGAAATAAACTAAGAAATAAGCAGTTTTATTGAGCGTTTGTGCCAAGGCACAAAAAAACATTTACATTTAAATTTATTCATTTTTTTTACATTTATTTTTTATTTTTTTACATTTACAATTATGCGTTTGGCAGACACTTTTATCCAAAGTGACTTACAGTTCTCTTATTACAGGGAACCCAATCCCCCTGCAGCAGCTCGGAGTAAAGACACCGGTGGTGATGACTGCGGAGATGGAACCAGCAACCTTCTGCTGACCAATTCATTATACCGCAAAAGTAATGAAGCTATATAAAAAAATTGCATGTAATTGCATGAAAGGAAATTTGGCAAGAAATGGAATGCTGACAACATGAGATGTACATTTTTTTTACTCCGTGTAAATGTTTTACAGGTAGTTGTTCTCATGGAGAGCAGGCACACAGATGTTTGGAGCAGACACAGCAGCCTCGATGTCCCTTTCTCATCCATGATCAGATTCAGTCTGACTGCAGCAGTGAGGAGGTGATGGACAGCAGAGACAGGTGAAGGTGGACACGGTGGTCAGCTGCTTCATCAGAATAAAGCTGTAGAACTGGCACAGCTGTATTGAGATGGGAGTAGGATGTGGGTTCACCATACATGATTGTTAGAACAATATGTTTGAATAAAGCTTTGCTCATGTGTTGTTGACTTGTGTTTATTTATTGTCATGGTTACTTTTATTTACATTTTACTCATTTATTCATGTTTCCTGTTGTTGTCAGTATATAAAATATAATTGTTTCATTAACATATGCATTAATTCATTTCTTGACTGAAAATTGAGATGTATTCACTTTGGCTGCATTTGTCTAGTGTGTAGTCATGCATAGCTATGGCATATGAAAAAGCAAATTACATTTTGCTTGTTTTACTAAAAAATATATAATTATTGGTCAGCATTTATCATTATTATTGTTCATAAGTGTTGGGCTACCACTGTTTTCTGAGGTAATCTTTCCAGAAGATATTCAACCAGAAAAAAAGAGGAAAACAAGGCGATTTAAGCCAGTTTTATGTGTGGGTGAACAATTGTGCAAATGAAATTAAGAAATTAATAACATATTCAAGAGATAACGATTTTTAATTTATTTTTAATAAAAAAATAATATCTTTAAGGATTAAAATGTGGGTTAGGATATTAGTAGTTAAAAATATAAAAACTTAAATCAACCCCAAATTTATTGGTTATAGCAGCCTACTACAAGGGCAGCTGTTTCTTCAACAAAACCAAAAATACGCAAATTTCATCAACATCAAAATTTACAGATAGATGAATTAAACCTGTCCCTCATATCTTTTAAGTTTGTGTTTGCGTTTGTTATAACGTCATTAATCACATGATAACGTAAACATGGCAGACCGCATTCATACTCAACGAAATTTGGCTGTAGACTAGAGTACGTACTCTTTTAGCGCTCGTTAAGTATACTTATTGAGTAGGCGGTTTCGGACGCAGCCAGTATGTCCCAAAGCTTGCCTACTACACACTCAAAAGTGTGTACTTTTTCTTCACCAAAGGAGTACAAACTTTAAGGGCGTAGTATAAGTAGGCACATTGGGACGCAGCACAAGTCTGCGTTAAACATCAAGGAAGAAGAAGAAGAAGAAGAGGAAGAAGAAAATAATAATAAAATAATAATAATAAAATAAATAAATAAATAAAAGAAGAAGAAGAAAATGTCCCTGCCCTGAACTACAGGTGGCGATAATGAGTTGAGAACACAAACGACATAGTGGATGGTGACGAGGAAGACACAAGAGTTGAGCGCTCGGTTGTTGTTTAATACAATGAGTAATAAACGCAGCGTTTACGCTTTTGAGGATTATAAATGTTCGCCTGATCCAGTATTCACAGTGGAGAGGGAATGTCTGGAGCCATGTCCGGCGCCGATAGTAGTAGATAACGGCTCGTTCCAATGTCGCGCGGGTTGGGCCTGTGGTGTTTCTCAGTTGGATCAGCCGCGGCTCTTGTTCAGGTCAGTAGCGGCGCGCAGCAGAGGAGCCGCTCGCAATGACGCGCACGTGGGAAATGACATCCCTAACCTCGAGCCCCTGCGCTGGACTTTCAAGAGCGCGTTTGACCGCAACTTGGTGGTTAACTTTGACATACAGGAGCTCATCTTTGATTACGTCTTCATGCACCTCGGAATAAGCACCCAGGTAATCTGCCTGTCCATACATGATTTGCACAATATAGAAACTTCTGCCAAGGCAAAACAATAATTAGCCAGGGCTGTCAAACTCAGTTCCTGGAGGGCCGGAGCCCTTGGAACTAAACTCTGCAGGGCTGCGGCCCTCCAGGAACTGAGTTTGACACCCCTGCTGTAAGCATTTTGTGTGTGTGTATATATATATATATATATATATATATATATATATATATATATATATATATATACATACATATACATATACATATATCCACACAAGCACGTTTGTGTACTATGATGAGAAATGAGACTATGAGGTGGATGAAGGATTTGCAGAGATAAACCGTTGGAGATGTTTTTGTCAAGTAGTGTTTTTTTTTTTTTTTGTAAGTTGCATCACAAACTTTGACAATACCTCTGAGCCAGATAGCCTAGGCCCTATAAATGACTATAAAGCTAGCACAGGATAGCATTAGCCCATATTTATATATATATATAAAAAAATAATAATAATTTGGCCATCTGTATTTCAGATTAATTAAACAGATCGATTCGATTAGGGCTGCTCAATTATGACAAAAATCATAATCATGATTATTTTGGTCAATATTGTATTCACGATTATTAGTGGGCCATATGACCAAAACTTTATATATGAAATATTTATTTAAAGGTAGTGATATATATATATATATATATATGTATATATGTATATGTGTGTGTATATGTAAATAAGGTTGCTATGACATCTACATTTTAGAGACCAGCAAAATGTCACAATTCTCAATACCACAGCAGATATCAGAGTAACTAATATTAGTTAAAAAAAACAACAACAAAAAGGTCCTCAAAATTATTGAAAATAATTAAGCTGCCAGTAATAAAAAAGCAAAAGAATACAACAGAATAAAAAAGATACAAATGAAACAACCTGTGCTTTAAGGTTTTTTTTTTTTTTTTTTAATGCAAGTCTAAAGTAGCTCTTCTGTTATAACAGCCTACTAGAGAAACTGAATAAACTAATGTAAAATAAAACAGCATAGTCTTCACTGTAAGAATGAAACTTCCTTTGTTTCTTATTAAAGCTACAAAAGTCCTTCACTCAAGAGCAGTGTGTGATTTTTGTCTTTGTCTTTTGTTTGATTAATATTAAGTACACAGTTGGCAGCAGGAATATTAGCCTGCTGTGACTTTAATAGCTGCACGGATCCAATTTACTGTTACACATTTATTTTCATTCTCGACACTTTACGTTCATTTATTACATAACCGACGAGGGTTTATGTGAATAATCACTAAGCGCCACATTTTAACACATTTTTGCGTGTATTTGACCGTTTAGGGTGCTAAAAGATGACTTCACATGTCCGTGTTGTGTTCGGTCCCTGAGTGCATACACAGTAATTCTCCTGAGGAAGCGCAAGTTTTCTTTCACGCTTTTAAAAACATAAATAAATTTAATCAACTTAAATAAATCAAGCACATCCCATTTTGCAAAAGTCTTGTGACATGATTTTACTGATTTGCACATGAAATTGGGCTTCTATGGAGGAATGAAAGTGCACCACTGGAAAGGGGGCGGAATGGGGCGCAATAATCGTTTTATCTCGATTACTGTATTTTCATAATCGTTTGAGGCCGAAATTGAAACTGAATTTCGATTAATTGAACAGCCCTACTCATGTACAAGAACACCATCTGTAAACTACTTTAAAAAGTAAAACTTCTGAGAAAAACTTTGTTACAGTAACGAGAGTATTTGTAATTAGTTGCTTTACACCGCTGTATAGCTACACCCCCAGTAATAATACAACATTATATTTTAAGTTATGTAACTGTACTTTAACTCTGCTATTGCATTCAGTTTGTGGTCGATACATGCTTTCTTTTAAATCTTGTTTTTATCCATCAGTGTGATTGGAAAGGAAAGAGTAATTAGTCTTGTGACTCCAGTCAAATCAAATCATGAATATGAAACTTTAACTGAAGAAGAGGGCACCAACTGCTGCATTTTATCATAAGTAATTTATTTTTTAAAAAGTTGGCAGTCAAAATTAAAACTGTTCAGAGTTGACACGCTTCACCTTTGTGCCCTTAGGGTCACGTGGATCACCCTGTGGTCATCACCGAGCCACCCTTTAACCCACTTCACTGCAGACAGATGATGTCTGAGCTGCTCTTTGAGTGTTACGGAGTGCCACGGGTGGCGTATGGTGTGGACAGTCTATTCAGCTTCTATTATAACAATCTCAGTGATGGAGCAGATCTGCCATCTACGGGACTTGTTGTGTCATCAGGATATCACTGCTCCCACGTGCTGCCCATCATCAATGGCAGGTATCACAACCTATCACTGTCTTAGCTTTCAAATTCTGTCAATTTAAATGTGTCTCAATTTGGAAGATGAAGTGTACAGGGAAGGGGGTGAGGAAGAGCTGGTAATCGTGGCCTAATGGTTAGGGAGTCGGGCTTGTAACCTGAAGGTTGCTGGTTCGAAGGTGAATGAACAGCACTCTCTCCACCTTCGATACCATGACTAAGGTGCCCTTGAGCAAGGCACCGAACCCCTAATTGCTCCCCGGGCGCTGGAGTAAGGCTGCCCACTGCTCCGGGTGTGTGTTCACTGTGTGTGTGTGTGTGTGTTCACTACTCACTGCTGTGTGTGTGCACTTGGATGGGTTAAATGCAGAGCACCATTTTGAGTATGGGTCACCATACTTGACAATACGTCACGACTTAACTTAACTTAACTTAATCACCCCCCCCCCCCCCCCCCATCATGTCACCAGTCAAGACATTTGCAGAGCTTTTCAGCAACAACACTTTTCAGTCAAATTTAAAATGGAAAGGGAACATTATGTATAAAGTTAATTCAACTTCCTTTTTTCCCCCCAGATAAGATAGTGACAGTTGTAAAATATTTCTTTGTTCCCAACTCTTGAGTGGCTGGCAAGTGTGCAGTAGAACCTTTTAATGCACAGGTCTAATCACCATTTTATATTAAGTTGAACCTTTCATTGAGACACACACTAACACAGATCAGAGACTGCACTGTATGGAAGCAGAATAATGACAATAGTTTTTGAAACATAAAGCATGCTGAATTCCACAAAACGAAAAAAAATATGCATTGCAATTAACGGTGCTTGCATTTTAATGCCTTGTATTTCCAGGGCTTGCATTTTTAGGTCCTGAAATTTTACATAGTAGTTTTTTAAGCTGTGAATATTTCAATTCAAAATATTTCACATTTTCATAATTAAAAATTCAGTAATTCATATTTAATCTGTTTAAAAATACGATGTATAATATTCGACAGGCAAATTTCGGTCACTTTATTTCACTTTCCAAATTCACTGAAAATTCAGCATTGCACATCCGGGAACCGCAGGAATGGCAGTAGAGCACCGATGCATCGATGCATGATCTCCAGCTAGCTGCTCACCAGCAGGTGGCCATATGTGGATTAAGTCATTCATTTACAAAAACTGATTTGCAGAAATGGAGTAAGCGCTAAGTAGAAGTTTTGATTATCGGGGCCAGTATAAACATGTGGAAACGGTGATTGTGTGTGTGTTTAATTCAACATCTTCGCTGTTTCCCGTAGCCTACATGCAAGCAGCTTTCTCTACCACAAAGGAGATTATAATGCTCTTTTACCCAATGCTGAAGTACAGAACTAACATTACATCTGAGGAAGACATATATTGCTTTCGGTTGTTTAGTTTCTGTAACTTTGTATCATGGCTTGTGTGACGCTGTGCTGTAATACTGGGGTTCCCCTCATTCGTCACACTCCAGGATTCCCCAACGATGCGTAATGCGCCTCAGTGAACTAATACTGTGATATAAAATCTCAGAATACACTTTATTGATGATTATGCGAACTATATACAGGCAAGCAAATGAGGTCAGAAGAACGCAACGCACTGCATTTTCATTGCTTTCCCTTACCACTGATCTATAGAGTCGACAGTCCTACAAAGATATCAATACCACGATTAGTTTTAACGAGTGCTGTCAAAGTTTAACGCATTAACGCAAAATCATATTAACGGCACTAATTTTTTTAAAGCGCGATTAACGCAGTGCGTATTTTCTGTTTGACCCATGGCCCAACCCCTAGTTGGAGAAATGGAGATACACAGTTTTGCCAACTTAGCAACATTGCAGGCCCCTTTAACATTTTTTTTTTCCCCCTTCAAAAAAGCGCCCAAACCTTATTTAGTTTGAGAATCGCCGGTACTGCTCTCCCACCACTTGCGCGCACCTTTTTCTCTCTCTCTCTCTCTCTCTCTCTCTCTCTCTCTCTGCGTCTCGCGCGGCAGAGATGAGCAGCGCTTTAATTCAGTTAAACACAGATATTATGTTGCTTCTCTAATTTTACATGCAAGTATAGCCGAAATCACAGCACAGATATTGTCTTTATCTTATGTGTATTTGATTTTCATCAGACAATGGCTCGATTATCAGGATTTTTGTGCAGATTAACATCTTGGAAGGGAGAGCTGGTTATGTCTTAATGAGTCGTGTTTCAGTCACTATTTCATATTCATTCTGTTGTTTGACAATAGAAACAGTAAAATATACCAATGAAAACAGTTTTATTGAGAATTTAGCTTCATCAAAATGGGCACAGAGAGAGACAAACTAATGTAATAATAAATGTACATTTAGCATTTTCAGAAGAGCTGCCCTGTCATGCAAAAATCTAAACATGTTTGTATTAGTAAATTGCTCAGTGCAAAGAAAGAGAAGTAATGGGAACCTGGTATTTCTTTGTTCTTTCTTCATGTGTCTCATAGACATGAACAAGTTCTTTGAAAAACATCTATGACCTTTGAAACATGTCTCGTCTTTATGCACTATGTTGACTATGGTTTCAATAATAAACATACATTTACATAAAGCATCCATATTTATCCATGCCCATGTTGATTAGAGTATTACAAACTTGAAAGGTATTAATTTAATGTAAATTTAGAACAAAAAAACTGTGATTAATCGCGAGTTAACTCATGACAATCATGCGATTAATCGCGATAAGATTTTTTAATCGATTGACAGCCCTAGTTTTAACAGTAAACAAACACTTTGTCAACAAAAAATGAGTTAAAAACCGCCTAGGTGTATTGTTGCTGCAAATGTAAACTGGAGAAAGCATTGACGAGCTATCGCACCCAAGGGGCCGTCTGACAATTCCACCAACTGGGTTAAAACGTCCAATGTATTTAAATTAAAATTACTTTTAACATTTAAAATAACACACTGTCAAATTGTAAAGCTTGTATTGCTCATAGTTATTTACTACAGATGAGATTTTGACAATACCTCCCTTTATATATGTACAGTACACAATTATTTACTTATAAAAGATCCCCGGAAAGGGTTTTTTCATGTTCATGTTTTCAATTGTGTAATTGTGTATGGTTGTAGTACCTTGCTAGATACAAAACTGACTTACTACAGGTAAGATTTTGCCAATATCTCCCTTACGGTATGTACAGTACACAAATATCTTTTTTTTAAAAACTACAGTAATTCACCAGAAGAGTTTTTAATGTTCCACAGGTTGTAGTAAGCTGTGAAATTTTGCCAGTATCTCCCTTACTGTATGTACAATTTACAGTTGACCTATCGGTAAGCCCCGCCCCCCTTAGTTACTGTTGCTCCCTCAGACAAACAAACGGAGTTGCTCACTGTCTTACAATGACAGCTACAGTGTGAAAACCATGTCCCATGATGTTTTTGCACAATTTTGGACACACAAGGCCATCAAATGGGAATTAAATATTCAATGGAGGGATTTATAAAATATTTAAATAAATACGGCGGATAACTCGAAGGAGGGTTTACAGATTACAATGCAAGTGGGAGAAGTCTCATATTACGGTCGGTCATCACGATCGCGGATGACAACATGCAGGATCAACACGGTTCATGTATCGCAGGGTACGATTAAATTAATGTACATTTAACCAGTTTAATATGGAGAGGCACTGAAATGTAGACCTTCGTTTATGTGTTTTTGACCTACAATGTACAAGACGTGAGAACAGTCTGCTATTTAGGTTTGTACTTTAGCATGCACTCACTAACTTTAACGTTAGCTAGTTTTAGCCAGAGATACCTTGCAAAAGCACAAGATAACATTAACGTTCTGCTTGAGCATATGAAAATTGTAACTTAATGAGTGTATGACAACCAGAAAATGAACGTTTTTGTCTTTATTTAAAAAAAGATTTTTTTTTTTTTGTGCATTCCAGTAATTTCTTAAGAATAATTATATACTGTATGTACAGTGAGGAAGATGTTTGCAAAATATCAACTGTAGTAAGTCTGGTCACTAGTAATTTTGGTGAATTACTGTAATTTTTTTTCTTAAAAATATTTGTGTAGTGTACATACTTGGGGAAATTATTGTCTAAGGCGAGTTATTGAATACTGAAATGCTATTTAAACTTCTTCTTCTTATTATTATTATTATTAAGTTGGCTTGAGAAAGCCAACTTACTGAAATGCTATTTAAACTTCTTCTTCTTATTATTATTATTAAGTTGGCTTGAGAAAGCCAACTTACTGAAATGCTATTTAAACTTCTTCTTCTTATTATTATTATTAAGTTGGCTTGAGAAAGCCAACTTACTGAAATGCTATTTAAACTTCTTATTAAGTTGGCTTGAGAAAGCCAACTTACTGAAATCCTATTTAAACTTATTATTATTATTATTATTAAGTTGGCTTGAGAAAGCCAACTTACTGAAATCCTATTTAAACTTCTTCTTATTATTATTATTATTAAGTTGGCTTGAGAAAGCCAACTTACTGAAATCCTATTTAAACTTCTTATTATTATTATTATTAAGTTGGCTTGAGAAAGCCAACTTACTGAAATCCTATTTAAACTTCTTATTATTAAGTTGGCTTGAGAAAGCCAACTTACTGAAATGCTATTTAAACTTCTTATTATTATTATTAAGTTGGCTTGAGAAAGCCAACTTACTGAAATGCTATTTAAACTTCTTCTTCTTCTTATTATTATTATTATTCTTCTGATCCTAAACTATCAACTCTAACTCCTCCTAGAGCTTTAACTCTTCAAACTCCAAACTCAGCCCAGATCTTCAGACTGATCACGCCGGGTGTGCTATATCTTTTCTAACTGATCCGACTTACGGTTTTCATAAAAATGAAGATTAAAAATCATAAAAATCCCATAGACTTACAGTGACGGAATGTTCAGATGAGCCCAGACCTTGCCAGCTCCAACTGACAAACATTCAAATCTAAACACGCTGAAGCCTATTAGACTCAATCAAGCTTCCCTTCTATGTACTATTCTAACCCATTCAAACTCATCTATCTATCTATCTATCTATCTATCTATCTATCTATCTATCTATCTATCTATCTATCTATCTATCTATCTATCTATCTATCTACATAATATTTGTTATAAAATGATAAAGAAAGACAAAATCAAGAGTATAATTGAAAGTTAATTGTAAAAAAATTATAAATTTTTAATCATACAAATAATATATCTTTTATTTTACTTTTTTTTAACTTCTCATCTATACATTAATGCTGTGTTTTGGGAGGTATGAAGTACTTTTGTACCTGTTTACCATAAAAATCCTCAACTACACCATTAGCTTGCATGTGAAATATTACATTTTCATGAATAAATCTCATAAATGATGATCTAAATTTAATTTAAATTGTTTCTTGATATTGATCTCGGTGTTAGGTGTACAATACTGCCATCTGGTGGTTAGAGAAAAACTTGTAGAAATCACAGATTTTGAAAGAATAGTGTAATGACCATCTATATCCAGCAGAGGCCCATAGAGAGCCATTCATTTTTCTGGAAGTGGTCAACTCCTCTCACAACTTTTATGATATATATTTTGTAATTATATATTGAAACATTATAAAATACATTAAAAACAGTATTTTTCCCAAAGGTTAGAATTTGTTTTTGTTTGTTTGATGTATTTTGAAGTGCTCGCTTTTGCAATAATGCCACATAAATTTGCAGAAATGCCACACAAGTTGTCATTAAAACTAAAACATATTTATTTCAATCTAAAAAGTAAAATTCAATTTTTTTTTTTTTTTTTTTTTTTTACATGTCAATAAAATCAAAACGAAAAAAAAAAACTAAACTAAAAAACAACTGCAATAAGCAGATATGAATGGTGGGTATGTGTGTAAGAGTGTGTGTGTGTGTGTGTGTGTGTGTGTGTGTGTGTGTGTGTGTGTGTGTGTGTGTGTAAGAGTGTGTGTGTGTGTGTGTGTGTGTGTGTGTGTGTGTACGTGAGTGAGTATGCTTGTTCCACATTGCATTTGTGCTCTAGTATCACGCTTTGATTTTTTTTTTGTGTGAACATTTTCAGATTTATGCAGAATTTATTGATTTTATTTGCCAATTTCTATAAAAATGCTCTTTGTTGCAGTCACACATGTGTGTTTTTGTATGTGTGTGCGCGCGTCTTTTCTACATTGCATTTGTGATCTAGTACCAGGCCTTCATTTCTGTGTGATAATTTTCAGATGCCACACAAGTTGTCACTAAAACTAAAACATATTTATTTCAATCTAAAAAGTAAAATTCAATTTTTTTTTTTTTTTACATGTAAATAAAATCAAAACGAAAAAAAAAAACTAAACTAAAAAACAACTGCAATAAGCAGATATGAATGGTGGGTATGTGTGTGTGTGTGTGTGTGTGTGTGTGTGTGTGTGTGTGTGTGTGTGTGTGTGTGTGTGTGTGCGTGTGTGTACGTGAGTGAGTGAGTATGCTCGTTCCACATTGCATTTGTGCTCTAGTATCAGACTTTAGTTTTTTTGTGTGAACATTTTCAGATTTATGCAGAATTTATTGATTTTATTTGCCAATTTCTATAAAAATGCTCTTTGTTGCAGTCACACGTGTGTGCGCGCGTCTTTTCTACACTGCATTTGTGATCTAGTACCAGGCCTTCATTTCTGTGTGATAATTTTCAGAATTATGCTGGATTTATTATTATTTTCTGACAAATTAAAAAAATATGTGTTCAGATGAGCCCAGACCTTGCCAGCTCCAACTGTTAAAATACAAATGTAAACACACTGAAGCCCATTAGACTCAATCAGACTTCCCTTCTATGTACTATTTCTAACCATTCAAACTCATCTATCTATCTATCTGTCTATCTACACAATATTTGTTATAAAATGATCAAGAAAGACAAAATCAAGTGTATAATTGAAAGAGTAATTGTAAAAAAATTATACATTTTCAATCATACAACTAATATATCTTTTTTTTTTTTTTTTTTTTTTTTTTTTTTTTACTTCTCATCAATACATTAATGCTGTGTTTAGGGAGGTATGAAGTACTTTTGTACCTGTTTACCATGAAAATCCTCAACTACACCATTAGCTTGCATGTGAAATATTACATTTTCATGAATAAATCTCATAAATGATGATCTAAATTTAATTTAAATTGTTTCTGGATATTGATCTCGGTGTTAGGTGTACAATACTGCCATCTGGTGGTTAGAGAAAAACTTGTAGAAATCACAGATTTTGAAAGAATAGTGTAATGACCATATATATATAGATTTATGCAAAATTTATTGATTTTATTGATTTTATTTGCCAATTTCTATAAAAATGCTCTTTGTTGCAGTCACACATGTGTGTTTTTGTATGTGTGTGTACGCGTCTTTTCTACATTGCATTTGTGATCTAGTACCAGGCCTTCATTTCTGTGTGATAATTTTCAGAATTATGCTGGATTTATTATTATTTTCTGACAAATTAAAAAAATATGTGTTCAGATGAGCCCAGACCTTGCCAGCTCCAACTGTTAAAATACAAATGTAAACACACTGAAGCCCATTAGACTCAATCAGACTTCCCTTCTATGTACTATTTCTAACCATTCAAACTCATCTATCTATCTATCTGTCTATCTGTCTATCTACACAATATTTGTTATAAAATGATCAAGAAAGACAAAATCAAGTGTATAATTGAAAGAGTAATTGTAAAAAATTTATACATTTTTAATCATACAACTAATATATCTTTTTTGTTTGTTTGTTTGTTTACTTCTCATCTATACATTAATGATGTGTTTTGGGAGATATGAAGTACTTTTGTACCTGTTTACCACAAAAATCCTCAATTACACCATTAGCTTGCATGTGAAATATTACATTTTCATGAATAAATCTCATAAATGATGATCTAAATTTAATTTAAATTGTTTCTTGATATTGATCTCGGTGTTAGGTGTACAATACTGCCATCTGGTGGTTAGAGAAAAACTTGTAGAAATCACAGATTTTGAAAGAATAGTGTAATGACCATCTATATCCAGCAGAGGCCCATAGAGAGCCATTCATTTTTCTGGAAGTGGTCAACTCCTCTCACAACTTTTATGATATATATTTTGTAATTATATATTTAAACCTTATAAAATACATTAAAAACTGTATAAGTGTTCGCTTTTGCAATAATGCCACATAAATTTGCAGAAATGCCACATAAGTTGTCACTAAAACTTGATTGCAGGTACATATTTATTTCAATCCAAAAAGTGAAATATAATTTTTTTTTTTTTTTACATAAATGTCGAAACAAAAAAAACTAAACTAAAAAACAACTGCAGATAGAGAGAGTGTGTGTGTGTGTGTGTGTGTGTGTGTGTGTGTGTGTGTGTGTGTGTGTGTGTGTGTGTGTGTGTGTGTGTGTGTGCATGTGTACGTACGTGAGTGAGTATGCTCGTTCCACGTTGCATTTGTGCTCTAGTATCAGACTTTAGTTTTGTTGTGTGGACATTTTCAGATTTATGCAGAATTTATTGATTTTATTTGCCAATTTCTATAAAAATGCTCTTTGTTGCAGTCACACATGTGTGTTTTTGTATGTGTGCGCGTCTTTTCTACATTGCATTTGTGATCTAGTACCAGGCCTTCATTTCTGTGTGAAAATTTTCAGACCTATGCTGGATTTATTATTTTTTGACAAATTAAAAAAAAAATATATATATATATATATATTCGTATTTCCCATTCATTTTCAATTTGGGTCATATTGACTCCAAAGACCATATTAGTAAAAGAAAAAAAAAAAAATACATGCCTTCAGAACAACCGAATCAAGCCCTTTTTTTTATGTGAATACAGATTGAAAATGTTGAAAAGTCACAAAATCTTATTCCACTGAGATGAAGGGAAACATTTTTTAACTAAAGAAAGTTGATTGGGGTCATACTGATCCAATACTATTTCTAATCCATTCAAACTCATCTATCTAATGTTTCTTATCTATCTATCTATCTATCTATCTATCTATCTATCTATCTATCTATCTATCTATCTATCTATCTATCTGTCTGTCTGTCTGTCTGTCTGTCTGTCTGTCTATCTGTCTGTCTGTCTGTCTGTCTGTCTGTCTGTCTATCTATCTATCTAAAGGACGTTCACTCTCCATTCATTCTTTATCTAACACACACACACACACACACACACACACACACGCAAGCACACACACACACACACACACAAGCAAACATACTTTCCCTATTTAACACACACAAACACACGCACACAAGAAATAGACAGAAAATGTGAAGATTGAAAGAGTAATTGTAAAACATTTATACATTTTTAATCATACAAATAATATATCATTTTTTGTTTTGTTTACTTCTCATCTATACATTAATGCTGTGTTTTTGAGATATGAAGTACTTTTGTATCTGTTTACCACAAAAATCCTCAACTACACCATTAGCTTGGATGTGAAATATTACATTTTTATGAATAAATATCTTAAATGATGATCTAAATTTAATTTAAACTGTTTCTGGATATTGATCTAGGTGTTAGGTGTACAATACTGCCATCTGGTGGTTAGAGAAAAACTTGTAGAAATCACAGTTTTTGAAAGAATAGTGTAATGACCATATATATATAGATTTATGCAAAATTTATTGATTTTATTGATTTATTGATTTTATTTGCCAATTTCTATAAAAATGCTCTTTGTTGCAGTCACACATGTGTGTTTTCTACATTGCATTTGTGATCTAGTACCAGGCCTTCATTTCTGTGTGAAAATTTTCAGACCTATGCTGGGTTTATTATTATTTTTTGACAAATTAAAAAAAATATATATATATATTTTCGTATTTCCCATTCATTTTCAATTGGGGTCATATTGACCCCAAAGACCATATTAGTAAAAAAAAATAAAAAATACATACCTTCAGAACAACCGAATCAAGCCCTTTTTTTTTATGTGAATACAGATAGAAAATGTTGAAAAGTCACAAAATCTTATTCCACTGAGATGAAGGGAAACATTTTTTAACTAAAGAAAGTTGATTGGGGTCATACTGATCCAATACTATTTCTAATCCATTCAAACTCATCTATCTAATGTTTCTTATCTATCTATCTATCTATCTATCTATCTATCTATCTATCTATCTATCTATCTATCTATCTATCTATCTATCTATCTATCTATGTATCAAACTTTAAGCTTTTAAAACTACTTTAAACTTCAAACTATTTCAGACTGAAATCAATCAAACTTAAAACGTTTAACATTTTTCAAACTTAAACTTTTTAAACTTCTTAAACTTTTTTTAAACTTTTCAAACTTTTTAAACTTTTCTAACTTTCTGGTCCGGCTTTCTCAAGCCAACTTAAAGTTTGTCTCAACAAACTTTTCTATCTAGTTAAGTTGGCTTGAGAAAGCCAACTTACTGAAATCCTATTTAAACTTCTTCTTATTATTAAGTTGGCTTGAGAAAGCCAACTTACTGAAATCCTATTTAAACTTCTTATTATTATTATTATTATTATTATTATTATTATTATTATTATTATTCTTCTGATCCTAAACTATCAACTCTAACTCCTCCTAGAGCTTTAACTCTACAAACTCCAAACTCGCACCAGATCTTCAGACTGATCACGCCGGGTGTGCTATATCTTTTCTAACTGATCCGACTTACGGTTTTCATAAAAATGAAGATTAAAAATCATAAAAATCCCATAGACTTACAGTGACGGAATGTTCAGATGAGCCCAGACCTTGCCAGCTCCAACTGACAAACATTCAAATCTAAACACACTGAAGCCTATTAGACTCAATCAAGCTTCCCTTCTATGTACTATTCTAACCATTCAAACTCATCTATCTATCTATCTATCATCTATCTACATAATATTTGTTATAAAATGATCAAGAAAGACAAAATCAAGTGTATAATTGAAAGAGTAATTGTAAAAAATTTATACATTTTTAATCATACAACTAATATATCTTTTTTTTTTTTTTTTACTTCTCATCAATACATTAATGCTGTGTTTTGGGAGGTATGAAGTACTTTTGTACCTGTTTACCACAAAAATCCTCAATTACACCATTAGCTTGCATGTGAAATATTACATTTTCATGAATAAATCTCATAAATGATGATCTAAATTTAATTTAAATTGTTTCTTGATATTGATCTCGGTTTTAGGTGTACAATACTGCCATCTGGTGGTTAGAGAAAAACTTGTAGAAATCACAGATTTTGAAAGAATAGTGTAATGACCATCTATATCCAGCAGAGGCCCATAGAGAGCCATTCATTTTTCTGGAAGTGGTCAACTCCTCTCACAACTTTTCTGATATATATTTGGTAATTATATATTGAAACATTATAAAATACATTAAAAACAGTATTTTTCCCAAAGGTTAGAATTTGTTTTTGTTTGTTTGATGTATTTTGAAGTGCTCGCTTTTGCAATAATGCCACATAAATTTGCAGAAATGCCACACAAGTTGTGACTAAAACTAAAACATATTTATTTCAATCTAAAAAGTAAAATTTAATTGTATTTATTTTTTTTTTACATGTAAATAAAATCAAAACGAAAAAAAAAAAACTAAACTAAAAAACAACTGCAATAAGCAGATATGATTGGTGGGTATGTGTGTAAGAGAGAGAGAGAGTGTGTGTGTGTACGTGAGTGAGTATGCTCGTTCCACATTGCATTTGTGCTCTAGTATCAGACTTTAGTTTTGTTGTGTGGACATTTTCAGATTTATGCAGAATTTATTGATTTTATTTCAATTTCTATAAAAATGCTCTTTGTTGCAGTCACACATGTGTGTTTTTGTATGTGTGCGCGTCTTTTCTACATTGCATTTGTGATCTAGTACCAGGCCTTCATTTCTGTGTGAAAATTTTCAGACCTATGCTGGATTTATTATTATTTTTTGACAAATTAAAAAAAAATATATATAGATTTTTTCTATCTATCTATCCATCTATCTATCTATCTATCTATCTATCTATCTATCTATCTATCTATCTATCTATCTATCTATCTATCTATCTATCTATCTATCTATCTATCTATTTAAAATTCCTATCTATCTATCTGTCTGTCTGTCTGTCTGTCTGTCTGTCTGTCTGTCTGTCTGTCTGTCTGTCTGTCTGTCTGTCTGTCTATCTATCTATCTATTTAATATTCCTATCTATATTATTTAAACTTCAGACTTCTTTAACTGAACACCTTCAAACTGCAAGCTTTTAAAACTACATTTAATAGGTCAGACTTTCTTAAGCCAACTTCAAAGTTTGTTCACAAACTTTATTTGTCTAGTTATTATTATTATTCTTCTGATCCTAAACTATCAACTCTAACTCCTCCTAGAGCTTTAACTCTACAAACTCCAAACTCAGCCCAGATCTTCAGACTGATCACGCCGGGTGTGCTATATCTTTTCTAACTGATCCGACTTACGGTTTTCATAAAAATGAAGATTAAAAATCATAAAAATCCCATAGACTTACAGTGACGGAATGTTCAGATGAGCCCAGACCTTGCCAGCTCCAACTGACAAACATTCAAATGTAAACACACTGAAGCCTATTAGACTCAATCAAGCTTCCCTTCTATGTACTATTCTAACCCATTCAAACGCATCTATCTATCTATCTATCTATCTATCTATCTATCTATCTATCTATCATCTATCTATCATCTATCTACATAATATTTGTTATAAAATGATCAAGAAAGACCAAATCAAGAGTATAATTGAAAGTTAATTGTAAAAAAATTATAATTTTTAAATCATACAAATAATATATCTTTTTTTTTTGTTTGTTTACTTCTCATCTATACATTAATGCTGTGTTTTGGGAGATATGAAGTACTTTTGTACCTGTTTACCACAAAAATCCTCAACTACACCATTAGCTTGCATGTGAAATATTACATTTTCATGAATAAATCTCATAAATGATGATCTAAATTTAATTTAAATTGTTTCTTGATATTGATCTCGGTGTTAGGTGTACAATACTGCCATCTGGTGGTTAGAGAAAAACTTGTAGAAATCACAGATTTTGAAAGAATAGTGTAATGACTATCTATATCCAGCAGAGGCCCATAGAGAGCCATTCATTTTTCTGGAAGTGGTCAACTCCTCTCACAACTTTTCTGATATATATTTTGTAATTATATATTGAAACATTATAAAATACATTAAAAACAGTTTTTTTCCCAAAGGTTAGAATTTGTTTTTGTTTGTTTGATGTATTTTGAAGTGCTCGCTTTTGCAATAATGACACATAAATTTGCAGAAATGCCACACAAGTTGTCACTAAAACTAAAACATATTTATTTCAATCTAAAAAGTAAAATTCAATTTTTTTTTTCTTTTTTTTACATGTAAATAAAATCAAAACGAAAAAAAAAACTAAACTAAAAAACAACTGCAATAAGCAGATATGAATGGTGGGTATGTGTGTAAGAGTGTGTGTGTGTGTGTGTGTGTGTGTGTGTGTGTGTACGTGAGTGAGTATGCTCGTTCCACATTGCATTTGTGCTCTAGTATCACGCTTTGATTTTTTTTTTGTGTGAACATTTTCAGATTTATGCAGAATTTATTGATTTTATTTGCCAATTTCTATAAAAATGCTCTTTGTTGCAGTCACACGTGTGTTTTTGTATGTGTGTGTGCGCGCGTCTTTTCTACATTGCATTTGTGATCTAGTACCAGGCCTTCATTTCTGTGTGATAATTTTCAGAATTATGCTGGATTTATTATTATTTTCTGACAAATTAAAAAAATATGTGTTCAGATGAGCCCAGACCTTGCCAGCTCCAACTGTCAAAATACAAATGTAAACACACTGAAGCCCATTAGACTCAATCAGACTTCCCTTCTATGTACTATTTCTAACCATTCAAACTCATCTATCTAATGTTTCCTATCTATCTATCTGTCTATCTACACAATATTTGTTATAAAATGATCAAAAAAGACAAAATCAAGTGTATAATTGAAAGAGTAATTGGAAAAAATTCATAAATTTTTAATCATACAAATAATATATCTTTTATTTTACTTTTTTTTACTTCTCATCTATACATTAATGCTGTGTTTTGGGAGATATGAAGTACTTTTGTACCTGTTTACCACAAAACTCCTCCATTACACCATTAGCTTGCATGTGAAATATAAAATTTTTATGAATAAATCTCATAAATGATGATCTAAATTTAATTTAAATTGTTTCTTGATATTGATCTCGGTGTTAGGTGTACAATACTGCCATCTGGTGGTTAGAGAAAAACTTGTAGAAATCACAGATTTTGAAAGAATAGTGTAATGACCATCTATATCCAGCAGAGGCCCATAGAGAGCCATTCATTTTTCTGGAAGTGCTCAACTCCTCTCACAACTTTTATGATATATATTTTGTAATTAAGTTGGCTTGAGAAAGCCAACTTACTGAAATCCTATTTAAACTTCTTATTATTATTAAGTTGGCTTGAGAAAGCCAACTTACTGAAATCCTATTTAAACTTCTTCTTCTTATTATTATTATTATTATTATTATTATTATTATTATTATTATTCTTCTGATCCTAAACTATCAACTCTAACTCCTCCTAGAGCTTTAACTCTACAAACTCCAAACTCGCACCAGATCTTCAGACTGATCACGCCGGGTGTGCTATATCTTTTCTAACTGATCCGACTTACGGTTTTCATAAAAATGAAGATTAAAAATCATAAAAATCCCATAGACTTACAGTGACGGAATGTTCAGATGAGCCCAGACCTTGCCAGCTCCAACTGACAAACATTCAAATGTAAACACACTGAAGCCTATTAGACTCAATCAAGCTTCCCTTCTATGTACTATTCTAACCCATTCAAACTCATCTATCTATCTATCATCTATCTATCTATCTATCTATCTATCTATCTATCTATCTATCTATCTATCTATCTATCTATCTATCTATCTATCTATCTATCTATCTATCTACATAATATTTGTTATAAAATGATCAAGAAAGACAAAATCAAGAGTATAATTGAAAGTTAATTGTAAAAAAATTATACATTTTTAATCATACAACTAATATATCTTTTTTTTTTTTTTTTTTTTTTTTTTTACTTCTCATCAATACATTAATGCTGTGTTTTGGGAGATATGAAGTACTTTTGTACCTGTTTACCACAAAAATCCTCAACTACACCATTAGCTTGCATGTGAAATATTACATTTTCATGAATAAATCTCATAAATGATGATCTAAATTTAATTTAAATTGTTTCTTGATATTGATCTCGGTGTTAGGTGTACAATACTGCCATCTGGTGGTTAGAGAAAAACTTGTAGAAATCACAGATTTTGAAAGAATAGTGTAATGACCATCTATATCCAGCAGAGGCCCATAGAGAGCCATTCATTTTTCTGGAAGTGGTCAACTCCTCTCACAACTTTTATGATATATATTTTGTAATTATATATTTAAACATTATAAAATACATTAAAAACTGTATAAGTGCTCGCTTTTGCAATAATGCCACATAAATTTGCAGAAATGCCACACAAGTTGTCACTAAAACTTGATTGCAGGTACATATTTATTTCAATCCAAAAAGTGAAATATAATTTTTTTTTTTTTTTACATAAATGTCGAAACAAAAAAAACTAAACTAAAAAACAACTGCAGATAGAGAGTGTGTGTGTGTGTGTGTGTGTGTGTGTGTGTGTGTACGTGAGTGAGTGAGTATGCTCGTTCCACGTTGCATTTGTGCTCTAGTATCAGACTTTAGTTTTGTTGTGTGGACATTTTCAGATTTATGCAGAATTTATTGATTTTATTTGCCAATTTCTATAAAAATGCTCTTTGTTGCAGTCACACATGTGTGTTTTTGTATGTGTGCGCGTCTTTTCTACATTGCATTTGTGATCTAGTACCAGGCCTTCATTTCTGTGTGAAAATTTTCAGACCTATGCTGGATTTATTATTTTTTGACAAATTAAAAAAAAAATATATATATATATATATTTTTTCGTATTTCCCATTCATTTTCAATTTGGGTCATATTGACTCCAAAGACCATATTAGTAAAAGAAAAGAAAAAAAATACATGCCTTCAGAACAACCGAATCAAGCCCTTTTTTTATGTGAATACAGATTGAAAATGTTGAAAAGTCACAAAATCTTATTCCACTGAGATGAAGGGAAACATTTTTTAACTAAAGAAAGTTGATTGGGGTCATACTGATCCAATACTATTTCTAATCCATTCAAACTCATCTATCTAATGTTTCTTATCTATCTGTCTGTCTGTCTGTCTGTCTGTCTGTCTGTCTGTCTGTCTGTCTGTCTGTCTATCTATCTATCTAAAGGACGTTCACTCTCCATTCATTCTTTATCTAACACACACACACACACACACACACGCAAGCACACACACACACACACGCAAGCACACACACACACACACACACACAAGCAAACATACTTTCCCTATTTAACACACACAAACACACGCACACAAGAAATAGACAGAAAATGTGAAGATTGAAAGAGTAATTGTAAAACATTTATACATTTTTAATCATACAAATAATATATCATTTTTTGTTTTGTTTACTTCTCATCTATACATTAATGCTGTGTTTTTGAGATATGAAGTACTTTTGTATCTGTTTACAACAAAAATCCTCAACTACACCATTAGCTTGGATGTGAAATATTACATTTTTATGAATAAATATCTTAAATGATGATCTAAATTTAATTTAAACTGTTTCTGGATATTGATCTAGGTGTTAGGTGTACAATACTGCCATCTGGTGGTTAGAGAAAAACTTGTAGAAATCACAGTTTTTGAAAGAATAGTGTAATGACCATATATATATAGATTTATGCAAAATTTATTGATTTTATTGATTTATTGATTTTATTTGCCAATTTCTATAAAAATGCTCTTTGTTGCAGTCACACATGTGTGTTTTCTACATTGCATTTGTGATCTAGTACCAGGCCTTCATTTCTGTGTGAAAATTTTCAGAATTATGCTGGGTTTATTATTTTTTGACAAATTAAAAAAAAAATATATAGATTTTTTCTATCATCTATCTATCTATCTATCTATCTATCTATCTGTCTGTCTGTCTGTCTGTCTGTCTATCTAATATTCCTATCTATCTTATTTAAACTTCAGACTTCTTCAAACTGCAAGCTTTTAAAACTACATTTAATAGGTCAGACTTTCTCAAGCCAACTTCAAAGTTTGTTCACAAACTTTATTTGTCTAGTTATTATTATTAAGTTGGCTTGAGAAAGCCAACTTACTGAAATCCTATTTAAACTTCTTCTTCTTATTATTAAGTTGGCTTGAGAAAGCCAACTTACTGAAATCCTATTTAAACTTCTTATTATTATTATTATTATTCTTCTTCTGATCCTAAACTATCAACTCTAACTCCTCCTAGAGCTTTAACTCTACAAACTCCAAACTCAGCCCAGATCTTCAGACTGATCACGCCGGGTGTGCTATATCTTTTCTAACTGATCCGACTTACGGTTTTCATAAAAATGAAGATTAAAAATCATAAAAATCCCATAGACTTACAGTGACGGAATGTTCAGATGAGCCCAGACCTTGCCAGCTCCAACTGACAAACATTCAAATCTAAACACACTGAAGCCTATTAGACTCAATCAAGCTTCCCTTCTATGTACTATTCTAACCCATTCAAACTCATCTATCTATCTATCTATCTATCTATCTATCTATCTATCTATCTATCTATCTATCTATCTATCTATCTATCTATCTATCATCTATCTACATAATATTTGTTATAAAATGATCAAGAAAGACAAAATCAAGAGTATAATTGAAAGTTAATTGTAAAAAAATTATAATTTTTTAATCATACAAATAATATATCTTTTTTTAAAAAATTTTTATGAATAAATCTCATAAATGATGATCTAAATTTAATTTAAATTGTTTCTTGATATTGATCTAGGTATTAGGTGTAAAATTCTGCCATCTGGTGGTTAGAGAAAAACTTGTAGAAATCATAGTTTTTGAAAGAATAGTGTAATGACCATCTATATCCAGCAGAGGCCCATAGAGAGCCATTCATTTTTCTGGAAGTGGTCAACTCCTCTCACAACTTTTATGATATATATTTGGTAATTATATATTGAAACCTTATAAAATACATTAAAAACAGTATTTTTCCCAAAGGTTAGAATTTGTTTTTGTTTGTTTGATGTATTTTGAAGTGCTCGCTTTTGCAATAAAGCCACATAAATTTGCAGAAATGCCACACAAGTTGTCACTAAAACTAAAATTAAAACATATTTATTTCAATCTAAAAAGTAAAATTTAAAAAATTATTATTTTTTTTTTTTACATAAATGTAAATAAAATCAAAATGGAAAAAAAAAACTAAACTAAAAACTGCAATAAGCAGATATGAATGGTGGGTATGTGTGTAAGAGAGTGTGTGTGTGTGTGTGTGTGTGTGTGTGTGTGTGTGTGTGTGTGTGTGCAGAAATGCCACACAAGTTGTGACTAAAACTAAAACATATTTATTTCAATCTAAAAAGTAAAATTTAATTTTTTAATTTTTTTTTTTTTTTACATGTAAATAAAATCAAAACGAAAAAAAAACTAAACTAAAAAACAACTGCAATAAGCAGATATGAATGGTGGGTATGTGTGTAAGAGAGAGTGTGTGTGTGTGTGTGTGTGTGTGTGTGTGTGTGTGTTTGTATGTACGTGAGTGAGTGAGTATGCTCCTTCCACATTGCATTTGTGCTCTAGTGTCAGGCTTTAATTTTGTTGTGTGGACATTTTCAGATTTATGCAGAATTTATTGATTTTATTTCAATTTCTATAAAAATGCTCTTTGTTGCAGTCACACATGTGTGTTTTTGTATGTGTGTGTGCGCGCGTCTTTTCTACATTGCATTTGTGATCTAGTACGAGGCCTTCATTTCTGTGTGAAAATTTTCAGAATTATGCTGGATTTATTATTATTTTTTGACAAATAAAAAAAAAAATAGAGAGATTTTTTTCTATCTATCTATCTATCTATCTATCTATCTATCTATCTATCTATCTATCTATCTATCTATCTATCTATCTATCTGTCTGTCTGTCTGTCTGTCTGTCTATCTATTTAATATTCCTATCTATCTTATTTAAACTTCAGACTTCTTCAAACTGCAAGCTTTTAAAACTACATTTAATAGGTCAGACTTTCTCAAGCCAACTTCAAAGTTTGTTCACAAACTTTATTTATCTAGTTATTATTATTCTTCTGATCCTAAACTATCAACTCTAACTCCTCCTAGAGCTTTAACTCTACAAACTCCAAACTCAGCCCAGATCTTCAGACTGATCACGCCGGGTGTGCTATATCTTTTCTAACTGATCCGACTTACGGTTTTCATAAAAATGAAGATTAAAAATCATAAAAATCCCATAGACTTACAGTGACGGAATGTTCAGATGAGCCCAGACCTTGCCAGCTCCAACTGACAAACATTCAAATCTAAACACACTGAAGCCTATTAGACTCAATCAAGCTTCCCTTCTATGTACTATTCTAACCCATTCAAACTCATCTATCTATCTATCTATCTATCTATCTATCTATCTATCTATCTATCTATCTATCTATCTATCTATCTATCATCTATCTATCATCTATCTACATAATATTTGTTATATAATGATCAAGAAAGACAAAATCAAGAGTATAATTGAAAGTTAATTGTAAAAAAATTATAATTTTTTAATCATACAAATAATATATCTTTTTTTGTTTGTTTGTTTACTTCTCATCTATACATTAATGCTGTGTTTTGGGAGGTATGAAGTACTTTTGTACCTGTTTACCACAAAAATCCTCAACTAAACCATTAGCTTGCATGTGAAATATTACATTTTCATGAATAAATCTCATAAATGATGATCTAAATTTAATTTAAATTGTTTCTTGATATTGATCTCGGTGTTAGGTGCACAATACTGCCATCTGGTGGTTAGAGAAAAACTTGTAGAAATCACAGATTTTGAAAGAATAGTGTAATGACCATCTATATCCAGCAGAGGCCCATAGAGAGCCATTCATTTTTCTGGAAGTGGTCAACTCCTCTCACAACTTTTATGATATATATTTTGTAATTATATATTGAAACATTATAAAATACATTAAAAACAGTATTTTTCCCAAAGGTTAGAATTTGTTTTTGTTTGTTTGATGTATTTTGAAGTGCTCGCTTTTGCAATAATGCCACATAAATTTGCAGAAATGCCACACAAGTTGTCACTAAAACTAAAACATATTTATTTCAATCTAAAAAGTAAAATTCAATTTTTATTTTTTATTTTTTTTTTTACATGTAAATAAAATCAAAACGAAAAAAAAAAACTAAACTAAAAAACAACTGCAATAAGCAGATATGAATGGTGGGTACGTGTGTAAGAGTGTGTGTGTGTGTGTGTGTGTGTGTGTGTGTGTGTGTGTGTGTGTGTGTGTGTGTGTGTACGTGAGTGAGTATGCTCGTTCCACATTGCATTTGTGCTCTAGTATCACGCTTTGATTTTTTTTTTGTGTGAACATTTTCAGATTTATGCAGAATTTATTGATTTTATTTGCCAATTTCTATAAAAATGCTCTTTGTTGCAGTCACACGTGTGTGCGCGCGTCTTTTCTACATTGCATTTGTGATCTAGTACCAGGCCTTCATTTCTGTGTGATAATTTTCAGAATTATGCTGGATTTATTATTATTTTCTGACAAATTAAAAAAATATGTGTTCAGATGAGCCCAGACCTTGCCAGCTCCAACTGTCAAAATACAAATGTAAACACACTGAAGCCCATTAGACTCAATCAGACTTCCCTTCTATGTACTATTTCTAACCATTCAAACTCATCTATCTAATGTTTCCTATCTATCTATCTGTCTATCTACACAATATTTGTTATAAAATGATCAAGAAAGACAAAATCAAGTGTATAATTGAAAGAGTAATTGTAAAAAATTTATACATTTTTAATCATACAACTAATATATCTTTTTTTTTTTTTTTTTTTTTTTTTTTTTTTTACTTCTCATCAATACATTAATGCTGTGTTTTGGGAGGTATGAAGTACTTTTGTACCTGTTTACCACAAAAATCCTCAACTACACCATTAGCTTGCATGTGAAATATTACATTTTCATGAATAAATCTCATAAATGATGATCTAAATTTAATTTAAATTGTTTCTTGATATTGATCTCGGTGTTAGGTGTACAATACTGCCATCTGGTGGTTAGAGAAAAACTTGTAGAAATCACAGATTTTGAAAGAATAGTGTAATGACCATCTATATCCAGCAGAGGCCCATAGAGAGCCATTCATTTTTCTGGAAGTGGTCAACTCCTCTCACAACTTTTATGATATATATTTTGTAATTATATATTGAAACCTTATAAAATACATTAAAAACAGTATTTTTCCCAAAGGTTAGGATTTGTTTTTGTTTGTTTGATGTATTTTGAAGTGCTCGCTTTTGCAATAATGCCACATAAATTTGCAGAAATGCCACACAAGTTGTCACTAAAACTAAAACATATTTATTTCAATCTAAAAAGTAAAATTTAATTTAATTTTTTTTTTTTACATGTAAATAAAATCAAAACGAAAAAAAAAAAACTAAACTAAAAAACAACTGCAATAAGCAGATATGAATGGTGAGTATGTGTGTAAGAGAGAGTGTGTGTGTGTGTGTGTGTGTGTGTGTGTGTGTGTGTGTGTGTGTGTGTGTGTGTGTGCATGTGAACGTACGTACGTGAGTGAGTGAGTATGCTCGTTCCACATTGCATTTGTGCTCTAGTATCAGACTTTAGTTTTGTTGTGTGGACATTTTCAGATTTATGCAGAATTTATTGATTTTATTTCAATTTCTATAAAAATGCTCTTTGTTGCAGTCACACATGTGTGTTTTTGTATGTGTGTGTGCGCGTCTTTTCTACATTGCATTTGTGATCTAGTACCAGGCCTTCATTTCTGTGTGAAAATTTTCAGAATTATGCTGGATTTATTATTATTTTTTGACAAATTAAAAAAATATATATATAGATTTTTTCTATCTATCTATCTATCTATCTATCTATCTATCTATCTATCTATCTATCTATCTATCTATCTATCTATCTATCTAAAATTCCTATCTATCTATCTATCTATCTATCTATCTATCTATCTATCTATCTATCTATCTGTCTGTCTGTCTATCTATCTATCTATCTATCTATCTATCTATCTATCTATCTATCTATCTATCTATCTATCTATCTATCTATCTATCTATCTATCTATCTATCTATCTATCTATCTATCTATCTATCTATCTATCTATCTATCTATCTATCTGTCTGTCTGTCTATCTATTTAATATTCCTATCTATCTTATTTAAACTTCAGACTTCTTTAACTGAACACCTTCAAACTGCAAGCTTTTAAAACTACATTTAATAGGTCAGACTTTCTTAAGCCAACTTCAAAGTTTGTTCACAAACTTTATTTGTCTAGTTATTATTATTATTATTCTGATCCTAAACTATCAACTCTAACTCCTCCTAGAGCTTTAACTCTACAAACTCCAAACTCGCACCAGATCTTCAGACTGATCACGCCGGGTGTGCTATATCTTTTCTAACTGATCCGACTTACGGTTTTCATAAAAATGAAGATTAAAAATCATAAAAATCCCATAGACTTACAGTGACGGAATGTTCAGATGAGCCCAGACCTTGCCAGCTCCAACTGACAAACATTCAAATCTAAACACACTGAAGCCTATTAGACTCAATCAAGCTTCCCTTCTATGTACTATTTCTAACCCATTCAAACTCATCTATCCATCTATCCATCTATCCATCTATCTATCTATCTATCTATCTATCTATCTATCTATCTATCTATCATCTATCTACATAATATTTGTTATAAAATGATCAAGAAAGACAAAATCAAGAGTATAATTGAAAGCTAATTGTAAAAAAAATTATAAATTTTTAATCATACAAATAATATATCTTTTTTTTGTTTGTTTGTTTACTTCTCATCTATACATTAATGCTGTGTTTTGGGAGGTATGAAGTACTTTTGTACCTGTTTACCACAAAAATCCTCAACTACACCATTAGCTTGCATGTGAAATATTACATTTTCATGAATAAATGTCATAAATGATGATCTAAATTTAATTTAAATTGTTTCTTGATATTGATCTCGGTGTTAGGTGTACAATACTGCCATCTGGTGGTTAGAGAAAAACTTGTAGAAATCACAGATTTTGAAAGAATAGTGTAATGACCATCTATATCCAGCAGAGGCCCATAGAGAGCCATTCATTTTTCTGGAAGTGGTCAACTCCTCTCACAACTTTTATGATATATATTTTGTAATTATATATTGAAACATTATAAAATACATTAAAAACAGTATTTTTCCCAAAGGTTAGAATTTGTTTTTGTTTGTTTGATGTATTTTGAAGTGCTCGCTTTTGCAATAATGCCACATAAATTTGCAGAAATGCCACACAAGTTGTCACTAAAACTAAAACATATTTATTTCAATCTAAAAAGTAAAATTCTATTTTTTTTTTTTTTACATGTAAATAAAATCAAAACGAAAAAAAAAACTAAACTAAAAAACAACTGCAATAAGCAGATATGAATGGTGGGTTTGTGTGTAAGAGAGTGTGTGTGTGTGTGTGTGTGTGTGTGTGTGTGTGTGTGTGTGTGTGTGTGTGTGTGTGTGTGTGTGTACGTGAGTGAGTATGCTCGTTCCACATTGCATTTGTGCTCTAGTATCACGCTTTGATTTTTTTTTGTGTGAACATTTTCAGATTTATGCAGAATTTATTGATTTTATTTGCCAATTTCTATAAAAATGCTCTTTGTTGCAGTCACACGTGTGTGTTTTTGTATGTGTGTGCGCGCGTCTTTTCTACATTGCATTTGTGATCTAGTACCAGGCCTTCATTTCTGTGTGATAATTTTCAGAATTATGCTGGATTTATTATTATATTTTGACAAATTAAAAAAATATGTGTTCAGATGAGACCAGACCTTGCCAGCTCCAACTGTCAAAATACAAATGTAAACACACTGAAGCCCATTAGACTCAATCAGACTTCCCTTCTATGTACTATTTCTAACCATTCAAACTCATCTATCTATCTGTCTATCTGTCTATCTACACAATATTTGTTATAAAATGATCAAGAAAGACAAAATCAAGTGTATAATTGAAAGAGTAATTGTAAAAAATTTATACATTTTTAATCATACAAATAATATATCATTTTTTTTACTTCTCATCAATACATTAATGCTGTGTTTTGGGAGATATGAAGTACTTTTGTACCTGTTTACCACAAAAATCCTCAATTACACCATTAGCTTGCATGTGAAATATTACATTTTCATGAATAAATCTCATAAATGATGATCTAAATTTAATTTAAATTGTTTCTTGATATTGATCTCGGTGTTAGGTGTACAATACTGCCATCTGGTGGTTAGAGAAAAACTTGTAGAAATCACAGATTTTGAAAGAATAGTGTAATGACCATCTATATCCAGCAGAGGCCCATAGAGAGCCATTCATTTTTCTGGAAGTGGTCAACTGCTCCTCTCACAACTTTTATGATATATATTTGGTAATTATATATTTAAACATTATAAAATACATTAAAAACTGTATAAGTGCTCGCTTTTGCAATAATGCCACATAAATTTGCAGAAATGCCACACAAGTTGTCACTAAAACTCGATTGCAGGTACATATTTATTTCAATCCAAAAAGTGAAATATAATTTTATTTTTTATTTTTACATAAATGTCGAAACAAAAAAAACTAAACTAAAAAACAACTGCAGATAGAGTGTGTGTGTGTGCATGTGTACGTACGTGAGTGAGTATGCTCGTTACACATTGCATTTGTGCTCTAGTATCAGGCTTTAATTTTGTTGTGTGGACATTTTCAGATTTTTTGCAGAATTTATTGATTTAATTTGCCAATTTCTATAAAAATGCTCTTTGTTGCAGTCACACATGTGTTTTTTTGTATGTGTGCGCGTCTTTTCTACATTGCATTTGTGATCTAGTACCAGGCCTTCATTTCATGGTGAAAATTTTCAGACCTATGCTGGATTTATTATTTGTTGACAAATTAAAAAAAAATATATATATATATATATATATAATTTTTTTTTTTTTTTTTTTTTTTTTTTTTTCGTATTTCCCATTCATTTTCAATTTGGGTCATATTGACTCCAAAGACCATATTAGTAAAAGAAAAAAAAAAAAATACATGCCTTCAGAACAACCGAATCAAGCCCTTTTTTTATGTGAATACAGATAGAAAATGTTGAAAAGTCACAAAATCTTATTCCACTGAGATGAAGGGAAACATTTTTTAACTAAAGAAAGTTGATTGGGGTCATACTGATCCAATACTATTTCTAATCCATTCAAACTCATCTATCTATCTATCTATCTATCTATCTATCTATCTATCTATCTATCTATCTATCTATCTATCTATCTATCTATCTATCTATCTATCTATCTATCAGACTTCCCTTCTATGTACTATTTCTAACCCAATCAAACTCATCTATCTATCTATCTAAAGGACGTTCACTCTCCATGCATTCTTTATCTAACACACACACACACACACACACACACACACACACACACAAGCAAACATACTTTCCCTATTTAACACACACAAACACACGCACACAAGAAATAGACAGAAAATGTGAAGATTGAAAGAGTAATTGTAAAACATTTATACATTTTTAATCATACAAATAATATATCATTTTTTGTTTTGTTTACTTCTCATCTATACATTAATGCTGTGTTTTTGAGATATGAAGTACTTTTGTACCTGTTTACCACAAAAATCCTCAACTACACCATTAGCTTGGATGTGAAATATTACATTTTTATGAATAAATATCTTAAAAGATGATCTAAATTTAATTTAAACTGTTTCTGGATATTGATCTAGGTGTTAGGTGTACAATACTGCCATCTGGTGGTTAGAGAAAAACTTGTAGAAATCACAGTTTTTGAAAGAATAGTGTAATGACCATATGTCACAAATCCAGTCTGCACTTCCATTCACCCACCACCAGAGGTCACTAGCTCACCACATGGACTTTCACACCACACACCACATGGACTCCATTTCCCATCAACCAATCACACGCACACAGCTGTCACCAATCACTCATTGCACTAATCACACGCACACCTGATCCCACGCATTGCTGATCACACACGCTTTATAAGCCTTGGACTTTCTCTGCCTCTCTGCCGAGTATTGTATGCGTGTACCGCTCTCCTAGTAGTAGCTACGAAGCCCTGGATTAACCCCTTTGTGCCATTCCGTGTTTCTGTATTGTCCTGCGTTTTTCACTCCCCTAGTGTTAGCTGCTTTACAGAACGTTTGTTATTTTCTAGTCTTGTTCCCTGTATTTACCCCTGTCTCACTGTTTGGACTGTTTATTCCCTTGCCTTGGATTCTAGCCCGAGTTCCCTGGATTATCTCTCTGCCTTGCCCTCTGGATACTGTTCGCCGATCGTTGACCTTCGCTTGCCCTAGTTTACTCTTTGTCTTGTCCCTGCCATACCCGTTTGCCATTGCTCGACCCTGCCTGTATTTGACTATGCCTGTTAATAAAAGCCTGCACATGGATCCGCACGCCTCTTGTCTCGTCAGCCACGTCACACCATATATATAGATTTATGCAAAATTTATTGATTTTATTTGCCAATTTCTATAAAAATGCTCTTTGTTGCATTCACACGTGTGTTTTTGTATGTGTGTGTGCGCGCGTCTTTTCTACATTGCATTTGTGATCTAGTACCAGGCCTTCATTTCTGTGTGAAAATTTTCAGACCTATGCTGGATTTATTATTATTTTTTGACAAATAAAAAAAAAAAAAAAAAAGATTTTTTTTCGTATTTCCCATTCATTTTCAATTGGGGTCATATTGACCCCAAAGACCATATTAGTAAAAAAAAAAAATAAAAAAAAATACATACCTTCAGAACAACCGAATCAAGCCCTTTTTTTAATGTGAATACAGATAGAAAATGTTGAAAAGTCACAAAATCTTATTCCACTGAGATGAAGGGAAACATTTTTTAACTAAAGAAAGTTGATCGGGGTCATACTGACCTCAATGCTATTTCTAATCCATTCAAACTCATCTATCTAATGTTTCTTATCTATCTATCTATAATCTGACTTTATCTATCTATCTATGTATGTAGGTATGTATGTATCAAACTTTAAGCTTTTAAAACTACTTTAAACTTCAAACTATTTCAGACTGAAATCCATCAAACTTAAAACGTTTAACATTTTTCAAACTTAAACTTTTCAAACTTTTCTAACTTTCTGGTTCGGCTTTCTCAAGCCAACTTAAAGTTTGTCTCGACGAACTTTTTTATCTAGTTATTATTATTCTTTTTCTGAGACTAAAATTTCTGACTGCTACTCCTCCTAGAGCTTTAACTCTACAAACTCCAAACTCAGCCCAGATCTTCAGACTGATCCCGCCGGGTGTGCTATATCTTTTCTAACTGATCCGACTTACGGTTTTCATAAAAATAAAGATTAAAAATCATAAAAAATCCCATAGACTTACATTGAAAAGTCTTGGCTCATCTGAACATTCCGTCAAACTCCAACTGTCAAAATTTAAATCTAAACACACTGAAGCCCATTAGACTCAATCAGACTTCCCTTCTATGTACTATTTCTAACCCAATCAAATTAATCTATCTATCTATCTATCTATCTATCTATCTATCTATCTATCTATCTATCTATCTATCTATCTATCTATCTATCTATCTGTCTGTCTGTCTGTCTGTCTGTCTATCATCTGACTATTTCTATCTATCTATCTATCTATCTATCTAAAGGATATTCACTCTCCATTCATTCTTTATCTAACACACACACACACACACACACACACACGCAAGCACACGCACGCACGCACACACACACACACACACAAACATACCTTCCCTATTTAACACACACAAACACACGCACACAAGAAATAGACATAAAATGTGAAGATTGAAAGAGTAATTGTAAAATATTTATAAATTTTTAGTCATTCAAATAATATTTCATTTTTTTTGTTTGCTTCTCATCTATACATTAATGCTGTGTTTTGGGAGATATGAAGTACTTTTGTACCTGTTTACCACAAAAATCCTCAATTACACCATTAGCTTGCACGTGAAATATTACATTTTCAAGAATAAATCTCATAAATGATGATCTAAATTTAATTTAAATTGTTTCTTGATATTGATCTCGGTGTTAGGTGTACAATACTGCCATCTGGTGGTTAGAGAAAAACTTGTAGAAATCACAGTTTTTGAAAGAATAGTGTAATGACCATATATATCCAGCAGAGGCCCATAGAGAAGCCATATCTCAGCTCCACAACATCATACAGACATGGGAGTTGGCTCTCTACAATCGCGCAGAACACTGTAGTATCTGCCCAGTGCTGAGTTTTGCTACTGCAAGCACCACTCACATTTTCTTCAGGAAATGTATATTCTAGTTATTATTATTCTTCTGAGACTAAAATTTCTGACTGCTAGTCCTCCTAGAGCTTTAACTCTATAGACTCCAAACTCAGACTGATCTCGCCGGGTGTGCTATATCTTTTCTAACTGATCAGACTTATGGTTTTCATAAAAGTGAAGATTAAAAATCAAAAAAATCCCATAGACTTACATTGACGGAATGTTCAGATGAGCCAACACTATTCAAACTCCCAACTGTCAAAATTTAAATCTAAACACACTGAAGCCCATTAGACTCAATCAGACTTCCCTTCTATGTACTATTTCTAACCCAATCAAACTCATCTATCTGTCTATCTATCTATCTATCTGAGATCTATCCTAGCGAAATGCTAATCATGCTAATCCATCCTACAAACATGCTAGCAACTTGCTAATCATACTAACATCATGCTAGTCACTTGCTAATCATGCTAGAAACATGCCAGCGACATTCTAGTAACTTTGCTAATCATTTTAGCATGCTAGTCACTTGCTGATCATGCTAGCGACAGGCTAATCATGTTAGAAACATGCTAGCAACATGCTAATCATGCTAGAAACGACATGCTAGTTAATTGTTAATCATTCTAGACACATGCTAATCATGCTAGCGACATGCTAGTCATGCTGGAAACATGCTAGCGACATGCTAGTAACTTGCTAATTTACATTTACATTTAGTCATTTTGCAGACGCTTTTATCCAAAGCGACTTACAATTGGGGAATACATAAAGCGATTCATTTTGAAGAGGCAATCCGACAAACGAAGTGCTTGTAACACCAAGTCTCAGGCATTGTTTAAATAAGTACAGGCTAGCAGGGGAAGGAATAAATAAGGAGAATTAATTTTTTTTTATTATGTGTAGGATGAAGTCAAGTAGTGTCGAAAGAGATGAGTTTTCAGCTGTTGCTTGAAGATTGACAGGGATCCAGCACTCCGGATAGGGGTGGGAAGATCATTCTACCAGCCAGGAATGGTGAACGATAATGTTCTGGAGAGTGATTTTGAGCCTCTTTGTGATGGTACCACGAGGCGTCGCTCACTAGCAGATCTCAGACTTCTGGAGGGGGTGTAGATTCTTAATAGTGAGTGCATGTAGGCGGGTGCTGAGCCTGTGGTTGTTCTATAAGCAAGCATCAGTGTCTTGAACTTGATGCGAGCTGCGATTGGTAGCCAATGCAATGAGATAAAGAGAGGTGCGACATGGGCTCTTTTGGGTTCCTTGAAGACCAGTCGTGCTGCCGCATTCTGAATCATTTGTAGAGGTTTGACTGTGTTTGATGGAAGTCCAGCCAGAAGAGCATTGCAGTAGTCCAGCCTAGAAATGACAAGGGCCTGGACAAGAAGTTGTGCAGCATGCTCCATCAGAAAGGGCCTGACCTTTCTGATGTTGTGTAGTGCAAACCTGCAAGATCGAGCAGTCTTTGCAATGTGGTCTTTGAAGGTCAGCTGGTCATCAAAGATTACACCAAGATTTCTGACCGAAGTTGATGGGGTAATTGTTGATGAACCTAACTGGTTCGTGATGCCATGCTGTAGAGTTGGAGCAGCGGGAAAGACAAGAAGCTCAGTCTTTGCCAAGTTGAGCTGAAGGTGATGTTCTTTCATCCATGCCGAGATGTCCGCCAGGCAACCTGAGATCCTTGCAGCTACCGTTGGATCATCTGGTTGAAAGGAGAGACAGAGCTGTGTGTCATCAGCATAGCAGTGGTAGGAGAATCCATGTGCCTGTATTATGGGACCCAGCGATGTAGTGTATGTGGAGAAGAGGAGGAGTCCAAGATGGTCAGAGTATGACATCAAAGTACCGCGAGAGTGATTCGAAAGCATAAGGATCCATCTGCTCTCTTATTGCTCTTGCGGTACTTTGTCACACAGTGATCATTCTGCACAGCGCTGCTTCAAGTCGAATGTGCCTACTGATAGATAACCTTCTGCGCTGCGATGACGGGAAGAAGTTGGGGACAAACCTTATCAAATGATTAATTTGCGTTAAAAAAATATTTTAGATATTAAATATTTTTATAATTTTTAGATTAATCGCATGCGTTAATGCATTGACGCCCCTAATTTTTACCTTTTATGGTCATTTTCACAATTAAGCCATTTTTTTCTAAAGGTGTGCATCATTTTAGTGAAATTCTTACATTTAATTAGTCAATTAGGATAATAAGACATTTGGGCTGTTATCAAGCAAATGAAATCAGTATCAGCAAAATTTATCTTTGAATTTGAATTTTGAATTTCTGAAGTGGCATTTTGATGCACTTACACCCTGCTTAATGCAGGACATGAATGCATTTAACCTGCAGTTACACATGCATATACAGTTGTGTGAAAAAGTGTTGGCCCCCTTCCTTATTTTTAATTTTTTGCATGTTTGTCACACTTTAATACTTCTTTGATTTAATATTTAAGTTTGCTTGATGATCTGAAACAACATTAATCAACAAGTAACCACAACATGCAGTTTTTAAATGAAGTTTTTTATTATGAAGGGGAAACAAAATCCAAACCCACGTGGCCCTGTATGAAAAAGTGCTTGCCCCCAAAACCTAATAATTGGTTGTGCCACCCTTTGCAGCAACAACTGCAATCAAGCGTTTGCAATAACTGGCAGTGAGTCTTTCACATCGCTGTGGAGGAATTTTGGCCCACTCTTCTTTGCAGAATTGTTTTATTTCAGCCACATTGGAGGGTTTTCGAACATGAATGGGCTGTTTTAAGGTCATGCCACAGCATTTCAATTGGATTTAAGTGCAGACTTTGATTTGGCCACTCCAAAACCTTAATTTTCTATTTCTTGAGACATTCAGAGGTGGGCTTGCTGCTGTCTTTGGAATCATTGTCCTGCTACAGAACCCAAGTGCACTTGAGCTTGAGGTCACAAACTGACGGCCGGACATTCTCCTTCAGGATTTTCTGATAGAGTGCAGAATTCATGGTTCCATAAATTATGGCAAGTCATTCAGGTTCTGAAGCTGCAAAGCAGCCTCAGACCATCACGCTACCACCACCATGTTTGACTTTTGATATGATGTTCTTTTTATGAAATGTTGTGTTGGTTTTACGCCAAATGTAACGGGACACACACCTTCCAAAAAGTTCAACTTTTGTCGCATCAGTCCACAGAATATTTGCCCAAAATTCTGTGTACTGATGCAACAAAAGTTTAACTTTTTGGAAGGTGTGTGTAAGATGTAAGACGAGCCTTTTGTGTTATTTTTGGTCAGCAATGACTTTTGCCTTGGAACTCTCCCATGGATGCTGTTTTTGCACAGTCTCTTTCTTATTGTTGAATCATGAACACTGACCTTAATTGAGGCAAGTGAGGCCTGCAGTTCTTTAGATATTGTTTTGGGTTCTTTTATGACCTCCTGGATGAGTCGTCTTTGTGCTCTTGGAGTGATTTTGGTAGGCCCGGCCACTCCTGGGAAGGTTCACCACTGTTCCAATTTTTCTCCATTTGTGGATAATGGCTCCATGGTTTGCTGGAGTCCCAAAGCCTTAGAAATGGCTTTATAACCCTTTTCAGATTGATACATGTAAACTATTTTGTTTCTCATCTGTTTATGAATTTCTTAAGATTGCGGAATGATGTGTTGCTCTTTAAACATGCTTCACTTTGTCAGACAGGTTCTATTTAAGTGATTTCTTGATTCAACAGGTCTGGCAGTAATCAGGCCTGGGTTTGGCTTGTGAAATTTAACTCGGCTTCCTAAAATAATGTGGTTATTCACAGTTCTTTCATGATTTAATAGGAGGGGGCAAGCACTTTTTCACACAGGGCCATGTGGACTTGGGTTTTGTTTTCCCTTCATAATAAAAAAACTTCACTTAAAAACTGCATGTTGCGTTATCTTTTGATTAATATTTAAATTTGTTTGATCTGAAACATTAAATCATGAAAACATGCAAAAAATGTAAAAATCAGGGAGGGGGCCAACACTTTTTCACACCACTGTATAATGTTTTAATACTGTAAACATAAAACGTTGAATACTGATATTTGAAATTACAATCGCCAGTAGGTGGGATCAAGTCACTGTTAATAAGTGAGTTACTGCGATTGAACCGCATCATTTAAACGGTTGATTCATTCAGGAACGGAACGAAACGAAACACTGTCATGTTGCTCAGAGACGTGAAACAGTGCTGTGGCTTTGTTTGGAATTATTTTTTGTTGTCGAAATGGAGCAAAACAGGAAATATGGTGTCTACAATGTAGGTCTCTTAATATAAATTTCTTGTTTATTGATCTGTTGTATAAAATCAATATCACATTTGTAATCATGCTGATTTTTGGAGGAAAAAACGGCATTGTTCGGGTGATTATTAACTATATGAAATGATATAAAGCTGTAAATGTGCACGCGCACTAGTCTAACCTACTAGACTTCATCACGTCATGTACGCGTGCACTCTCTGTAGGTGTTTGGTTTGGTTTTTGCAATATACTCGATAATGTCAAATCACACATCGTTAAAACAATTACGATATTATCGTATCGTAATTATAATGAAAATTAAAGGCCTTAACAATTGAACCTGATGATCTTGAACATTTTGCCACACACTTGTCCCTGCATTTCTTGTGTTTGGCACTCTCTCTGTATTTAACCAAGCTCTTGAGCTTAAAGTGTGTAGATTTGGTGGCCAATGCTGTTCGTGTTACCTGCAAACTCCGTCCCACAGGCATTAAAGTGAATGCAGTGCATAGAGCACAGTGCATTTTCATAGCGGAGCCACTCTAAGTTTTTCAACCATTCTCTCCGAAAACTGAACACCGCCTTTTCGGGCGTTATTAACCAATCTAAAATCTGCATTAAATTTAAGAATGTAAAGATTAAGTTATGTAACTTTTGATAGAACGGCAGACCGGTCACCGTATCAGCACACAGAAGACACATAACTGTGAACGTTTTTAGAGAAACGAAAACAGGTTGCACTACAACAATTAAATGCACTCACACATATACACTTTGAGGTTGCACAGATTAAATTATGGGAGCATATGCGACCAAAATGGTCGTAATTTCGAGCCTTGCCAGTGGAAGACATCTCTACTTCTAGATTGATCACCTTACCATGGAACATAACCATAAACTTCCCAAACCCCTTCTCTAAAGACCTTTGCTTGGTTTATACCTGCAGCCTGTTTTCTCCAACCTGATTAGATAACATTTACTTGGGGTCAGCATTACAAATAATGGTTTCACTTTATTTTGATGGTCCCTTTAACACATTCTATTGACTATAAGTAATGTTGCACCTACATTTCTACTGACTCTCATTAGAGTGTTAGTAGTGTATTAGTTGACTGGTAGGGTTAGGGTTAGATTAAGTTGACACGTTCTTGCAAAGTTACTTATAATCAGTAGAATATCTGTTGGGAGACCGACACAATAAGGAGTTAGTAGATATGAAGCAGATAGTCTACTAATACTCTTATGAGAGTTTGTTGACATGTAGTTGCAACATTACTTAGTGTCAACAGAATGTTCAAAAGGGACCATCAAAATAAAGTGTTACCCAAATAATAGCTATATTATTTGTTCAAAGATAAATAAGTAGATGTTTATTGTTAATTCCACCAGAACTATTAAGTGGTTCCCATAAGCAACATTACCATAGAAATATCTTCCATTGCTACATTCAGCTCAACCGCATTGCATTTAGCTATTGAAGGATGAATGAGTGTATGTTTGCTGGTAAGATGTGCTTGACAGATTGTAGTGTGGAAAATTGTGCACTGGTTTTAATTTTATTAATGAAGAATGTGGCAAAGTCAGCTGTTAGAGTTGATGAAGAAGGGGGAGAAGGAAGACGGAGGAAAATGTTTTAAAGAGTATGCGAGAATTAGACGAATTGTTAATTCTGTTATGATAGTATGTCCTTTTAGCAGTGGAGATACTAGCAGAGAAGGAATGAATTTATGTGGTATCTTCTTGCTTAGTGGATATTCATTTATTGGTATCATTACTACCATATTGTCGTGTTTACTCTTGCATATCTGTTGTTGATAAATTTCATTAATCTTATTACGATTGTCTTCTTTGTGTTGATGATCCAAGACTCTACTAAACCACCAATCTTTCAGAGAAATCAGTTGACCAACTCCCTCCAGTTTGTGAATCTCAAATTGTTGAACAGCTTGTGGGAAGCAATGCCAAATGAACAGTCCTTGACTGGTGCGCTGAACTAAGCGAGTTGAGAATTGGTCATCTGATATACTCGCACCTTTAGTGACGTGTGACCCAAAAATCACAACATCTTTGAGTCTAAATGAGTCTCATTTACTACATAAGCATAAATGGATAGATAGATAGATAGATGGATAGATAGATAGATAGATAGATAGATAACTACATAGATACACACATGCATACATAAGTAAATGAATACGTAAGTGTAATTAAGCTTTAAATCCCTCCCATTCATTAGAATGTGTCCTGTTTAACTTGTTCTGAACAAAAAAAATTACTATCAGGCTTTTTTTTTTTTTTTTTTTTTTTTTTTTTTTACTTTTAATTGTTAAATGTTTAAACTTTGCTTATGTCCTTCAAACCACTGTTTTCCCATTTGTCAGCAAGAAGTTTTTGTAAGGAAATGGAAGTCATTTAAAATGCAACACAATTTAGTATTTAAAAATGAACGCATTGAAAATGAACATAAAAATGATTTTTTTTGTTTTTTTTTTGTATTTTTAATAAGTACAGGTGTAATAAGTATATTCTTTCATTTTTGCATAAATATATATGTTACACTGAATGACAATGGTTTGTTACTCTGAATGATGATTTGCCAAAAAGATATAATATTGCCATTGCAATTTAAATGATATAAATGCATATCATTTGCATATGGATGATTTGAATTGCAGGCTGGATGCTTTGAATTCTAAGCGTGTGAATTTGGGTGGAGGTCAGGCCGCGGCATACCTTCAGAGACTGTTGCAGCTGAAATACCCTGCAAACCAGACTGCCATCACACTGAGCCGCATGGAGGAGTTACTGCATCAGCACAGCTTTGTTGCACTGGACTACCAGCACGGTAAACCAGCACTCTTGGAATTTTGTCATTAATTGCAAGGAAATTATTTCAGCAATTTAGAGGACAATGTGTTTGGTCTTATGATACTAAAATTGAGCCATTGAAAAATTTTGAAAAAAAAAAAAATACAAAAGTTGGAAGAAAAAAATGCCTTGTGTGCAATTTAGGTGTTTGCACACAACTCAGTTTTTTTGTGTTAAGTATTACATAAATGTGATTAATTGATTATGAATTCATATTAATTTTAGTTTAGTTTAGTTTAATTTTAGTCAGCTTTCGGTATGAAACTAATTTAATTTTTTAGTTTTGTTGCATCATTACTTTAACTGCATTCTACTAATGCATTCATACTTTCATAAATTGTGAGACAGAGCTGGAGAAGTGGCGAAGTCCTAACTTTTATGAGAGGGAAGTTCACCGTGTGCAGCTGCCATTTTCAGGGCGGGCAGCTGGCGTTTGCGTGAGCGTCGAGGAGAAGAATGAGAGGAAAGCGCAACAGCTCCGCCGACTACAGGAAATCAACAGTCGCCGCAGAGAAGAGAAATTACAGGAAGACCAGAAACGACTGGAAACGCTTCTGTCTGTGCAGGTATACACGTTTACATCCAGAGAGGTGAAGTACTCTTGTATGCACACAGTAATAGTCAAGTTTCCATCAGGAACTGCTGGAGGATGGCTCTCTGGAACTGTTTCACAGGAGTCTGGTGGAGCTCAACATGGACTCAGCTGAGGAGCTTCAATCTTACATCCATAAACTCAGTATGAGCATGGAGCAGCACAGGCTCATGAAGGCTGAGGTTTGTGAATGCAGACACTTCTTTGTGTTTCTGGCCTCGTGATTTCATAATGCTCTCTTTGATTTGTTTGAATTACTGAATAAAAATAATAAAACATGATAGAATGAGGGTAATAATCATGTTTTGCAAATATTATTTCTTTTTGTGCAAAACTTGTTGTTCGTCATGTTGTTGAAACAGACTGCAGAGGTGGAGCAACCCGCAGAAGATGGGAGTGAAATGTTACCAGATTTAAATCAGGACAGTGATGAGCCCGGCAAAACTACCAGTGCCATCCAGGTAATCTTAAGAGTAAAGTCAAGGAATGACATCATTCAGAATTGTTCATTGTATTCGTATTCGTATATCATCTGGTCTCGATTTTGCTCTCTTTTTCTACTTTGTGTTAGCCATTGTTTAACAAGGCAGAGTATCATCAGCTGTTTGTGGGCACAGAGCGTCTGCGTGTGCCAGAGATCTTATTCCAGCCATCTCTGATTGGAGAGGAGCAGATGGGCCTGATGGAGACACTGCAGTTTGTTCTGGAACAGTGAGCAATTATTAACCCCAGAAATAATATATCAGTGTATTTACACTTGGGCAAATGAATGTGTCTCAGCAAAACACTTTTAAATCCAATCTATGATTCACATGCTATACGCAAATATAACAAGTGTTTTCTCTGTTATCAGCATTACATTTTCAAAATTAAAGACTTTGGCAGCACATTAGATTCGGGAACAATTCACTATTAAGTAGTTGCTTATTAGCATGCATATTGACTGTTTAGTCTTTATAATAGACATATGCAACCCTGGACCACAAAACCAGTCATAAGTTGCACAGGTATATTTGTAGCAATAGCCAACAATACATTTGTATGGGTCTAAATAATCGATTTTTCTTTTATGCCGAAAATCATTAGAATATTAAGTAAAGATCATGTTCCATGAAGATGTTTTGTAAATTTCCTACCGTGAATTTATCAAACTGTAATTTTTTATTAGTAATATAGTAATATTAGTAAAAATATGCATTACTAAAGACTTCATTTGGACAACTTTAAAGGCAATTTTCTCAATATTTTGATATTTGCACCCTCAGATTCTAGATTTTCAAGTAGTTATATCTCGGCTAAATATTTTCCTATCCTAACAAACAGTGGTGGAAAGAGTACTGAAGATTTGTACTTAAGTACAAGTACTGTTACATTGCTGAAATAATACTCAATTACAAGTAAAAGTACAAATTAGTCATCTCAAAAACTACTCTGAGTACTAGTTACTAGTTACTTTTTAGCGGCAATATTTAATGAATTACCAAAAAATATTAATTCATATCTTCGCTTCTGGGTCCTAACGATCTGCCAGATACCCCAAGAAAACAACAAAAGGGCTTTTCACACTTGAAATTGTTAACCCTGGGTCATCCTAAACCCTGGATAAGCGGAATCCCGAGTTATCTGAAATCACGTTTCACACTGCTCATACTATGCCTGGGGTTAACTGTTAACCCTGGGTATTCATTAACAGACGTTTCACACGGTACATTCCTAAACCCCGGTAAACGTTCTTATTTTCATATTTGCAGTGTCACTGTCTCTGATTGGATGAACAGCAGTCTACCTGTTTACACGGCTTTTCCCGCGTCTTGCCAGTTATTAAAAACGTTGCCGTTGTTTTTAGATCAGCGAAGATTGAGGAACAGCTGATCAGCTGTACAGGCAGGGATAGCCATTTTTAAATAAATTTAGTAGCAGAGTGATTTAGTGCTGAAAATCCTTTTATCCTTTGCTGAAACTTGTGCGTCTTCATGAAGAGCGCGAGTCATGGTTGCTTAGCAACGGCAGACATCATGGGAGCGCAAGCTACAGCGCTTTGGAAAGAAGGTGAAAGCGGCGCGCTTAGCATTTTAAACGCGTTTTAGGTGCGACACGTGACGCACAAAGCCAAGAAAACAAAGACAAAAGTACAAAAGAAAGAAAACAAGGAGCAAAGTACAACCCCAAATCAGAAAAAGTTGGGACAGTATGGAAAACGCAAATAAAAAAAAAAGAGTAGTGATTTCTAAATTTACTTTGACTTGTATTTCATTGCAGACAATATGAACACAAAATATTTCATGTTTTGTTTGGTCAACTTCATGTCATTTGTAAATATACATCCTTTCCTGTCATTCAGACCTGCAACACATTCCAAAAAAAGTTGGGACAGTAAAGCATTTACCACTTTGTAATGTCGCCATTCCTTTTCACAACACTTAAAAAGATGTTCAGGGACTGAAGACACCAAGTCATGAAGTGTTTCAGGTGTAATTTTGTCCCATTCTTCCTGAAAACAAGTCTTAAGGTGGGCAAAAGTATGGGGTCTTCGTTGTCGCATTTTGCGCTTCAAAATGAACCACACATTCTCTATTGGTGACAGGTCGGGACTGCAGGCCGGCCAGTCAAGTACCCGTACCCTCTTCCTCCGCAGCCAGGACTTTGTAATGAGTGCAGAATGTGGTTTTGTATTGTCTTGTTGAAATATGCATGGACGTCCCTGGAAAAGATGTCTTCTTGAAGGCAACATATTGTGCTCCAAAATCTCTATGTACTTTTCAGCATTAATGGTGCCATCACAGAAGTGCAAGTTACATTTGCCAAGGGCACTGACACAACCCCATACCATGACAGACCCTGGCTTTTGGACTTGTTGCTGGTAACAGTCTGGATGATCCTTTTCTTCTTTGGTCCGGAGCACACGGCGTCCATTCCTCCCAAAAAATACCTGAAATACTGATTCATCTGACCGCAGTACACGTTTCCACTGTGTGATGGTCCATCCCAGATGCCTCCAAGCCCAGAGAAGTCGACGGCGCTTCTGGACACTGTAAACATAGGGATTCCTTTTGGCACAGTACAGTTTTAACTGGCATTTGTGGATGTACCTACATATTGTGGTACTCGACAAAGGTTTTCCAAAGTAGTCCTGAACCCTTGTGGTGATATCGCTTATAGATGAATGACGATTCTTGATGCAGTGCCGCCTGAGGGATCGGAGATCACGGTTGTTCAGCTTAGGCTTGCGCCCTTGTCCTTTACGCACTGAAATTCCTCCAGATTCCTTGAATCTTTTAATTGTTATGCACTGTTGAAGGTGAAATATCCAAATCTCTTCCTATCTTTCTCTGAGGAACATTGTTTTTAAACGTTTCAATAATTTTCTCACGTATTTGTTGGCAAACTGGAGTTCCTCGGCCCATCTTTGCTCCTAAAGGACTAGACCTTGCTTGGATGCTGCTTTTGTACCAAATCATAATAACAATCACCTGTTGACATCACCTGTGTAAAATCACATCATTATTTAACCAATTTACCTCATTACTAGCCTTAAATTGCTCCTGTCCCAACTTTTTTTGGAATGTGTTGCAGGTCTGAATGACAGGAAAGGATGTATATTTACAAATGACATGAAGTTGACCGGACAAAACATGAAATATTTTGTGTTCATATTGTCTGCAATTAAATACAAGTCAAAGTAAATTTAGAAATCACTACTTTCTTTTTTTTATTTGCGTTTTCCATACTGTCCCAACTTTTTATGATTTGGGGTTGTATGGAAATATTATCTTTCCACCGGCTGCAGTTTACACAACGCGTGTTTCCTGTTACCGACTTGACATGAGCCTCGCTGCTCAATTTCTGATTGGCTGTCTGTTGCCAAGCGTCCAGCAGCAACAAGCAAACACCGCTCTGTTTCACACTGAACGAACTTAGCACCGCAATGCAGGGTTAACCACAAATGCGGTGCTAACCCTGCTCCAAAGCAGGGTTTCATTAGCCCGGGTAAAATGCGGTGCTAACACCACTTTCAAATTACAGGTGTGAAACGTGTCTTCACCCGGGGTTAAAAGCAGTGTTTAGAACAACGATAACCCGGGGTTAAGCACAGTGTGAAGAGTCCTATGCTGTGCTAATATATACCCACAATGCCATGCTGAAAAATTATAACCCTAACCTTTATCTCCATAGTGAAAACCCAGATGGCCAGACAGTGTTTCAGCTAAAATATTAGTGTGAGACACTGTGAGCACGGAGACTGAAGCAAATTTTTAAATGCTTAGCTTAAATATGTAATATTAATTAAATAGTGCTCATAAATGGCTGTTGAGATGGTATTCTCTAGGGGTCGACCGATATGTGTTTTTCGGGGCCGATAACGATTATTACAGACCACGTGGACCGATAACCGATATTTTTTAACCGATATATTATATCTGATGTAAAAATGAAAATTAATGTCAAAGTTAAGAATAACAAGGGCTCTGACAAAAACTGCCTTCCCTGGTGTTGATTGCACTTCTTACTCTTGTCATCCTCCATGCATCCATCTATAATAAGGGTAATATAAAGAGAGAGTTAAAAGTGGGGCCACTGCATGCTTCATGATTAAGCCTATGAATACTCTTCTACAGCTAAACAGCTTGGGGAAATGTACGTATTTGGCTTCAATAATTTACATGTTAGAAATGTATGTGTAATAGCATAACCTCTCATAATTATAATATAATAAGTGTAAATAATTCAATTGTCTTCATAGATCCATTGTAGAAATTGTGAAGACTGCAACTATTTTAATTAAACTATAACACTAATAGCCTGTTATAGGCACACTTGGTTCAATAGCCTGTTGAAATGTCACAATTTATGTCGTCCTAATCTTGGCCTATGTGACAGTAATTTCGATTAGTTTTAATTTACAGTGCAGTGCAAATGAAGCCATACAACATTAATTTCAGTTATCTTTTAATCAAATGGGTGTTAAACTCAATTTTTTGGCAAACAAATGGGTTTACCATCAAAATTAAAACATGGAACAAATAGCGTATTGTGTGATTTATTCTTTTAAACAAAAGTTGTTGTAGTAGTATTAGTAGATAAACCGAACTTTTATTTTGACGGGTTGCCATGAGGACCTCTTAAGTTTCTGTATAGCCTATGTATATGATATGACGATCGTTTTACTCAAATGAAACGGTCAAATGCTCATGTAGCAACTCTCAGAGCAGTTCTGGGGATGTTGTTCATGTGTTTATGTCCTCATTTACTGAGATGGCAGAAGCTGAAAACACCGCGAGCGTCGCGCACTTCAGTATGTGTGTGTGTATAATCAAAACCGCGCGTCTGTGCCATTCACATATACAGAGACACGCAGAATTCATATTTAAATAAGTCTTTTTGCAGCTTAATATTTACAGATACTAGTCCATACCGCGAGTCGATTTAAGTGTACTGACCTACTTTTGATTAATTCATCCAAACTTTGACGGACTCCGTGACTCCGCGTTATACAGTAAATTCCCTTTATATGACTGGATTCCGCGATTCCGTCTGCGTTTTCCCCATCGCGGAAACCACAAATAGATCATATTGAGGTGTTTTGTAACTTGAGTGTAGTAGATTGTGATTTATTGCAACTTGAGCAACGTCTGCTGCTGCCTTTGAGAGACAACTGATGCGTGATCACTGAAACTGTAGCCAAGTGCTTTCAGTGAGAGAGTGCCTTGGTCTTCCACATTGATTGGTCAGACTCGTGACTCCCAACAAATCAGATGCGCGGTGGGCGGAGACTGCTCTAGGACACAGAGTTCTGACAGGCTGCATCAGAGCCAAATAGCGCGTTTCAAAATTAAATTAATTTTATCGGCACATCGGTTTTGAAAATGACCGATACCGATAATCAGAAAAATGCTTAATATCGGCGCCGGTAATCGGCCAGGCCGATAATCGGTCGACCCCTAGTATTCTCAAGTGAAATGAGTAGAGGCATAGACCCGGAAACAGCAATCCTTATGTCATAGTTAACAAGAGGATTCTCCCCAAGCCTTCAAACTGATGTCGAGAACGCCATTCCAGAGCGGAAGCAAAATTTCAGGTTTTGATTAAATATTACGACAGCATTTTTTTTTTTTTTTTTTTTTTTTTTCCTGTGTATCGACTTGCACAGTTTAATTATTCACCACAAGACTAGTAATGTGCACTAAAAAAGTAAGTAGGGTCATTTTTGATTTCATAACGACTTCAATACCATTGGCAAAACTTCCACATACTGTATACTGCTATATAGATATTTTAGTATTTCAAATTGTTTTGTCCATTCATTTTTTCAAGGCAAAGATTATTTCAAGCTTTGAGTGGTTTAATCCAAGTCTTCTAAAAAAAAAAGAAAAAAAGACACGTTCACTTTATATGATGAACAGATTTTAATATAGGCTTTTATTTACATAGCCTACATATAAACATTGATCCATTACCATTGCAAAAATCTCAATCTTAAACATTTGCTCATTCTGTGTATTTGTGTCTTTAAAATAGGGTAACTTTGTTGCAAAAACTTTCACCAAAGAAGCTTGATTTCAAATTTGATTTCAAGCTGAACTGAATTTACAAAAAAAAAAAGAGGAGTACACAGTCAGTAATAAAATTATAAAGCACATTAACTCAATTCAGTTGAGGTATTCGAAATGTCACAACAATGAATTTGTATAAGCTGTGATTTAAGAGCCATATATGTTATTTATTTAAAGAAATGGAACATCGGATGGCTTTTGCCTGTAATATCTGTACAATGTGTAGTGATGCAGTTACACAGACTAGGATATTTATATGTACAAATCAGACAAATATCCCATTCCGAAACATTTCTAGCATAAATTTACATTGTAAATAAATTAAAGTTCCATCTTTCATATTGAGAGACTTTCTAGTGCATTTCACTTAGTCAATAAAATGTCCAGTAGCATTTTCATCGGTCAGGCGTGGATCTGTTCTGAATGATAACTTTTGACAAAGTTTAATCTAGGAGCAAAGAGAAATAATTTCTACTATAAAAGCATGGAGAGATCGCGATTGCACATAGTCAGAGTGCGCACAAGCAATATCGGAGTGAGAGGGCAGGCAGTTCATTTCTATGATTTAGGCCTATTTGACAATAAAGCGTTCGCCACTTTTGCGTGGAAATGATTAAAATTATGCGGAATACCTGTAATCCCGCGTGGACAATCAGACTCTGTAACTGATAGAAGGCGGATGCATGTCAAACTCTGTCGGAAAGGAGAGAGACGCAGCAGAAAATGTGTATTATATTATTGGTTCGTTTACGATCGGATATCTTTATTGGCTAATGGCTACTGAATTGCCATCAAAGGTTTGAATATCAATTCAAATTGGGCGTACTCAGTAACGAACTATGATTTAAATGTAACGAAGTAGATTATTTTGCTTAATTTGTATTTAAGTACAAGTAAAAGTACAGCTTTAAAAATCTACTCAAAATACAAGTACCTGAAAAAACTACTTACAGTAACGTGAGTAGTTGTAATTCGTTACCTCCACCACTGCTAACAAACCATAATGGAAATCTTATTTATTCACGTTTCAGATGATGTATAAATCTCACAAAAAAATAGACCCTTATGACTGGTTTTGTGGTCCAGGGTCACGTCTTAAACCATGACCATGTTCTAGATCCCATAACCCTTCCCCATACCTAAACATAGCTACTACAACAACTACGTTACTTACTATCGATATGTAGCAGACAGAGGTGTAAAATACTTGAGTAATTTTACTTGATTACTTTACTTAAGTATTATTTTGGGGGATTTGTACTTTATTCAAGTACAATTTAAACTGACTACTTGTACTTTTACTTGATTACATTTTTGAAGAAAAAACAGTACTTTTTACTCCTTACAATTTTATTTCATCTTGAAAAGTACATTACATTTTTATTTTATCTTATGCATATTAAATATGGCAAACGGAAGCTCAAACGTGCGTGCCTGATGTGAGAACCAATGATCATTGTTTCATACATCAAGCACACATATTTCTACTTCATTTATGACTTTCATCAGGTAAATGTCTGGCTTCAAAAGTTCACCATCAAATCCGAGGAAGCATATTGAGGTAGCAAAGTTGCATTTTCCCAAAAAATGTTTATTCATTATTTGTTCTGTTTTGATTGAGCCATTAGCTGTGTAATATACTAGCTGAATGCACAAGATTGAGTGCATATAAAATCAGTGACGAGAATTTAAATACCATTAATATTTTTGTGTAAATATTTTCATAATTAATTACAAATCTCCAAAAGTGTTTAAATAAGCATTGTTTGTTAAATTAATTGTAATTCATGTTTAGTGATGTTATCACCAGGTAGTGGATAAGTTGTATTTATAATGTCATTATATGACACATTGAGTAGGAATCAGTACTGTCAATTTTTTTTTATTTTTTTAATCTTAATAATTACATGATTTGCTCATTAATTAATCTAAATAGTAACAAATAATTATTTATCAATATTTGCTGAGAGAGGGAAAAAAAACTCTAAAAGCCCCAAATAAATAATTAAAAGATTAACAACACACAAAAAAGTGGCCTTTCAAAATGTTAATGTTGTATGTTTTAATTCTATGACTCTTCTCATTAATTCAACACATTCTAGTATTCTGTGTGGAATATGTTTCTAGCCTCTGCATCACATCTTGCTCTTCAAAGGGATAGTTCACCCAAAAATGAAAATTCTCTAATCATTTACTGACCCTCATGTCATCCCAGATGTTTATGACTTTCTTTCTTAAGATGAACACAAGTAAAGATTTTTAGTCCAGATAAAATATTAAGTTTAAAATATTAATCTTAATATTCAAGTTTAAAATATTAGTATTTGTATCCTTCTTACACATATCATTTCACTTAAGAGGACACTGATTCATTAACAGGGGTTGCATACGTTACTGTCATATTCACTTTGTGTAGTTTTTGAAGTGTCATTTTTGGATGTCCCATACACATGATTTTTTTCCCCTAAAACTCTAAAACTTTTTTCCTTTTTTTTTTTTTTTTTTTTTTTTTAACTAAAACTTAGTTTACTTTTAATCCCTTTCCCTGTATTTGTTTTTCCCGGTGTTCCGCTGTGCTGCATTTTAATTGTTGTTGTTGCACTAGATATACGTGTTTGACCTGTACCACTGCATTTTGTTTAGTTTTCTCCCCTTAACCAAATTTCTGAATGTCTGTCAGAAAAGAAAGTACTTCTACATTTTTAATACTTGAGTACAATTTAAAGTTGTACTTTTTTACTTTTACTCAAGTATGTTTTTGGCCAGATACTTGTACTTTTAATTGAGTAAGATTTTCACTGAGTATTTGTACTTTCACTTGAGTAAAATTTTTGAGTACTTTTTACACCTCTGGTAGCAGAGTAGGAGTTTTATAGTGCTTTTCATGATACAAATTGTTGCAAAGCAACTTCACAGAAAATGAAAGTTTCTACTTTACATTTAAGACATTACATATCAGTGGTGATGTCTAAATGTACGGTTAAAAATCATGCAGTTAGTTAATGACATGTTTTCAAACAAATGGTGAATGCTATTAAAAGTGCAGTAGGACATCTTGGGAAGTGCTAACCTGATAGCACTGAAAGCGTACGTCCCACCCTCCCTGCAAATCGCAAATTGCCGTCTAAAGCCACGCCTCCTGAACGCATATACTTACTTTCACTCTGTTGTTTAAAGTGATCAAATATAACTTAATTCCCACAATATTTCTGGTATTAACTATCAAACTAATCTAACTAATTTGATCATTTGCTTTTTAAAACCTTTTTAAAAGCTTGTCACTCGAGTTTCCATTCGCGTTTCTATTCGTGCCTATTATTGTTTTCTTTTTTCTCGCACTGTTTCATTTCTCACGAGTTTGTTTTTCACGAGTTCATCAAACAACAGTTTGTGTGAGTAATGGCTGCTTCTCCTGCTATTGTTGTTTGCACCGCTTGCCACATGTATAGTTTATCTCTCTCTGTCGACGACGAGGGATTCACATGTGATAAATGCAGGGAAATAGTTAGGCTGACAGAGAAGATTTTAGAACTAGAGACACGCATCCAAACTTTAGTTGAGGATAGTAAGAATGTGAGGGCTGTAGATACTGCTTTGGGTGCGACTAGCTCAATGAGTCCTGTACATTGTTCGGTTTTGGTTTCAGCGCCTCGGCAGCAGGGCAACTGTGAGGCGTGTTGGAAACTTTTTTCCTCTTGTCGAAGCAGAGACCAGGAGACGTTGGGATATCTTTCATACAGAAGTTACTCTTTATTGAGAACTCGCTGTGCGTCGCTGTAGTCATCCAAGTCCAACTAAAGCAGTGATACATTGCAGTTTATATACATTTAGGGGGCAGTGCTTAGGAATGGAAACAAAGCACCTGGGTGACGACCTTAAACAAAGCATGCAAATTAAGTGTTCAGGTATAGTAACCTGCCCCATTTAACCACTCCTAATCCAATCAGCATAACTGCCCAAAGATTGAGACAGGGGCCCCAAGAGCCATTACAAACAAAAGGCAAGAGTCTCCGTCGTCTGGCTCATTTCACTTACAATAAGAGAACAGGAACTGACAACCTCTTGCTACAAACTTTGTATATCACAGTCGTTCATCTGATGTCACCATCTTCACCATAAATGCTAAATACAAATCAAAACATCAAACAGGTTCTCCTCACTCAGTGACACACCCACTGAGAAACCTAATGAAAGTGCTCTAGTTATTGCCGATTCTATTGTACGGAACGTGAAAATAGAGACACCAGCCACCATAGTCCAATGTTTACCGGGAGCCAGAGCGCCTGACATCTTGGCAAATTTAAAAGTGCTGGCTAATGCTACATGTAATTTCAGTAAGATTGTTATTCATGTCGGCGCTAATGATGTTCGACTTCGCCAGTCGGAGATCACTAAAAATAATGTTAATCACGCAAAATTAAAGACAGTTTTGCCAAAGTTCTACCAACACGTGAACTTTGCAACAAGAGAAAACAACACATTGGACTTGGTTTACACAACAGAAAAAAAATGCGTACAATGCTGCATCCCGCCCCCATCTCGGGTACTCAGACCACCTCTCTGTTATGCTAATTCCAGCATGCAAACCACTTCTCAAACTTGCCAAACTGGTCCAAAAGCAGATCACAGTATGGCCAGACGATGCTACCTCAGCACTACAGGACTGCTTTCAGGGCACAGACTTGAACATGTTTAAAGAGGCAGCCACCTACCACGACCACACAGACCTGCAAGAATACACTGAAACAGTGACTGCTTACATCAAAAAGTGCAGTGATGATGTGACAGTCACCAAGAACATCACCACACGTGCCAATTTGAAGCCATGGATGACAGCAGAGGTTGGTGGGCTGCTAAAGACCTGTGATGACACATTCAGATCGGGACACAAAGCAGTCCTCAAAACAGCAAGAGCCAACCTGTCCCATGGCATCAAGAAAGCAAAAAGGTTATATGCACAAAAAATCAATAATCACTTTACTGACAGCAAAGACACTCAGAGTCTGTGGCAAGCTATTCTGACCATCACAGACTACAAGCCCCTGCCACAGGCCTGTGATGACACATCCCTCCCAGATGCACTCATTGAGTTTTATGCACGGTTTGAAATGCAGAATGACAAACCTGCACAAAAACTACCCACACCTCCCAATGACCAGGTTCTCTGTCTGTCTCCACTCGATGTAAGGAAAGACCCTATCTAGGGTTAACCCATGCAAGGCTGCAGGTCCCAACAACATACCAGGCCACATACTGAGAGACTTTGCTGAACATCTGGCAGATGCCTTAACAGACATCTTTAACATCTCTCTAAGCCAAGCAGTTGTCCCCACATGTTTTAAGTCCACCACCATCACCCCAGTACCAAAGAAGTCACCTGTGTCCTGCCTGAATGACTATCATCCCATAGCACTAACCCTAATCATGATGAAGTGCTTTAAGAGGTTAGTCACGCACCATATCAAATCAAATCTCCCCAACACACTTTATCCGCTACAGTTTGCATACCGTCCAAACTGCTCCACGGACGATACCATTTCCTCCACCCTCCACCTAGCTCTTACCCACTTAGAAAACAAAGACACTTATGTTAGAATGCTGTTCATCGAATACAGCTCAGCATTCAACACAATAATCCCACAACAGCTCATCAACAAACTAAACCTGCTGGGCCTAAATGCCTCCCTCTGTAATTGGATCCTGGACTTTCTAACCGAAAGACCTCAGTCAGTCCGTGTCAGCCACAACACCTCGAGCACTACCACACTGAGCACAGGTGCCCCACAAGGCTGTGTGCTCAGCCTGCTGCTCTTCACGCTGCTGACCCACGACTGCACTGCCAAGTTCAGCTCCAACAACATCAAGTTTGCTGGTGACACAACTGTGGTAGGTTTCATCAGCAAAAATGATGAAACGCCCTACAGAGAGGAAGTGGCGCAACTGGTTGAATGGTGTAGTGCAAGCAAACAACCTGTCCCTCAATGTGAGTAAGACAAAGGAGGTTGTGATGGACTTTAGGAGGAACTCTGTTTACCACCCCCCACTGACCATCGACAGCTCGACTGTGGAGTGAGTCAGCAGCACTAAATTCCTGGGGGTGCACATAACAGAAGACCTCACCTGGACCACCAACACTACATCACTCTCCAAGAAGGCACAACAGCGGCTCCACTTCCTGCGCCGACTTAAAAGAACAAGTCTCCCTCCACCCATCCTCACCACATTCTATAGGGGAACAACTGAGAGTGTGCTGACCAGCTGCATCACCTCTCTGGTACGGGAACTGCAGTGCTGCTGACCGCAAGACCCTACAGCGGACAGTGAACACAGCTGCAAAGATCATCGGTACCCCTCTCCCCTCCATCCTGGACATTTTCCTTGCTACAGTAAAGCTACCAGTATCGTGAAAAACCCCACAGTCTCTTCCAGTTCTTGCCATCAGGAAGACGGTACCGGAGCATCAGAGCCCGCTCTGCCAGATTGCTCAACAGCTTTTTCCCCCAGGCTGTGAGCGCCCTCAATTCCAATCACCTCACCCCCCTCTGAAACCTCATCCATAACTCTAGCTCCTGAAACCAGGACCCCCCCATCCCACAACACCACACACACCACTAGAAAACTGTTGGAAACCTCAAAAACATTATGCAATTCTGAGTGTGCTACACACAGGTGAGTGGGCTATACAAACCACCTGTGGAAAAAACACACTCTTTCCTCTCCATACGCACCAGATACATTTTTATACACACTCCATGTTTCAAGAAAAACACTGTGCAATTCTGAGTGTGCTACACACAGGTGAGTGGGCTGGACAAACCACCTGTGGAAACATACTCTTTCTCTCTTTCTATATGCACCAGACACTTTCTTAAAAACCCTCCATGTTACAAGGACTTAATAAGATAATACAAAATGTTTACTTGTGAATGCACCACAAATCATATTGCACTACTTCCTCCTTAACCTTAAATACCTCTATTGCACAATATCATGTACAGTTGTTATTATATAAGTAATTGTATAGTCTGTCTTAGGTTATGTGTATGTATAGTCAACTGTTTATAGTATATATACAGTCAGATTACCGATTCAGTAGCTATGTAAAAAAGCAACATGGCGGTGCGCACAGCAGACGCAGCGGCTTCTCTCTCTGAGAGAGACGGTGTTTTCGTGTTTTTTGTCCTGTAAGTCGCAATGTTTTTGTACATCTTCGTCTCGTCTACCTGTCTTTAAGTGTGCATACAGTCGTGAGTTTCTGCTCGATGTCGGCAGAACCACATTTTTAGAGTTACACTTCGCGCACGCCGAAGAGCTGCGGGACCTCTGTCTGCTCCGGAGGCCTACACCATCACCGACCCCCACTACTGCATCTCGCCCACAGCGGAGGCGCCACAAGCGGTGTGAGAGGAAGCAGAAGAGGGGTAAGCGCGGAGGTATCCGAGCAAGGCTAGCGGCTAACCCACACAAGCCAGCTATCCCCACCATCGTACTGGCGAACGTACGCTCTCTGGACAATAAACTGGACTACATCCGACTGCTTCGCTCTGCTCAGAGGACTGTAAGAGACTGTTGTGTTTTTGTGTTTACGGAAACATGGCTTAACGACAGCGTACCGGACTGCGCCATTCAGCTCGACCAGCTAACATGCTATCGAGCAGACAGAGCTCTCGTCGAGGGAGGAAAGAGACACGGCGGCGGGCTCTGTGTTTACATCAATGATGTATGGTGCCGCGACGCTGTTGTGGTCTGCAAACACTGCTCACCCCTGGTGGAGTTTATGATTATTAAGTGCCGGCCGTTCTATCTACCGAGGGAATTTACAGCCATACTGCTCGTTGCTGTATACATCCCTCCAAGCTCCATCAACAACAACAGGAGTGAGGCACTAAACGATCTGTACCAGCTCATCAGTGAGCAGCAGACAGCCCACCCAGATGCTTTTTTAATCTTGGCTGGGGATTTCAACCACGCAGACTTAAGGAGCGTGTTTCCAAAAATTCACCAACACATAGACTTTCCTACAAGGGGAAAAAATACCCTGGACTTTGTTTACACCACCCAGAGAGGAGCTTACAAGGCCCTTCCCCTCCCCCACCTCGGAGCCTCAGACCACATCACTGTCATGCTAATGCCTGCATACAGACCGCTTGTTAACCCTCTGGGGTCTGAGGTCATTTTGGGTCCCTTGAGATGTTTTGACATGCCCTGATATTTGTGCTTATTTCAGCTACTTAAAACATACTATTGACCAAAATGTAATTTTTTTTGTATTCAGCACAAACTGTGCTACAATAATATGTGACCAAGATGGATGTACATGTTTGCATTTTTTAGAAAAAAAATATTATGCGTGGTTAGTACGTTTTAGGAAAAAAAATGTAGCTGAAATAAGGCCTTAAAACCCACACTAAATAGTCCTGCACAAGACTTTTGAGTAATCAGTCTTGTAGGCTAGAATATTTACTTCAAAATTATGTGAAAATCATTCTGCTTACTCATTCACAGAAAACAATATATTGATTTAAAATTTTCAAGACATGTTTTGTGATCGAGGGTCTATATGCGAGGGAGTGGTAATGGCCATGAATATTAAGTGAGTCTCACCTGAGAGACAAAGGGCCCTCCCCTATGGGCCGCTAATGGCCCACCAGTGTGACTGTGACTGTGAGGCAGGTAAGAGAGAATGTGAGGACATTGAAAAAAAGGGTTTTTTAAATTATTTGTGTTTTATTTACAACACAGTATAATCAAAACATACATAATGAAGGTCAAAGACACATTATTGTGCACACTGATCTAACCACAGAGATGTGAACTGACAACAGATTCTGTTCAACAAGTGAAACAAGTAAATCATACCTGATATTTATTTTAAGTATTTCTACTTCTTTCCATGGATTCAAGAAGAAAAAAAACATGATCAGTAGAAAAGGAGCTTGTTTTAACATAGAATATCAGTGTAGTTGAACATCTGATGTTGGTGCAGCGCTCTCAGAGTAAAACAGTTTGAAGAGACATCAGGATTCATCTGGTGCTGGTATCTGATTCAATAAAATACAAACAAAAAAACATTTGTGAGCATGTTAATATCAGGAAAATATATCTATATCTATATATATATATATATATGTATATGTTTTGTAGCCATACTCACACATGCTTTGTACTATCATAAAAAAGAGAAAGAAATCTTATATCTGAGAAACTAATTATTATTGTTTAGCACGTTATTAAAATATATTTCTGAACAGAGTAGGCTATTAATAATAAACATGTACTAAACATACTTAGACTCGTAGCATTCATCATGTTACAGTTTACACTCATATTACTTTTATTGTTTTATATAGAGCATGAAAACATCATCGTGCCGTAAGAAATTTAAATACAGTGAATTGCCCCTCATATTAAAAATGTTTTACACTATTTCAAACACTGTAGTCAGGAATTATAGTTTGGGAAAGACCCAACTATGATTTTGTAGTCATATAGTCTAGTATGTATGACTTTATAGTAGCCTATGACATGATTCTGAAGCCACAGACTCGAGCATGCTTTGTACAATAAAATGATGTACTTTCTCAGATATAAAATATAATTTTTTATAGTACAAACTAATTATTATTGTTTAGCACCCTATTAAAATCTATTTGTGAACAGAGTATTAATAATAAACATGGTCTAAACATTCTTAGCCGCATAGCATTCATCATGTTGTCGTTTGGGAAAAACGCAACTAACTGTTAGTAATTCTGTTCAAGTTTATGTCACAATAAAATGTTAACTAACACAAAAAAGAAACATTACTTACTCATCTCCTCTGCTGGATGAAATCGTGTTCTTCTTTCGAGGGAAATCCTGCTTTTACTCAGCGCGTCTTCCAGAAACGAACAGTAGCCGCGATGCTTCTTCTCACTCTTTGTTTGTTTTGGGCGTTTGCAAGCGCGCACGCCCCACGTAGCTATTTACATATGAACTGCGCGAGCAGCGCGAGGGCGGGAACTCATTAGAGATAATGAGTCAGACGGGACAGATTGAACATCGTGTTGGTTTCATACGGATTACTTCATCACAGAATGTTTGTTTTCGATAAGACTTGCTTCATGTCAAAGTAGACACTTCAAGCTTTCTATAGATATAACTCCCATGTCTCTGTGCCGAGTATTTTCTGAGTTACAGTTAATTTTAGTAACGTGTTTCTAAAAACAGTTCGCGGAGACGGAGAAGACAGAGAGCGCTCCCTGTTTGTTTTCTTTATTCTTCAAAAGCACAAAGTTTAGTTGTTATTATGAGTGTATACAAATAAAAGTAGACCCCTTACAGATTCGAATGGTGTATTGCTCTTATCTGTACGATCAAAAATGGCAGAGTAATTCAAGCTCATTTCGGCCTTATCAGGAAAATCTGCGTCAAAACGCGTATACGCGTTTGTCGACCCCAGAGGGTTAAGCATGGAGGGCATACTGCTGCCGTCCATCCGTTTTTTGCAAAAAATCCAGAATGTCACACACGGGGCAGTTTTCTGGGTCTCGATCATTCGATTCACACCATCTCTCAAAGACTGCCCATTTACAGGCATACAGGCGCCTTGTAGAGGGGGCTCGCGCCTCTGTAATCGTGTCCACCACGCGGCGAGACAACGAGCCTTGGTTTACCGGTTCCCACACACCATCCACACATGAATTTTCCACCATTTGGGATTGGGGTGCCATACCGAGCCATCTGCCTGAGACAGTAAATCCCATCTCAGTGGGATCGGCCACGGGGGAGCCGTTAGTATCTCCAGCAGATTGGGAAACCAAGGTCTGTTCGGCTAGTACGGAGTGATTATTAACACTGACGCCTTCTCTCTGATTTTGAAAATCTTCAGCAGGGGGAACGCATACAGACGGGCATTCGGCCACGGCACCGAGATTGCGTCCCCACCTAGTGGAGAGCATGACAGAGAGAAATGCGTGTTCTCCTCCATCGCGAACCGATCCACCTCCACTTTTCCGAACCATTCCCAGATCAGCCTCCCTGTCCCAGGGTTCAACCTCCATTTTCCGTGAGGAACCCCGTACCTCGATAGCATATCTGCACCGCTGTTCAGGCATCCCGGAACATGCGCCGCTCGAATGGAGAGCAGATGGTGATCGGCCCACAGCAAAAGGCATGCTGCCTGTTTGCAAAGGGCTCCCGAGTGTACCCCTCCCTGGCGGTTTATGTACGATACCACCGACATGTTGTCCATGTGAATCAACACGCGATGCCCCTGGACTTCAAGTCAAGTCGTAAAGTCGAGCTTTATTGACATTCCACTACATGTGTCGACATACAGTGGAACGAAATGTCGTGTCTCGCAGGACCACAGTGCTACATAAATAAACATAAATATAAAACACTAGATGTAAGAACAGTTTTTAGACTTAGTCAAAGTCAAGTCAAGTCAAAGTCTGTTTTATTGTCAATTCTGCCACATGTACCGTACATACATACAGAGAACTGAAATTCCGTTACTCTCTTACTCCCTGGTGCGCACATATAACACTAAGTACTAACAGTAGAGCGCATAAATACAGATAAGTACAAATCAAATATATGTATATACACATATCCACAACACAAAATGCAATTATTACAAATATACAAATAAGGACATGTAGAATAAAAATAAAAATGAAAATAAAATAATATAAAATGGATAGAGTGGCATAAGGCACATGGTAATAGAGTGCAAACCTGTGAGATAGACAGACAAACAAACAGTGCAGACTATAAATGGTATAGTGCAAAGAGCTTATTGAGACTATAAAGTGACAAAGAGCATTCTTTTCAGACTGACAGAAGAGGTAGCTGAATGAGGTCAGTCCAATGCTGTACAAAGTGACTGGTGCTGATCACAGTGTGTGTGTGTGTGTGTGTGTGTGTGTGTGGATGTGGGTGGGGGTGTGGGGGGGTCAGAGTTCAGTAGTGCGTGGGGTAAGAGAGGGGAGGGGGGGCAAGGACGGGAGGGAGTTCAGCTTCCTGACAGCCTGATGGATGAAGCTGTCTTTCAGTCTGTTGGTTCTGGCCTGGAGACTCCGCAGTCTCCTCCCTGATGGTAACAGTCTGAAGAAGTAGTGTGTCGGGTGGGTGGGATCGCCTGCAATGCAGAGAGCTTTGCGGGTGAGACGGGTGCTGTAGATGTCCTGGAGGGAGGGGAGAGAGACACCAACGATCTTCTCAGCTGCTCTCACTATCCGTTGAAGGGACTTGCGGCAGGACGCGTTGCAGGTGCCATACCACACAGTGATGCAGCTAGTCAGGATACTCTCGATGGTGCCTCTGTAGAAGGTGCACATGATGGGGGCCGGGGCTCTGGCTCTTCTGAGTTTACGGAGGAAGTAGAGACGCTGTTGTGCTTTCTTGGCCAGTGCTGCAGTGTTGTTGGTCCAGGAGAGGTCCTCTGTGATGTGTACACCCAGGAACTTGGTGCTGCTCACTCTCTCCACGGTCGCACCATTGATGGTCAGAGGAGCATGCAGAGAGGGCACTCTCCTGAAGTCAACAACAATCTCCTTCGTCTTCTCCACATTCAGAGAGAGATTGTTGTCACTGCACCACTCGGCCAGGCGGCTCACCTCGCTCCTGTAGTTTGTCTCATCTCTGTTGCTAATGAGACCCACCACAGTCGTGTCATCCGCAAACTTGATGAAAAGGTTGGAGTTGTGCGACGGTGTGCAGTCGTGGGTCAGCAGAGTGAAGAGGAGGGGGCTTAGCACACATCCTTGGGGGGCCCCTGTGTTCAGTGTGATGGTTCTGGATGTGTTACTGCCGACCCGTACTGCCTGAGGTCTTCCGGTCAGAAAGTCCAGCAGCCAGTTGCACAGCGACGTGCTGAGCCCCAGCTGGGCCAGTTTATGAATGAGCTGATTTGGGATGATAGTGTTGAATGCTGAACTGAAGTCTATGAACAGCAATCTGACATACGTGTCTTTTTTGTCCAGATGTGTGAGTGCTGGGTGTAGGGCAGTGGCGATGGCATCATCGGTCGAGCGGTTGGGCCGATATGCAAACTGGAATGAGTCCAGGGAGGGGCGGAGGACAGACTTGATGTGTTGCATGACTAGCCGTTCAAAGCACTTCATGAGAATGGGAGTAAGTGCTACTGGACGGTAGTCATTGAAGCAGGATGGAGATGACTTCTTCGGGACTGGAATGATGGTGGTAGCTTTGAAGCATGTGGGGACGACAGCCTGACTCAGCGAGATGTTGAAAATGTCTGTGAAGACATCAGTGAGTTCCACTGCACAGTCTCTCAGTACACGCCCAGGAATGTTGTCAGGACCCGGAGCTTTGCGTGCATTGATCCTGCTGAGGGATCTCCTCACGCTGTCCGGGGACAGCGTCATCACCTGGTCGCCGGGAGGAGGTGGAGTCCTCTGTGCAGTGGTGCTGTTTTGTGCCTCAAAGCGAGCAAAGAAGGCATTCAGCTCATTCAGAAGGGGGATGGTGCTGTCACAGGTCCGTGGTGGGGGCTTGTAGTCCGTAATGGTCTGAATCCCCTGCCACAGGCTCCGAGTGTCCCTGCTGTCGCTGAAACGATGGGCTATCCTCCTGGAGTACTGTCTCTTGGCCTCTCTGATGCCGCGGGATAGGTTGGCTCTAGCTGTCTTCAGGCCCTCCACGTCTCCAGCTCTAAAGGCAGCGTTCCGAGCCTTCAGAAGTCTGTAGACCTCCCCTGTCAGCCACGGCTTCTGGTTGGCCCGGACAGTGATAGTCTTAGTGACCGTTACATCATCAATGCACTTGGTGATGTAGGCAGTGACAGTCTCTGAGTACTCTTGAAGGTCTGTAGTATTGTTGTTTGTGGCAGCTTGCTTAAACATATCCCAGTCAGTGGTGTCAAAACAGTCCTGAAGTGCCTCTGACGACCCTTCAGGCCACACTTTTATCTGTTTGTGTACTGGTTTGATGGCTTTAACCCTCTGGGGTCGACAAACGCGTATACGCGTTTTGACGCAGATTTTCCTGATAAGGCCGAACTGAGCTTGAATTAGTCTGCCATTTTTGATCGTACAGATAAGAGCAATACACCATTCGAATCTGTAAGGGGTCTACTTTTATTTGTATACACTCATAATAACAACTAAACTTTGTGCTTTTGAAGAATAAAGAAAACAAACAGGGAGCACTCTCTGTCTTCTCCGTCTCCGCGAACTGTTTTTAGAAACACGTCACTAAAATGAACTGTAACTCAGCGAATACTTCACACAGAGACCTGGGAGTTATATCTATAGAAAGCCTGAAGTGTCTACTTCGAAATGAAGCAAGTCTTATCGAAAACAAACATTCTGTGATGAAGTAATCCGTATGAAACCAACACGATGTTCAATCGCCCAAAACAAACAGAGTGAGGAGAAGCATCGCGGCTACTGTTCGTTTCTGGAAGACGCGCCGAATGAAAGCAGGATTTCCCTCGAAAGAAGAACACGATTTCATCCAGCAGAGGAGATGAGTAAGTAATGTTTCTTTTTTGCGTTAGTTAACATTTTATTGTGACATAAACTTGAACAGATTTAAACAGTTAGTTGCGTTTTTCCCAAAAGACAACATGATGAATGTTATGCGCCTAAGAATGTTTAGATATTAATGTTTATTATTAATACTCTGTTCACAAATAGATTTTAATAGGGTGCTAAACAATAATAATTAGTTTGTACTATAAAAAATGATATTTTATATCTGAGAAAGTACATAATTTTATTGTACAAAGCATGCTTGAGTCTGTGGCTTCAGAATCATGTCATAGGCTACTATAAAATCATACATACTAGACTATATGACTACAAAATCATAGTTGGGTCTTTCCCAAACTATAATTCCTGACTACAGTGTTTGAAATCGTGTAAAACATTTTGAATATGAGGGGCAATTCACTGTATTTAAATTTCTTACCGCGCGATGATGTTTTCATGCTCTATATAAAACAATAAAAGTAATATGAGTGTGCACTGTAACATGATGAATGCTACGAGTCTAAGTAAGTTTAGTACATGTTTATTATTAATAGCCTACTCTGTTCAGAAATAGATTTTAATAACGTGCTAAACAATAATAATTAGTTTCTCAGATATAAGATTTCTTTCTCTTTTTTTATGATAGTACAAAGCATGTGTGAGTCTATGGCTACAAAACATATACATACATATATATATATACAGATTTTCCTGATATTAACATGCTCACAAATGTTTTTTTGTTTGTATTTTATTGAATCAGATACCAGCACCAGATGAATCCTGATGTCTCTTCTTCTCTTGTTTTCCTCTGAGAGCGCTGCACCAACATCAGATGTTCAACTACACTGATATTCTGTTAAAACAAGCTCCTTTTCTACTGATTATGTTTTTTTCTTCTTGAATCCATGGAAAAAAGTAGAAACACTTAAATAAAACACGTAAATATCAGGTATGATTTACTTGTTTCACTTGTTGGACAGAATCTGTTGCAGGAATGACTCAAAGTCTGTTCACATCTCTGTGGTTAGATCAGTGTGCACAATAATGTGTCTTTGACCTTCATTATGTATGTTTTGATTATACTGTGTTGTAAATAAAACACAAATAATTTAAAAAACCCTTTCTTTCAATGTCCTCACATTCTCTCTTACCTGCCTCACAGTCACAGTCACACTGATGGGCCATTAGAGGCCCATAGGGGAGGGCCCTTTGTCTCTCAGGTGAGACTCACTTAACCTGGTTTACACACAACACACTAATACGCTTCTATTATTCAAATCCGTTAAAGGATTGTTAGGCTGCATTAATTAGATCAACCGGAACCGGGAACACTCCCCATAACACACGATGTACTTGTTACATCGTAAGAAGAATGGCATCTACGCTAATATTTGTCTGTTTCTTTCTTATTCTGTTTCTCAGTCTGTATCCAATCTGATGATGGCGGATCAGCACCAAGAGATGATGTCTGCAGACACCTAGATGAGCCCCAGAGACTAAATTATAATAAACAAACAAATATATATTATAAAAATAGTCCTAGAAACAATAAATCCATTCAACTATACATTGAAATTATAGCAAATTAATAAATCATATAAATGAAAAACTTGAAATAATGAATAAAACACACAAATATAACAAATACATTAAATTCTAAATTAAAATGCTCCATCGGGACAAGACCACGGGAATCAGATAAGCCCTTTACACAATCTGACATGGCTGCAGGTGGAATTGAACTGCGGGTTTCGTCTGGCCAGAGGAGAACTGGCCCCCTGACTGAGCCTGTTTGGGGACACTTAATTTCTAGCAATTATCGTCGATTTGATTGCACAGATACTATTTAAACTAAACTGAGCTAGACAATGACATCTCTGAATTCAATACTGAAATGCCTTTAACTGTAAAATGGAGTGTTTAATCTTATCATTATACATTACTGACACTCTATCCTCCAATTTGATACTGTTAAATGCTTTGACACAATCTGTATTGTTAAAAGTGCTATATAAATAAAGGTGACTTGGCTTTTTGTGAAGAGACAAAAGACAAATATTTTGTAATTGAAAATTTCTTATAGTATTAAAGGTCCCATATTGTACACCTTTCTGGAGTGTTATTTTAGGTTTTGATGTCCTTAGGAATATATATTCACGGTATAAGTACCAAAAACCATCTCAATATATTTTTACAGCTCTTCTCTCATGACCTCTGGTAAGAACAGGTCGATTTGGCCTGTCTAATTAATATTCATGGGACTCTCTTCTGATTGGCCTGTTCTTTTCTGAGTGACGCACGGCTGGACCAACCACAGGTAACTAGGGTCATGTAGGGCTGACTTCACAATTACAATTACGTCACCGTGCTAAGCTGGAAGTAAAACAACTAAAGGGAGAACTGGAGGCGGCCAATTCAAACCAGCCCAGATTCGACTACATAAGGAGTTTAAAATATAATCTTCTTGTGATGTTGGGTGCCAGAATCAACATAATACAGCCTCAAATTAGAAATTTGATCGCATACCTGCTGCCGCTGCCAGACAAAATACCGACGACAGCTGTGGTTAAACGATAAAACGAGCGCACTGGACAGAAACGATCGTCTAAAATGTTCGCGTTTGCAGCGCACACCTCTTATCAGAAAAGGTTCAATAAAGTATTGTCTTTTGTTGTTATGGGCGTGTCTGAAGATTTCTTGCATCTCACGAATATGTTGTGTATGAATTAACCATTTCAGTGGTGAGTTTAAAATATTCCAGCGCCCCCCCCAGAGTGAGTTTTTTTTAGGCGACCGTTATTTTAGAACGTTTCCCCTTAATGTTTCCATGGCGACGCGTCATGATTGTCACGTGACACACCGCGGCCACAATAACACTGTATGACAGTTGGATCGCTTTTATTTCGTTTTTCCTTTTTTATTCAAAATATTCATAAACCTGCTTACCATGTAATCAACTATCTGATATTCCGATTCACAAATATGTGCAAATGAGTGTGTTTTATCGTGTAAAAACAGTTCTAAATGATCTTGATTGTGATCTGTAATGTGAGATGGGCGCTGCCATGTTTTTTCGCACTGCAGTTCAGAGTCCTGTCAATCGGATTTACATCATGTAAATTCATCAATTTCTCGCGAAACACATGCAAGTAAGTGGCGGGTGAAATGGGAGAAGAATAGAGTGAACTTTATAGTTACTTACACTATGTGTATTTGATATTAATAAAACACGTATGAAAATTATATTTGAATGGATTGTTATTGCTGCTTCCATAAACATCTGAGTGTATTTTACGAACTCTAAATGTATTGTTTTACTAGTACTTATGTGTATTCAAATGTCTAAAGCATAAAATAAACATTATGTGGTTAAAAACACTGCATAGATGCGATTACATGACAAGTGCAGCTGCATCTCAGCTTCAGTCAACGCGCGAAAACGCAGTTTGAATTTGGCAGTTATGCGACGTCACCGAACGTTCTAAATCCCATATGTGGGACCGTACTCCCAGTGGCACGGAAATGAAAATCCCATATGTGGGACCGTACCGCTCAAAAGGTTAATGTCCGTGTGCATGTGTGTAAAACAACAAACTGACAATTTATAATCATTTGTAATTGTAATATACATTGTCACAAATGCGGTGCTAACCCTGCTCCGGAGCAGGGTTTCATAACCCCGGGGAAAATGCGGTGCTAACACCGCTTTCAAATTACAGGTGTGAAATGTGTCTTTACCCGGGGTTAAAAGCGTTGTTTAGAATGACGATAACCTGGGGTTAAGCGCAGTGTGAAAAGCCCTTAAGAGTATTAACTAAAAGTTTTCATTATACAGACAAGACACCTATACTTTCTTATACAATGATACTCTTTAAATTCTGGTCTAAAATCATTGACTCCTTTTAGCTTGTTTAAGGGATATTGAATGTTTTAAATTGAGTTATTCTGTTTTGTCTTCTGACTTGTCAGATAGCTTTAAAGGTGACCTATAATGCGCCTTTTCACAAGATGTAAAAGAAGTCTCTGATGTCACCAAAGTGTGTGTGTTTTAGCTCAAAATACCCCACAGATAATTTTTTATAGCTTGTTCAAATTGCCACTTTTATGGTACGAGCCAAAACATGCCATTTTTGTGTGTCCCTCTAAATGCAAATGAGATGAAGAGGGGGCCGTGAGCACCAGCTTAAAGAATTCATGCTCCTGCATTCTGGCAACAACAAACCATCTCATGCTCATCTCATGATTTTTGCATAATAGGTCCCTTTTAAGCTGTAGTATTGATCCCCTACAAGCTAAATTTCTTACCCACATATTTGGGGGTCAATTTGATTCATAATTTAAATTTGACAAATTGTGTTATCTGAGTGTTTTGATTCTCAGCTAGTGGGAGCAATTATCACTATTAACTTGTTGCTTATTAGCATGTGTATCACTGCCTTATTCAGAATCACCATATTTTGCCTCAGATACCTTAATCCTTCCCCATACCTAAACTTAATAACTAACTTACTAACTTAATAAGTATTAACTATTAGTTAACCCTCTGAGGTCGAAGCTCGCACCGGTGCTCGTATTTACTTGATGCCCGCAAAAATAATTAAAAATACTCCATTTTTGATCGTACAAATAAGAATAAGGTGTCATTTGAAACTGCAAAGGGTCTACTTTTATCTGTGTATAATCATAATAAGAACAAAACAATGTGCTTTTGTAAAATAAAGAAAATAAACAGGGTGCAGTCTCTGCCACCTCTCTCCACAGACACAGAAATAAAACAACCTGTATCTCAGTGAATACTTGCCTCAAATACATGAGAATATATCTATAGAAAGCTTGAAATGTTGTACTTTAAATGAACTAAGTCATGTCCAAAACAAATATTCTCCGATAAAGTAAACCGTATGAAACAAATGCGAGCTAGTGCAATCACTCCCATGAGCCAGTCGCGCTTTTCAAAATCTAACATCCACGTGAGACGCATGGACATGGAACCCTCGTAAACAAATGTGAAGAGTTCATCCTGAACAGGATGCGCACTGCCATCCAGGCTACTTTTTGTTTCTGGAAGGTGATGCGCTGAGAGGAATAATTTACCTCAGAAGAAGAATGCGTTCTGCAGGTTGATCCAGTGAAGATCATTCTGATTAGTAGCCTAAGATTACTTGAATCTGTTGTTATTGTGTTATTTTGACATAACTTGTACACATTTTACTAGTTAGACTTTTCCCAAACGATAATTCCTGACTATATGTATGAAATCAAGTGAAACATTTTGAAATGTGTGCCATTTCATTGTCTAAATGTCTCATAATCCCAGAATGTTTGTTTAATGTTTTATAACATATAAAACCCACAAGAAATGACTAGTACAAGTGTTAACCCTATGAATGATATTAAGAGTCTATGAATGTTTGGCACAAAGGTGTGTTACTGTTCAAGTCCCAGTGTCCTTGACCTTCACTGTGTATATTTTTATTATACTGTGTTGTAAATAAAAAAATAAAAATAAAAAAAAAAAAACACATTATTTTACTCTCCTCACACTCTTTCTTACCTGCTTCCATCACTTTCATGTTGATGGCCCATTATTGGAGGCCCTTTGTCTATCAGGTGTGAATCACTAAATATTCATGGTCATTGTCACTCCCTCGCATACACCTTTCTAATACAAATCATGTCTTACAAAAGTTAAATATATTGTTTTCTGTGAACGAGTACAGGATGATTTTGTAGAAAAAACTGTAGTCTACTACGAGTTCCCAAAAGTCTTGCGAACAAATGTTCTGTGTTTTATGGCCTTATGTCAGTGACTTAAAAATTGTAGTTTTTCACTAACCATGCATAAAGGTTCTAAAAACACAGACATTCATACATTCATGCTGCTCACATATTATTGTAGCTGTTTGTGCTGAACACAGTGTTATTAGACATTAGCCATTAATATGTTTTCAAGATAGTGAAAAAAAAACAAATGTCAGGGCATGTCAAAACTTCTCCAGGGCCCCAAAACACCCTCAGACCCCAGAGAGTTGAAGGGGTTGTATAATGCTACATGCACTTTTACAAGTTGTTTGAACTGAAATGTGTGTTGACAGTTTGTGTACACAACCACCCTATGATAAAAATCCACCCAGTGTTTTTTTTTTTAATCTACTAAAATCGTTACCCCTTACTCAAATCGAGCCGTATGTCTGTGTGACTTCACAGGGACAAAGTCCCCTCCCACGATAGTTTGATTGACAATAGTATTTTAGCACAGACTGCACTGGTGTCTTACCTCAGACCTGTCCTGATTGAGCTGTCATCAGTTGTTTCACTGCAGGAGCAGATGTAGACAAGAATGACTCCTAAGCGATTGAGGTGTTTTGTTGTTGGATATAATAATGAACATAGCAGTCGTCATTTACTCCCGACATCTGAGCCGCTGAAGAGGATTACGTTTTGTTCTGGGGAATGCGCCCTCGATCTACCTAAATGCGTCTATGTTCGCACAAATCATTCGTGATCCGGCTTCCCCTCCAGAAGTGAGTACAAGGTTTTTTAAATGAATCTTTGCAAATCGCCTTTCCTAATAATGTGCTAATTAGCAAGTCTCACGATGAATGCGGCTAAAGTAAACAGTCCCTCAGAGAGCGGCTCAGAAGAGATGGGCAGGGTCAGAAGAGCTTATTCACATTTAAAGGAGTATGACACAAAAAGGTATTTTTTACACAACCAATGAAAAAATTTAACCAAACTATGTTACGGACTTTTCATTAAGACCCTAAAGAATAATATCAACTTGTGGAATATGGGCATTATATTGACCCCTTTAATAGTGAGAATTGGTCCCAAAACTGAAGTTTATATATATATATATATATATATATATATATATATATATATATATATATATATATATATAATATCCAGTATACAATGGTTACAAGTTCAGTTTGAATCCAAACTGAAAGTGATGCAGTGCTCTGATTTCAGTGTTGTGTGTGTGTGTGTGTGTCTCTTTGTAGGTACCCTCCTGAGCAGCAGGAGGCACTTGTGAAGAATGTGTTTTTGACTGGAGGGAACCTGCAGTACCCCGGACTAAAAGAAAGAGTGCAGAGAGACCTGCTCGCAATCAGACCCTTCCAGTCACAGTTTAAGGTCTGATTTTCACAGTCACAACTACTCGAATCATTCTGCGTGTGATCCAAAAAAAAAAAATAGTTACCGTAATTTCCGGACTATAAGCCGCAACTTTTTTCCCACGCTTTGAACCTTGCGGCTTAAACAATGACGCGGCTAATATATGGATTTTTCCCGCTTTCAAATTAAAAAAAAAAAAAAAAACATTCTGTGACACGCTCAGTTTTTTGGCGGCATGAAGCTTTCATCAGACAAATAAAATTGCCGAACGGGTTGAGGTCAAACAACTTTTTTGTTTACGGTTTAGATTAAATCGAGCGCACTCAAATTTCCCATCATTCTGATTACGGTAGTCATTTTGTCACCCTCATCATGGCAAAGACACAGAGAAATGCATATGATGCAGCTTTTAAGTTGAAGGCGATTGATCTGGCTGTTGGAAAAGGAAATAGAGCTGCTGCACGGGAGCTTGGTCTTAATGAGTCGATGATAAGACGTTGGAAACAGCAGCGTGAGTAATTGACTTGGTGCATAAAGACAACTAAAGCACAGGAGGAGGAAAATAGTGACCGTGTAATGTTCACGGACTTAATTAACCCCGAATCTGTGGTGGCATCACGGAATCGCCGAAAATTCCGTGATGGGCTCACAGAAGGCATCAGCCGTGGTCCATGCACGGATTCACTGGTTCAACACAAGCGCTGCATCGGACCACATAAAAAGAGTGACTGCGATGCAGTTATACTTTCACTGGAGTACCTGACCCCACCCCTACCCTAAACCTACCCAGTTCTGAACAATAATGATGACGATAAATTATCGCGTTGGCATATTGATGCTAAGGGTTTCCTATTTAAAGTGTTGAACCAGTGGATCCATGCGTGGAGCACGGCTGATGCCTGTCACTGACTTACATTGGTATCACTTGTGAGCCCATCACGGATTTTTTTCTGTGAGCCCATCACGGAATTTTCGGCGATTCCGTGATGCCACCACAGATTCGGAGGTTAATTAAGTCCGTGAACATTACACGGAATCCTGTGAGATCATGTTGCAACGTAGGCTACTGTTTACTGCTATTTTTTATTTTTTGTTACAAACCGTGTTTCGTTAAAGCCTGTGTAAAGTTAATTTGTTTCAATGTACCTGTAGGCACCTGCGACTTATAGACATGTGCGGCTTATTTATGTTCAAAATAATATTTTTTTTCAAATTCAGTGAGTGCGGCTTATATTCAGGTGCGCTCAATAGTCCGGAAATTACGGTACCTAGATTATGGGGGTTTCGCATCTTTATCCTGCGTATCCCTTCATTCAGTAAAATCATGAAAAGTTAAAAGGCCTGTTGGCTTTGAAAAGCATCCCCTTTGTTCAGTTTCAAAGGATGTTTTACCTATTATTATTATTATTATTATAATAATAATAATAATAATAATAAGTGGCCGTTCTACTAAAATTTGCATTATGACACAAATGCATGGGATCTTAAAGGGTGATTTGAGTATGTATCTCCCGTCTGGTAGGTGTCCCTGGCGAGACGGCCGGCTCTGGACGCTTGGTTTGGGGCACGTGAATGGGCATTAACGAACCCTGCTGAAGCTCAGGGCTGGATCAGCCGTCATGATTATGAGGAGAACGGAGGGGAATATCTTAGAGAGCACTGTGCCTCAAACATCTTCATACCCATGAAGCTCAATAAACCATCATTAGCCATAAAACAAACACTTATGGGAAAATGCTTGACAGACACAAGCCTTTCTGACACCACCAGCAATGACATTTCCCTGTCCTAGTTTGAAATGTGTTGTCCTGATTGATGGAGACTTCTAACAGTTTGGACCTTTGATACTGCATGGCATTTCTGTAGCCATGAACGCCTGTTTATACAGTTGACATGTACAGTATATTTTACATAATGTTATTGATCACATTTTACATTTTCTAGAATACACTGTTTAGTGTGTTTGTCTGTTTTAATTGGTGTATAAAGGAAGAGAATTTCATATTTTCAAATGTGAAGTACTGTTGTTGTTGTTGTTTCTGCTGCTGCTGCTGCTGATGTGCTTTGTCCAGACACAGTGAAATATGATTTATCAATGTACACATGCTGTTCTGATCTAACATATGCATATTTCACACAAATGTAGCTACTGAATACATAATATCAGCAGTACCCTCCATTATTTATTTTTTACTCTGCAATTTCAGAGTTCACACTGCCCCTTGTTTTTTATTGTTTTTTTACCATGAGATCTCTCAGCATGCAGGCATGTTTCTTAGAATTTAAATACAATTACGCTTCACGCAGTATTCTTCGAGTATCACATGAAATGCTGTAGCTCAACACAGTAGCTTGCCCATATCAAAATGAATTTGACCACTTCTGGTAAGGATTTGTCTTAGACTGAGCTTTAATTAGGTCTGTAGATTATTGCATTGTGTGTTTAACACTGAATTAATGAAATTCCCTGATAGTGCCTGATAATGTGTCAACTGCCTTTTTTTTTTCTTCAGTATAACAGTGAAGATTTTTAGCTAAAACCGTGAGGCATTCATAAAATGCATGCCAGGCTGTTGTTTTTTGAGAATTTAAAAATATCAGGGAACACAAAATTAATAGCTGTGCCTCCTGATGATATATTGAGGTCTTTAAAGCAAAACTGAACATTATTTACGTTATTACCTGTAATCTTGCCTCAGGCAAGTGAATGAATCACTCTTTTGAACTGGTTCCTTTGGTGAACTAGTTCGCCAAATTGGCCTGGACCTTCTGAAACAGTTTTTGGCTCAAGCAGCACAAGTTAACTCAATCAAAACTCACTTTTGGACATGCCTGACGGTCACTCTGACCCTAAATGAGCCAATATATTCATGAATATGATCCTATGATGCTCGTTTTTGCCAACTCATTCAGCACTCCATTTACTCTGACCGCACACTATAGGAAACAGTTCCGACTCAGACCGATGAGCCAGTGATGTGGCATGTGTGAAATTAACGTTTTTATGGTTTCTCGTGGTTTTTGTAAAAAGGTGAGTTAAGACTAGTTTATCCACTTTACATGCATTAGACATCACATCATTAATAATATAATTGTGCATGTTACGTCATTGTGTGTAAACAAACTTGTAAATTCAAGCAGTTCATTAAAATGATCTGTTCAAAAGAACCAGATTTCTACATTTGCCTGAGGCTATGGATTACAGGTAATGTTGCAAATGATTCTTGCACGAACCAGATGTTTTGCTTCATAAGACCTCAATATATCATCAGGAGCTACAGGTATTAATTGTGTGTGCCTTAATGTTTTTTTTTTGTTTTGTTTTTTCTCTCTCTCAAAAATGGGCAGCTGATAGGGTTGCCAACTTCAGAAAAGGAAAATATGGGACAATCATGGTTTATAAGGAACAGAATAAGAGACATTGTGCATGCATATTGTTACGTCACTTTGATTTTAGGTCTAGGTTTAGAAGGGGTAACATTTATACCTGTGATGGTTGTGATAATGGTGGTGGCACAAAGACGAGCGCAATATGAAAACTGACAGAAAAAGATATTTACAAATTAAAGAAGAAAATGGAAAAGGAAAAATAAGGAAAGCAAGTCTTCGGTGCTTCCATGCCCTAACTTACCTATTCTATACTAACCAAAACAAAACATACAAAGAGCGGCGCCCACTTCTAGGCTGGTGTTTCTAATACATCAAAAGTCACTAGGTGTTGCTACGTGTACGTTACGTGACATACTACCTTGTCCAGTTTTCCCCAGAGATGAGAAAGTTGTCATACATAGATTACCAAAGCAATAAGCAATGAAATAAGAAATAAACCAATAAAGACAAAGAACGAGATGACAACTTAAAACTGTAACAAAAGAACAACACAAGAAAAAGAAGAGCAGATTAACAAATAATACAAATGCCCAAAACAGGAAAGCAAATTCCGCTTCACGTATATTCAGTCATCCTTTTAAACACTCGCGGGAAACAGGATTGGCAGCGGAAGTGATGACATAATCCAACGATGACTGCCTGCTTCCTGAACCAATAGCAGTCCCGGGAGGGTTAAACCTAAGGAAATGACAGATCTGAGAGAGAGAGAGAAAGGAAATGACAGATCTGAGAGAGAGAGAAAACGAAAATACGGAGGCACAACTAGCGGGATGTAACACACAAGGGGTAGTTGACAAACAGCCAGTAAAAAAAGTTTTTTGGAAAAGACCATTTTTTAAGAAATGCATATATTTATGTGGTGTAAAGTCTGATCTTTGAAAGAATTGACGAAGATAGTGACCCTTTATATTTTCTCAATGTTTTTTTTTTTTTTTACATTTTTACTGAACTGTACAATAAATTTGTCCTATAGTGTGACATAGCAAAAATTAAGGGAAAAAACCTCTTAATAATATATACAGGTGAATCTCAAAATTATAATGTCATGGAAAAGTTTCAGTAATTCAACTCAAATTGTGAAACTCGTGTATTAAATAAATTCAGTGCACACAGACTGAAGTAGTTTAAATCTTTGGTTCTTTTAAGTGTGATGATTTTGGCTCACATTTAACAAAAACCCACCAATTAAACAAATTAGAATACTTCATGAGACCAATAAAAAAAATTTTAAAAAAAATTTAGTGAATTGTTGGCCTTCTGGAAAGTATGCTCATTTACTGTATATTTACTCAATACTTGGTAAGGGCTCCTTTTGCTTTAATTACTGCCTCAATTCGGTGTGGCATGGAGGTGATCAGTTTGTGGAACTGCTGAGGTGGTATGGAAGCCCAAGTTTCTTTGACAGTGGCTTTCAGCTCATCTGCATTTTTTGGTCTCTAATTTCTCATTTTCCTCTTGACAATACCCCATAGATTATCTATGGGGTTCAGGTCTGGTGAGTTTGCTGGCCAGTCAAGCACACCAACACCATGGTCATTGAACCAGCTTTTGGTGCTTTTGGCAGTGTGGGAAGGTGCCAAATCCTGCTGGAAAATGAAATCAGCATCTTTAAAAAGCTGGTCAGCAGAAGGAAGCATGAAGTGTTCCAAAATTTCTTGGTAAACAGGTGCAGTGACTTTGGTTTTGAAAAAACACAACAGACCAACACCAGCAGATGACATTGCACCCCAAATCATCACAGACTGTGGAAACTTAACACTGGACTTCAAGCAACTTGGTCTATGAGCTTCTCCACCCTTCCTCCAGACTCTAGGACCTTGGTTTCCAAATGGAATACAAAACTTGATCTCATCTGAAAAGAGGACTTTGGACCACTGGGCAACAGTCCAGTTCTTTTTCTCCTTAGCCCAGGTAAGACACCTCTGACGTTGTCTGTGGTTCAGGAGTGGCTTAACAAGAGGGATACGACAACTGTAGCCAAATTCCTTGACACGTCTGTGTGGTGGCTCTTGATGCCTTGACCCCAGCCTCAGTCCATTCCTTGAGAAGTTCACCCAAATTCTTGAATTGATTTTGCTTGACAATCCTCATAAGGCTGCGGTTCTCTCGGTTGGTTGTGCATATTTTACTTCCACACTTTTTCCTTCCACTCAACTTTCTGTTAACCTTTTCAGTGGGGAGTTTAAAATATTCCAGCGGTCCCCCCAGAGTGAGTTTTTTTTAGGCGACCGTTATTTTAGAACGTTTCCCCTTAATGTTTCCATGGCGACGCGTCATGATTGTCACGTGACACACCGCGGCCACAATAACACTGTATGACAGATGGATCGCTTTTATTTCGTTTTTCCTTTTTTATTCAAAATATTCATAAACTTGCTTACGATATATTAAACTATCTGATATTTCGATTCACAAATATGTGCAAATGATTGCGTTTTATCGTTTAAAAACCGTTCTAAATGATCTTGATCGTGATCTGTAATGTGAGATGGGCGCCGCCATGTTTGTTCGCGCTGCAGTTCAGAGAGTCCTGTCAGTCGGATTTACATCACGTAAATTCATAAATTTCTTGCGAAATACATGCAAGTAAGTGGCGGGTGAAATGGGAGAAGAATAGAGTGAACTTTATAGTTACTTACACTATGTGTATTTGATATTAATAAAACACGTCTGAAAATTATATTTGAATGGATTGTTATTGCTGCTTCCATAAACATCTGAGTGTATTTTACGAACTCTAAATGTATTGTTTTACTAGTACTTATGTGTATTTAAATATCGAAAGCATAAAATAAACATGTGGTTAAAAACACTGCATAGATGCGATTATATGACAAGTGCAGCGGCATCTCAGCTCAGACAAAGCGCGAAAACACAGTTTGAATTTGGCAGTTATGCGACGTCACCGTACATTCTAAATCCCATATGTGGGACCGTACTCCCAGTGGCACGGAAATGAAAATCCCATATGTGGGACCGTACCGCTCAAAAGGTTAACATGCTTGGATACAGCACTCTATGAACAGCCAGCTTCTTTGGCAATGAATGTTTGTGGCTTACCCTCCTTGTCAATGATTGTCTTCTGGAACACTGTCAGATCAGCAGTCTTCCCCATGATTGTGTAGTTTAGTGAACCAAAATGAGAGACCATTTTGAAGGCTCAGGAAACCTTTGCAGGTGTTTTGAGTTGATTAGCTGATTGGCATGTCACCATATTCTAATTTGTTGAGATAGTAAATTGGTGGGTTTTTGTTAAATGTGAGCCAAAATCATCACAATTAAAGGAACCAAAGACTGGAACTACTTCAGTCTGTGTGCATTGAATTTATTTAATACACAAGTTTCACAATTTGAGTTGAACTGCTGAAATAAATGAACTTTTCCACAACATTCTAATTTATTGAGATGCACCTGTAAATAGCATGAGAGAGATTTATCTTTATTGTTAGACACTTATTTTCTTATAGCGTTATTTACATAATATGAAATTATAATTAACAACTTTATCCCCATGACTTGTTGGACAATTTCAAGACAAACTTTGACAACAAGATAAACTTTGCTGTCATCCACTCAAAACTGCTGAAAATTATACAATTCTAAGTTGTGATTTTTTTTTTTTTTTTTTTTTTTTTTTAAGATATCTTGAGGTAAAAACAAATCTGTGGTTCTTTTGTCTCACACCATAAGACATCGCACTAAAGGACAGAAATGGTAGTTATTAAAGCATTTCTATTTAACTTTGAAGACGTCAAATGAGAAAGAAAGTTTAATTTTGATATAAACAATATCAACAGGTTTTTTAAACAAAACAAAATAATTTATCAACAAAATTCAGTCTCTTTCAGTCAGTATGTTACTAAAACTCTTCTAGCTCCCCCACTGCATGTGCGGCACAGCTAAATATGATTGATATTTAAACTATATTCATTAAGATGTGAATTTTTTTTTTTTAAACTATATAGTGTCAGTCCTCTGTCGTGTGTGTCATGTGTTCCCGCCTCTTGTGTCCTTATTTGGTCTTGTTCCTGTCCTTGTTAAGTGTGATTATTAGTTAAGTGTTGTCCAGCCTTGTTTTAGTTATTATCAGTAATTGTCATGTGTATTTAGTTCCTGCCTGTTTAGTTAGTTTTCGTCTGGTCTACTCATTATTCCCCGGTGTTCCTGTCTGTGTGAACCTTGCCTTGTCTTGCCCTGTCCTGATGTCACCATTAAAGACTATTATTTTGAAGTTTATCCTGGTCTCAGTGTTCCTCGTCCCTCCCTGCTGTGTGCACCGTGACAGAAGACCAGACCTACAACAGTAAGCGGCGCCCCTTCACCACGTTTTGTTTTCTGTTTTTTTCTTAAGTCTTTTTGTTTTGGGTTCCTGTTTGTCCTGTCTGTCCCGCGGCATGGAAGTCGCCGCTCGTCCATCCCACCGTAGCCCACAGCAAGTGGACGTGGGAGTTCAGCGGAATCGCCGCGAGTGCCGCGAGTCCAGGGCCGCGAGCCCATCCGGTCCACCGCCGTTCGCGGGGAGTTCATCGCCGCCGTCTGCGGCTTTCTTCAGCCCGCCCTTCGCGGGAGAATCGACGCCGCCGTCCGCGGATCTTCAGCCCGCCGTTAGCGGGGGAATCTGCCGCCGTCCGCGGCTCCTCAGTCTGGTTCACGGGCTGCCGCTCGTGGGGAAAGCCAACCCGTACGTCGGCGGCTCACTCCCTTCACGCCGCCGTCCGAGGTTCATCCTAGCCCGCCTGGAGTGTGTGGGGCAAGCCTGCCTGGGGTGTGGCAAGCCCGCCTGGAGTGCGTACGGCAAGCCCAACTGGAGTGCGTATGGCCCGCCCGCCGGCCGCTGCTGACTCCAGTCCAGACCCGGGTCCCAGTGGAGCAAGTCCACATGTGACGGCCAGGAGTGCCATCTTGTCTTGCCCACAGGAACATTTTAAACTTACCTTGTCTTGTCTTGTCTTGGTCCATGGAGACTCGTCGAGGGCAGGCGGCTCCTTGAATTGTGGCCACGGAGGCCATTCCCAGCCGCTTGCCAACCTCCTTGTCGTGGTAGTGGAGGCGGTTGCTGAGGGACCCTGTGAGGGCCCGACTCCTTGTCATGCCCAGAAGAAGTCTCAGCTTCCGAGCTAGCCCAGGAGGGCTTCCTGTTCCTGTGGGCTGTCCTGTCTGTGTGTCTGGCCTGTCCTGTCCCTGTCCTGTCCCTGTCAGTTTGTCCCTGGATATGGTGTCACACCATAGGACATGGTTTTCAGAGACAAAATGTATTAAGTTCCTACACTTTCAGAAATATATAGATGAAAACAAATGATTGCCATTTACTAAAATAGACACTTATGCCGGGTGTACAATTATGCTGGGTGTATTTATTAACATTTTTATGCTTTTCTTTTTAATTTATAAATGTTGTAATTTACTGAACCATGCTTGGGACAGTCACACCATAGGACAATTTTGACATTTGGCTCAAAAATTAAAAAAAAATCGAATAACACTGCAGCTGTCACGAATCCAGTCTGCACTTCCATTCACCCTCCACCAGAGGTCACTCGCTCACCACATGGACTTCACACCACACATCTCAATGGACTGCGTTTCCCATCAGCCATCTCACCAATCACACGCACACAGTTGTCACCAATCACTCATTGCACCAATCACACGCACACCTGATCCCATGCACATACTGATCACACACGCTTTATAAGCCTTGGACTTTCTCTGCCTCTCGGCCGAGTATTGTTCGCGTTTACTGCTCACCTAGCCGTAGCAACGTACAGAGCCCCTGTTAAGTTTTCCTAGTGTTCCCCTGCCTGTCTTGGATTGTTTTCCCGTGTTTGATTCTAGCCCGTGTTCCCTGGATTATCTCTCTGCCTAGCCCCTCTGGACTCTGTTTGCCGATCGTTGACCTCCGCTTGCCCTAAGTTTACTCTTTGTCTTATCCCTGCCATACCTGTTTGCCATTTGTTTCGACCCTGCCTGTATCTGTGACTATGCCTAAGAATAAAAGCCTGCACATGGATCCGCACGCCTCTTGTCTCGTCAGCCACGTTACAGAATACTCGGCCACACGAGGATCCAGCGGCTATTCTAGGGAACCCTGGCCAGGTATTGACCCTGTCGACCAGCTACTAGGTCTACGGCAAGGAGATTGCTCTATTGAGGACTATGTTCAGCAGTTCTGTGAGGTAATCTATCAAGTTCCTCTATATGACGAAACATTATTTAAGGATTTATTCCATTTTGGACTCAACGAACCAGTTAAATCCCGGTTACCCGGAGCGGAAGTTAATGTCCGATTGAGGGACTTTATAGATTATGCTTTGCTATGTGCTGATTCGATGTTTACTGTGGGTGTCGCGGAAGAGGAACGCGATGGCGTGTCTGTGACTGAAATGGCAGACGTACCAGCGTGCGCTCCCGAAATGGCAGTGACACCGGAGCCCGTTCACAAAATGTCGGCCACAACAACACCCCGTCATGTCATTGCTGCCATTCACGAATCAAGTCAAGTCACTGCTGATCGTCACGAATCAATCCAAGACACAGCTGATCTTCATGAGCTAAGTCAAATCATAGTTAATGTCAAAGAGTCAAATCAAGTCACAGTTGATTGTAAAGAACCAAGTCAAGTCACAGTTGATCTTCACAAATCGAGCCAAGACACAGCTAATCTTCACAAATCAAGTCAAGTCAGAGCTGATCTTAATGAGCTAAGTCAAGTCACAGTTGATGTCAGAGAGTCAAGCCAAGTCACAGTTGGTCGTCATCAATTGAGTCACGTCTACGCTGATCTCCTAAAGTCACAGCAGCACGTCTCCGCTGTCCGTCCAGAGTCACAGCAGCACGTCACAGCTGCTCGTCCAGAGTCACAGCAGCACGTCTACGCTGCTCGTCCAGAGTCACTTCACGTCTCAGCTGATCTCCTAAAGTCAAGTCACATCACGGCTGCTCGTCCAGAGTCACAGCAGCACGTCTCCGCTGCTCGTCCAGAGTCACAGCAGCACGTCTCCGCTGCTCGTCCAGAGTCACAGCAGCACGTCTCCGCTGCTCGTCCAGAGTCACAGCAGCACGTCTCCGCTGCTCGTCCAGAGTCACAGCAGCACGTCTCCGCTGCTCGTCCAGAGTCACTTCACGTCTCAGCTGATCTCCTAAAGTCAAGTCACATCACAGCTGACCGTCCAGAGTCACAGCAGCCCGTCACGGCTGACCGTCCAGAGTCACAGCAGCCCGTCACGGCTGACTTTCCAGAGTCGGGTCACGTCTGGGCTGACACGCCCAGATCAAGGTCAGTCTTTCACTATCCCAATTTGATGTCTAGTTTGAGGGATGTACCGCTGGTGTCTGCACGCACTGCTGGTATCCCCAAACCCACTCACTCTAACCCTCCTGTTCTTCTGCATATTCCCCTGTCTGAGGCACTTCCCCGGATGGGAATCGCTTTGTTGCGTTTGGGCTGCGTACACCACCGCAGAACTGCCCGAGGTGGTGGCGCCCAGCAATGAACTCTCCCTGTGTCCTGAGTTTACCACTGTAGAACCTCCAGAGGTGGCGGCAACCGCCGCAGAACCTCCAGAGGTGTCAGCGGTATCCATCAATGAACTCTCGTCCTGTCCTGTCATGGCTATGGAGGCCATCTACGAATCCTCGTCCTCTCCTGTCGCAGCCAGAAGGGCTGTTCCTGAACTCTCGTCCTGTCCTGTCATGGCTATGGAGGCCATCTACGAATCCTCGTCCTGTCCTGTCGCAGCCAGAAGGGCTGTTCCTGAACTCTCGTCCTGTCCTGTCATAGCTATGGAGGCCATCTATGAATCCTCGTCCTGTCCTGTCGCAGCCAGAAGGGCTGTTCCTGAACTCTCGTCCTGTCCTGTCATGGCTATGGAGGCCATCTACGAATCCTCGTCCTGTCCTGTCGCAGCCAGAAGGGCTGTTCCTGAACTCTCGTCCTGTCCTGCCACGGCTATGGAGGCCGTCAATGAACTCTCATCCTGTCCGGTCGCAGCCAAAAGGGCTGTCCCTGAACTCACGTTCTGTCCTGTCACAGCTATGGAGGCCTTCAAAGAACTTTCTGTGTCCCCTACCTCAGTCCTTGTGTCTGTGCATGTTCTGTCTTCTCCTTGTGTCTCCGTCCTCCCTAGGTCCCAGGCTCTGCTGTGGGATCCTGCTCCGCCATGGTGGTCTGCTGTCTGGCTCTGGTGGTCTTCTGCACCACCGGGGAGATCTTCAGTCCCATCTGGTCCGCCCTGGTGGGCTCAAGTCCCGTCTGGTCCGCCCTGGTGGGCTCAAGTCCCGTCTGGTCCGCCCTGGTGGGCTCAAGTCCCATCTGGTCCGCCCTGGTGGGCTCAAGTCCCGTCTGGTCCGCCCTGGTGGGCTCAAGTCCCATCTGGTCCGCCCTGGTGGGCTCAAGTCCCGTCTGGTCCGCCCTGGTGGGCTCAAGTCCCGTCTGGTCCGCCCTGGTGGCCTCAAGTTCCCCCTGTTCCGCCTCCGCTCCACCTCCCTCCTGGATTACTGACTGTGTGGAGCGTCTGGAAGCTGCTCTTTGGGGGGGGGCTCTGTCACGAATCCAGTCTGCACTTCCATTCACCCTCCACCAGAGGTCACTCGCTCACCACATGGACTTCACACCACACATCTCAATGGACTGCATTTCCCATCAGCCATCTCACCAATCACACGCACACAGCTGTCACCAATCACTCATTGCACCAATCACACGCACACCTGATCCCATGCACATACTGATCACACACGCTTTATAAGCCTTGAACTTTCTCTGCCTCTCGGCCGAGTATTGTTCGCGTTTACTGCTCACCTAGCCGTAGCAACGTACAGAGCCCCTGTTAAGTTTTCCTAGTGTTCCCCTGCCTGTCTTGGATTGTTTTCCCGTGTTTGATTCTAGCCCGTGTTCCCTGGATTATCTCTCTGCCTAGCCTCTCTGGACTCTGTTTGCCGATCGTTGACCTCCGCTTGCCCTAAGTTTACTCTTTGTCTTATCCCTGCCATACCTGTTTGCCATTTGTTTCGACCCTGCCTGTATCTGTGACTATGCCTAAGAATAAAAGCCTGCACATGGATCCGCACGCCTCTTGTCTCGTCAGCCACGTTACAGCAGCTTTTTTTAACAACAGTTCCATGTAGGATGAATAAATGTTTAACGATTTGCAGCACTTTAAATAATGACAATATTAATTATATTCATTTTTTATCCTGTGCGCCGCTCTAGCACGTCAAAGATTTCTCCAGTTTAAATTTGCTGCTACAATACACTTTTAAATAATATTTTTAAATAATATTTTCATGTCGATATAAAGTTGTTGCATATTGTTAAAACTAATCGTGGCAGTGGTATCTTTATAGGACTGTCGACTTTATAGAACAGTGGAATGCGAAAGCGAATGTCCGGTGAATATTGAACCTTAAACGAACTTTTCCAAGCTAATTAAAGTTTTTAATTATGTACATGTAATAGGCAGCTACTGTTACAAATATGTAACAGACCGAGTATGTTACACATCTACTTATGTAACCAAAATATTTTTACATATGTGTTGCAGACTTTATACAATGTAATTATAAATGTAAGTACACAGACATAAGCTACTTAAAATAAAGTGTATCAAGATTATACTTAAGTGTACTTCATGTGTATCTACACTGTAGACCTTATCCAGCTGCACCTTAGTTTGATTTAACCCACCAGTACACAGCTAAAATGCATGTAATACAGTTCTAATTACATTAAAATTACATAATATTACACAAACTACTTAAAATAAAGTGTATTAAGATTGTACTTAAGTGTACTTCATGTGTATCTATACTGTACACCTTTTTCAGCTGCACCTTAGTTTGATTTAACCCACTAGTACACAGCTTAAATACATGTAATTGTCACGGTGTGGTGCAGGAGAGAAGCACTAATACGATGATGATAACAATAAACAGTATTTAATAATCCACATATGGGTAATCCAAGGCAAGGAAGAAGCATACACACACACACACACACACGAGGGTAATTCAGACGTAAGACCGGACAAAGAAACACTGAACTGAATGCAACTTATAAGGAGGTTAATTGACGAGACACACCTGAACATAATGACACAATCAGACAATGGCAGAAACTAGGTCACACAGAGCACATGGGGAATGAAAACACAAACAACAGTCCATGACTGTGACAGTTCGCCCCCCTCCCGGAAGGCGCATCCCCGCTCCGTAGGAAGGGAAGGAGACGGAGGGATGTCGAAGGGTAGATACAGACAGGCAGGAGGAGGTTCAGGAGGTGGCCGGATGACCGGGAGGAGGGCGATCCGCAGTGTCCAGGGTGGTGATGGAAGGAGCCAGGGCGGATCAGACGGAGGGAGGAGCCAGGATGGAGACAGGAGAGACTTGGAGCAGGAGGAGCCAGGCGGGACCCAGGCCACAGTCATGATGGCGGCCCAAGGTGGAGCCGACGGAGGGAGGAGCCATGGAGGAGGAATGGCCGCCAACTCCATGGGGCCGACTAACGGTGGTAGAGCCCGAGGCGGTGACAGAGAGCCGAAGAGCCAGGGTGACACAGAGGATCCGGAGGGCCGAGGTGGAGCCGGAGGCTTCGGGCAACGGAGGTGTAGGCGGAGATCCGGAAGGCCGCGGCGGAGCTGGAGCGACAGAGGACTGAGGTGAAGCTGGAGGGAAGGAGGAGCCTGACAGAGCCGGAGGGATGGAGTGACGAGGCAAAGCCAGCGGAGTGGAGTCCCGAGGCGGCGGATGGTCCACGACTGACCAAGGCGGAGCCGGAGGGACGAGGGAGCCTGGCGGAGTTAGTGGACTGTTGGGCTCCGGTGGAGACGAGGGAGCTGGAAGCCAAGGTGGAGCCGCTAGGTCGCAGGACCGAGGCGGAGTCTGGGCCTCGGAGGCTGAAGGCGGAGTCGAGGGATCCTCCAGACTCAACGCCAATGGAGCTGGAGATGGGCAGACCAGCGGCGAACCCATGCCACAGATGGTGAGCTGAGGGTGAGCAGAGGGCCTGACCTGATCCAGCAGAAAGGGCGGTGAGGAAGGGAACAGATCAAGGAGAGGCGGTGGGAGAGGGAGGTTGGGTGGGATATTTTCCCAGGCCCACAGTTCAGGTGATGGCTGAAGGACGAGTATCTCTGAGTGAAAGTCTAGTAAGTCTCCCAGGTCCAGTTTGTGCTAACCCCCAGCGGTGGCGCCGTTGGCGGGGCTTTCCATTGCCCCCGCAATCTTCACAGCTGTATCCACTGTCGCTCGTGCTGTCGGCTCTCGCACCTGGTCAGACACTTGGGGCTCAGGCTCCGGGGCAATCGTCAGCTCTGTCGCTCCTGATGGCGATGGCTCAATGACTGCGGCAGGCTCTGGCTCTCCGTCTGCGGTGGGCTCGGGCAGCTCCGCGCTGCGGGGTGGTAGGTGACTGGGCTCTGGGTCCCGAGTGGGGCTGGTGTCGTCGTCCACGATGTTCACGGTCAGGTGTGACTTGCAGGACACCAGTACCCACGCGATGAATGCGGCGAGGCTCTCCCGAGGACCATCCCCAGACAACTGCGCTCGTGTGGAGGTTTTTCAGTCCAGCTTGATAAAACGAGCAGAGGCAGCTGTCTGGGTAGTGTGTCAGGTTGGCCAGAAACACAAAGTCTTCGGTGTGGTCCTCGAGAGAGCGGCCCCCCTGCTCCAGCAGGAGGACGAGGACTGCGGGGTCGTCCATGACATAAAACAAACAAAAAACTAGTAAAAACTGAAAACAAACCAAGGGGAAGATGCCGCTATACTTTTTCTCTTATTCGATTCGGTCTTCTGTCACGGTGTGGTGCAGGAGAGAAGCACTAATACGATGATGATAACAATAAACAGTATTTAATAATCCACATATGGGTAATCCAAGGCAAGGAAGAAGCATACATACACACACACACACACACACACACACACACACACACACACACACACACACACACACACACACACACACACACAAGGGTAATTCAGACGTAAGACCGGACAAAGAAACACTGAACTGAATGCAACTTATAAGGAGATTAATTGACGAGACACACCTGAACATAATGACACAATCAGACAATGGCAGAAACTAGGTCACACAGAGCACATGGGGAATGAAAACACAATCAACAGTCCATGACTGTGACAGTAATACCTTTATAATAATATTAAAATAATTATAAGCTAGTTAAAATAAAGTGTATCCAGATTGTACTTAAGTAGCTGTGTAACAGACTCTGCCTGTTACATATGTGTAACAGTAGCTGCCTATTACATCTACATAATTACAAACAGTAATTACACGCTGTTCCATAACTTAGTTATATGGTAAGTACATTTTGTTTCATGTATGTACTATGGCTACTACTAAGTACTTAATTAGATAATTACTCTGTATTATGACACCTTAAAAAAAAGTGTTACCCAGTAAATTATGCATAATTACATGCAAGTAACCCTAAGCCAACCCCTAATCCTAACCCATAACCATATAGTAAATACTTGTGTCACGAATCCGGTCCATGAACTTCCGTTCACTCACCACCAGAGGTCACCCACTCACCACATGGACTCTTGCATTTCACCCCAGACTACAGTTCCCATCATCCATTGCACAGCTGATTCCTATCACACGCCTTACATAAGCCATGGACTTCCTCAGTCAGATCGCCGAGTATTGTAAGCACATATCGCTACACTAGCTGATAGTTACTTTACGGAGCTTGTTGTAGTTTTCATAGTCATAGTCTTGCTATGCCTCTTTCGGATTGTGTTTGCCACTGTCTGGATTATTGCTGTGTACCTCGATTATCTCTCTTGGCCTTGCCCTGTTGGATACCGTTCGCCGATCGAAGACCTACGCTTGTTCTAGGAATACTCTTTGTCTTGCCTCATCTGTGTCTGTTTGCTGTGTATCGACCCATGCTTGTTTCATGCCAACGCCTTTGAATAAAGCTCTGCAGATGGGATCCGCACGTCTCATGTTCTGATCATTCCGTAACAACTTGTAGCTAATTAATATTACTCAGTACTTAAATGTATAATTAACAGGGACACCTTAAAATAAAGTGTAGCCTTCAAGTCTTATCAAAAGCTATTATAGACGCTATTACATGTACCACGTGTACTAAACTAATCTTTTTTTTTCTTCTTTTTTTTTTTTAATAATTATACACAAATACTGCACTGATAGCAGGTCATTTAGACAGAAATCAGCTTCTAAAAAATCTTCTGTCTCCATGAATACACAAATTATACATTGATAGCCAACCACTAAGACAGCAATCAGCCTCAGTGCACACAGGCTCAGTCTTGATGCCTGGGGATATCCTTTTTGGCTGTGAAGAATGGGTGGCAGAGGAATGTCTGAGCAGACAGGGATGGCCTTCATTGCCAACACGAGAGTGAGTGGCTCTCTTGCGACCACCGGACTTCTAAGAGAGTCTAAGGACATCTAAGTGAGTCATGGGTCACATGGAAGCAGATTAAATAATTATTTCCATGATAAAGTTGCAGCTATTACATTTTCAAAATGTTACATCTTTCTGGCTTCTTATGATAAAGCATATAATAAAATAACTTTTCTAAGAATAAAAATAAGATTAATGTAAGCAATATGAAGTTAAAGTACATAGTGTGTTTTCAAATTCACACTGTTTAAACATGGTTTTGCTTTGATTTAATGTGTAATCTATTGAAGAGCTGTTGCAAAACCCTCAGTGTGTCCTGTGCTGTATGCAGATGGAGCAGTTTTTGAAAGTACTTGGTCAATAATGAAATTGTTATTTTATATATGCAGCCTCAACTATGTACAACCTAAGTACAACCTTTGATGTTGTCTTATTACTTATAATGGAAAATAAACACGAAAATATCTCAAACTCTGCGTCATCACCCTTTTGATCTCATGCCCAGATGACTGAGAATGGACAAGTTGTGTAATTGATTTGTTGAGTTTTGTTATTTTATAACTGCAGTGTCACAGTGCCATAATTTGATTTCTAAGGATAAGGAATCTAAATGAATGAATGAACCAACCAACCGTCTGGCCTTTGGTCAGCCTTGGGTTTTAAGTTCCTGTAGTTAAAAAAAAAACAACAACTGCATTTTAAGTTTTAATTATGGTCACAAATTATCTTACTAAAAAAGGTTTATTTTGTGATTTATGCATATTATTATAAACCATAGAGGTTTTTATATTAGACAAATATTATTTCCTGAATCTGTTTCACAGAGCTCAAAACTATTTAATGGGATAGATGTATTAAGACATGTTTAACAGATAAACGTGATATATGTATCACTCTCATATATTTTGCTTTATATTCCTCTCCTTTCAGTTAAGCACTTACACACTAATATTATTATGTAGTATTATTATCTACTTACACCTAATATTATTATCTAGTTACTAATTACATTTAATACACAAGTTTACTCTGCAGCTATTTTTTGCCCAGATAGCAGCCATTGCACAGCTACAGAATGTCAATATTTTCTTAAATTAAACTGGCACATAAGCAATATTTATTTTTTTCCAGCTCTATTGATTGTTATATAATCCCTTTATACAGTCACCATCAAGAAGTCTTACATTTAAATGAATGTTATTAGTTTTGTACAGCTATGAATGTTGCCTATGTATTACTTCGTTTACAACTTAAATTTTAAATCTTTTAATGGATGGGTTGGAGCAGATGGAGAAGGATACAAGATCCAAGTAACCAGGATACAAGTTTAGTAAGCTAACAAACACAAACACGTGTTGGTTTATGCGGACTCTCCATAGGCGTAATAGTTTTTCTACTGTACAAACTGTATTTTCTAACCCCCACACACCAACCCTACACCTAAACCTACACCTCACAGAAAACTTTCTGCTTTTTTATATCTTCAAAAAAAAATTTATCTTTTTAAGCATTTTGAATTAAACCACCTTCACATTGTAATACCTATGTCAAACCCATGTCATTATACAAATTTGTGTCTTCATAAACTACCTAAACCATTGCACACATACACACTTGTACAAATCAAATTGTGCACACACTTCAAACTTTTCTGTGTTCAGAGGTGATGTTGGCACAGTGCTGCATCTCTCTGTAGAGCATAAGTCTGTTTGTGAACATGTCAAAGAGTTATCAGTAACCAGGTAGAGAAAGATGTAGAAGTTGCTACACCTCCCTATATAACCAATCAATGCATTCTGAGCTCTATATAAGAGCTTGTCTTAGAGAGACACATTTTTATTCTCCAAAGGTCCTGATGACACAAAGGTCTGCGTAGTAAAACGGCAAAAATTAGCAGTAGAAAAATCAAAAGGATTAAAGGATATATTTGAAAAATACAGCTGCTGCAAGGTACAAAAAAAATGGAATTCTGCATATTTTTCCTCCTATCTACGTGTGGAGATATTGAATTTATTCCACTTTTTTGCAGATTGACGAGAACTGCAGTCATGGCACCTATTTTACTGAACAACTTGGGAAATGAACACAGCGATTACATTCCGTAAGAAAACTGTATTGTACTCATTGCATCTTATTTGATCTTTTAAAGAAGTATGATTTAAGTTAAAGTTAATAAGATCAGATAAAATAAGGGTTTAAGTAGCTGGACATGTCATGTTGATGGTTGTGTAAAGATTTAGTAAAGAGTTCTGGATTATGTCTTGGGAAATACTGGGTTCAGTTCAGTTCTCATATCTCTTACATAGTCAGGATGCTGAGAAAATGAGATTGAAGTTACTTTAATTACTTTTTAATGAATGAAATGAATAATTAATAAAAATTTCTAAAGCTGAGAAAACATTCACTAAAGTCATTTGTCTTTAGCTGCATTGTTGCCTTTTGAGTAACACACTAGTCTGCACCAATAACAGATGTGATGTGTCACAGACAGGTGGAATATGTGAAGAACCCTCATCTGAACAGCATGGAAGAGGATATCTTGTACCACTTCAACTTGGGCACCAAGACCCATGACCTGCCCCAGATGTTTGGGGATGTGAAGGTTTGTAAGTCCTGACCAGACAGTTAGACAGCAGATTTAAGGTTACATAACTTTGTTTACACTTTTAATTGTAATACTATAATACACAAGATAACATGGCTCCTTGGGGAACCATGGTTACATACGTAACCTGGGACGTTCCAACGAGATGTCCACGCTGCCAGACTTGCAAATCCCTGCCTAGTGTGGAAGAGCACAGCTATGGCAAGAGAACAGAGGAGCCTGGAGTGGCTCGCAAATCTAGGTCATAGAACCTGACGAAGGTGAGGGGCGTAGACCATCCCGCAGCGTTGCAGATGTCCTGCATAGGCCTTAGAGACCGCCACACTTCTCATTGAGTGAGCCTTGACCCCCAATGGTGAAGGGAGAGCAGAGGACTCATAGGCAACAGTTATGGCATCAACTATCCACCGGCTGAGGGTCTGCTTGGAAGCAGGATGACCTCTCTTAGGGGAACCAAAACAAACAAGCAGTTGGTCCGCCTTTCTCCACAGGGCAGCTCTGTGGACATATGTGTCCAGTGCTCGCACTGGACACATACAGTTAAGCCTCTGATTTATGCCTAGTCGATATATGTATTTTAATTTGTGCCGTCTTTTTAACATTCTATATGCCAAGCACTGCACAGATACAGTTATTACTTCTCCTGATGCACAGCGTGCCTTTGATCAAGTGGAATGGAAGTACGTGAGGTTTGCCATAGAAGCATTTGGCTTTGGAGCTGGATCGATATTATATATGCTCAGTGTTAGGAAGTAACTAGTTACATGTAACGGAATTACATAATTTAATTACAAAATAAAAGTAATTGTAATCAGTTACAGTTACTGAGAAAAAATATGTAATTCAATTGCAGTTACTTAAGAAAATGTTAAGGATTACAAAGGGGGTTACATCTGATTTTTTTTTTTTTTTCTTTTCACACACACTCCCACTACAGATTTAATTGATTTCTTTCATAAATTGCAGTGAGTGTTCTAAAATATTAAACACCAGTGTTTCAGGAGTTTATAATATGCTTATTTGATAATTCTTTTATTTCCTACATGGGTTTATGTAAATGCTTTATTTTAAAAGATTAATTGTTTTTTTAAAGGCATTGTTAGATTCCAGTGTTTCCTGTCATAGCTATGCAAAGATTTGATTTCAAAAACAGTATCATAGTTATTAAACTATTATGATTTTAAATATGTATTTAACCTCAGAATGATCTGAAAATAAGTCTGATTTTGTGGTGGCTATGCTTCAAAGGGGATATCGGATGCTCATTTTCCACAAGTTGGTAGGATTCTTTAGGGTCTTCTTGAAATGTTCCCAGTGGTCGTGTAAAACAACACCCTTTTTACCTTGTCAAAAACAGCTCTGTTCACAGCGATTTGTTTCGGTGCATATGATAATGAGCTCTGCTCACCCCGCCCCTCTCTTCCGTGGAAGAGGAAAGGCGCTTCTCAAATAATCATTAAAAAAATATAAAGTGTGAGACTTACTACTTCTGGAGGTGCAGCTGGATCATGAACAATGGGTACTGATCCATCCTTGAGTTTTAACTTTTTAATAAAACTTGCCTTGAATTGTCCCTCATTCAGAAAGTCGTTACAGCTGTTGTCGCTACAGCTGCTCAAGCACGGAGAAATGACAGACTTCGTGCAACTGGCTGAGGGTGGAAATATGCTAATATGGGACGGTAAATCAGAAATTGTGGGAGGGGCCTGAGCAATATGGTTTAGAGATCGAGTCGGACAGTTGGGAAGAAGGCCTTGAGAACATACATACTTGTTCAAATAATGTAAGGCATAATTTGTAAGTATGCTTGTATTGGAGAGTATAAGGTACATCAATAATGATAAATATGAGGTATTTGACAAAACATGGGGCCAGGTTTTAGAATTTCTCAATGTAATTGATGTAATGCATTAGCAAATGACCCTTGTTAATGACAAAAGTTATTAATAATAGAGTGTGATCTGTATTCATTGATAATGTATTCAATATAGTGCCTAAAGTACTATTTGACAGCCAATAAGTCAGGATAGTGCTTGTTTTATTTTTATTTATTTTTTTTTTTTTTTGTACAATAACTGTCATTGTTTTATTTTAATATACATGCAAAGTGACTCTACAACATTTACGAATTTGTATCCTGCTTATGCATTACCTGACCAGTTAAATTATAATTTGCCTTTATTTGCATTTGTTCCTCAGTGTTCTGTTGTTCTGTCATAGGTTATTACATTTTAATTTGATTTCATTATTGTAATTATCATTTCTTTTCTTCATTATTGTTGTTCTATTTGTTCTGTGAATAAAGCAAAGCACTAAAATGAATAAATACATTAAAACTGTTCTTATGAATATTCATAAGATTATATAACATATTATAAGTTTTTTTATAATGCATTATGCATACATTATAATGCCTTAAGAATACCCTTATAATGTAGCTATTATAAATATGGGCTTCATAGAAAGTGTTACCAAAAACTTTTGTGGGGAAAGTAATTCCTTTTGCTACAATTGTCTTTCTTTAGTTTGTTTGTGTTGGCGGAAGTCCCAATCGGATGAGATCTTTTGCTCAGTTTATCCATGAGCAGCTGGAGATGCCGGGCAAGATGGCAGACATCAGAGATATTTGTGAGGGAACGGACCGGTATTCCATGTATAAAGTAGGGCCTGTGCTGTCCATTAGCGTGAGTATCTCAAATATAGATTAGATTTCTGTTTTAATGAGTTTATTCATCATAAATGCCTGTAAATTGATTTGAACAATATGTATGAAGATCATGTGATGTGTGGTTATATAAAATCAGCAATATTGCTAATAGTGCTTAAAAGTGCTAATAAACAGTGAGGTGGGATAAAATATTAGAGGTGTTTAACACAAGCTGTAAGTTATGCATTTACTTATGGATTTGAAATCCCTTATCCCTACAAACGTCTCGGGTTACTTGACTGTAACCTTGGTCCCTGAAAAAGCGGAAACGAGATGCTGCGCTGAAAGCGCTATGGGAACATTCTTTGTTCGAACGGTTGTTGAAGCACGTGTGTCAAACATGCCAAACTTGTCTTAAATAACCTCGGTTAGGTGACGTCACTCGATTACGAACACCTGGAGGTTATAAATAGATGTGACGCGGAAACATCCTCAGGTCAAATTTTTGTCTGAAAGGACGTCCAGTCACGCTTACAGTGCGGCATTGAGGCGCAGCATCTCGTTCCCCCTTTTTCAGGGAACAGGGTTACAGTCAAGTAACCCGAGACGTTCCCTTGTCAAAAGCTACTCTCGATGCTGCGCTGAAAGCGCTATGGGAACGAGAATCCAACACCGCCGCACTGGAAGTGTCTGGACCCCCAACGTTGTGTAGTGTGTGCGCACAAACATGAAAGAGGTCTCAGACATGACTCTGGGATGTTGACTCAAGGACATGCGAGCCCGGAGTACCATGAACATCCAAACTATTGAATCTAACAAATGTGTGTGGAGAGGACCAACCTGCCACATCACAAACTTGCTGCAAGGGGACACCTCTTGCCAAAGCCATTGAAGATGCAATCCCCCTGGTTGAATGGGCCCTTACACCTAGACGCGAAGCTCGACCATGCGCCTCATAGGCTAGGGCAATAGCATCCCTCACCCAATGTGACATAGTCTGTCGGGTGGCAGCCGCCCCCCGGTTGGCTAGTGCAGTGGACGTAAACCTGGAGAGCACGTACTGGACACAGTAAGTGAAGTTTCTCCTGCTCCAGTGTCGTGAACGGCGGAGGGCAGAAGGCTTCAAGAACGATCGGATTTATGATCGAGAATGGAACCTTCGGAAGATAACTAGGGTGAGGATGCAAAATAGCTTTGACCAGCCCAGGGGCAAAATCTAGGCAGGATGGCGAGTCTGACAGAGCCTGCAAATCCCCAATTCTCTTCAGAGAAGTAATAGCTGTTAGAAAAAACATCTTTAGGGTCAGAAACCTGACAGGTGCTGACTCCAGTGATTTGAAAGGGGTGTCCACTAAGCCCTCAAGCACTATAGCTAGGTCCCATGAAGGAACTGTCGCTCTAGTGGGCGGCCTCATCCGCTTAGCTCCTCGAATGAAGCGGGCAACTAGAGGGTGTTTCCCCACCGAAACCCCATCAATCAGAGCATGGCAAGCCGACATGGTGGCGACGTAAGTTCTGAGAATATTAGGACATGTGCCTGAGGATAGTTTCTCTAGCAGAAACTCCAGTACTGAAACAATCTGGGAGTGAACTGGATCTGCATGGTGTGTCGTACACCAACTTTTGAAAATACGCCATTTACTGGCATAAGTTCTTCTAGTGGAGGGAGCCCTAGCGCTCAGAATAGTCTCTATTACATTGGCTGGAAGGCCAGCATCTCTTAGTTGGTCCCCCTCAGGGGCCAGACGTGAAGGTTCCAGAGTTCGGGTCGGGGATGGAATATTGTCCCCTGTGCCTGAGAGAGAAGGTCCCTCCTCAACGGAATCGCCCACGGTGAGCCATCAAGGAGAGATATTAGATCCGAGAACTATATTCTGGTCGGCCAACTGGGTGCTATCAGTAAGAGGCGAGACCCCTGTTGACGGACCTTGGCCAGGACTCCCGGGAGCAGAGCAATCAGAGGAAATGCATAAAGACGCAGTCTGGGCCACACATGAGCCATCGCGTCCAGACCCAGGGGAGCTGGATGAGTCAGAGAGAAGTAGAGGGGACATTGTGCTGTCTCCTGTGAAGCAAAGAGGTCCACCTCTGCTTCGTAAAATCTTTCCCAGATTTGACTAACTGGAGTTTCCATTCCCCGTGTATCACAGCTTGTCTGGACAGCAAGTCTGCTCCCACATTCATATGCCCGGGGATGTAAATCGCCCTGAGGGACAGGAACTTGTCCTGTGCCCAATGCAGAACCTGGTGCGCCCTGGTGATTTATGTAAGAGACTACCGCTGTGTTGTCCACCCGCACTAGGACATGGTAGCCTCTCAACTGCTGGAGGAAGTATTTCAGGGCCTGAAATAGAGCCATCATTTCAAGGCAATTGACGTGCCAATCGAGAAGATGGCCTCTCCAGATCCCTTGGGCTGGACGGCCATCTAAGACCGCTCCCCAACCCGTGAGGGATGCATCTGTCGTTAGCATCTTGTGACGGCAACACGGACCTAGAGTGGGACCCAAAGTCAGAAACGGGTCTGAACCACATAGGGTACGAAGCCCCCGGCACGTAACCCCTATTTGCCTCTGGGGATTGGCCCTTGGATGAAATCCCCTGGCTCTAAGCCACAACTGAAACGATCTCATGTGCAGGAGGCCCATAGGTATCACCGTGGATGCAGCTGCCATGAGACCTAGAACTCTCTGAAAGTGATGAACCGTGAGTTTCTGGCCTAGCTTGATGTTCTTTTGGGTCTTTAGATTGGATTCGACATCTCGATGTCGAAGCGCTAGCTCCTGAGACTGAGCCAAAATCAGACAGTCGTCTATGTAGTTTAAAATGCGGATGCCCTGGAGTCGTAGAGGAGCCAGAGCTGCATCCATGCATTTGGTGTATGTGCGGGGTGACAAGGCTAGGCCGAATGAAAGAACCCGATACTGGTAGGCTTCACCCCCAAAAGCGAACCTCAGGAACTTCCTGTGTTGTGGCAATATTTCTATATGAAAATAAGCATCCTTTAGATCAAGTCACAAACCAATCCTCAGATTAGATGTGAGAAACAATCATCTTGATTGTCAGCATTTTGAACTTGTATGTTCTGAGGTAGCGGTTCAACCCACGAAGATCTGAAATCGGATGCAACCCCCCATCTTTCTTGGGAACAAGAAAATACCGGCTGTAATAGCCTGACTGTCTGTCTGGCAGGGGAACATGTTCTATGGCCCCTTTGTCCAGCAGAGTTTGCAACTCCTGTGTCAACAAATGGGCTCGTTCTGGTTACACGGAAGTGGAGACCACACCGTTGAAACGTGGAGGCCGATATGCAAACTGAATCCTGTAGCCTTTCCCTACAGTCCTTTCTACCCACGGAGAGATATTTGGCAGTAGCTTCTACGCTGCCAGCTTCTCTGAAAGGGGCACTAGTTTTGACACTTCGCTTTGATGGGGGGATGTTAGATGTCTGGTGTCCTGAAACGTGGCAGGAGGCAACCGAACACCTAACATTTTGCTGGAGACCGCTGATCCCCGAATCACCAGTGGCGGCGCAGGAAGGAGCCTCTACTCTCTGTTGGAATTTCACGTGCCCCTCCCTGGGGGGGCGGACCAGCCTCAGGACTTCTTTTTAGCGGAGATGATGCTCCGCAGGTCCGGTCTCTTCGAGGCGGGCTGTGAACCACGGCGAGCCGCACCCCAGTCTCCACGAGGGGGTGCTCGGTTCGCCACACTCTCTTTTTTTGCTTCACGCTTCAGAAGGGGACTGAGGTTTCTTCCCCGCCGTGCTCAAGAGTCGGGACTGGATGGACGACGGTCCCGACTCTTGAGCATGGCAGGGAAGAAACCTCACATACGCCTCCTCATAGCGTTTTGCCTCCCGAAACCTAGTGGCGACGGTGTTAACGGCATCACCAAATAGGCCAGAAGGCGAGACGGGGGCATCAAGGAGGAAAGCGCAGTCTTTGTCCTTGATGCCGTGAGGTTGAGCCACAGATGTCTCTCTGTGGAAACCATGGCAGCCATAGAACGGCCGATGGCACGGGCTGTCTGCTTGGTCACACAGAGAGATAAATCTGTGGCCCGGCGAAGTTCTAAAAACGCCTCCTCGTTAATTGACCCGCCTGTGCTCAAATCTTTCAGCAGGTTAGCCTGGTACACTTGCAAAACTGCCATAGTGTGCAAAGCAGCACCAGCCTGACCCGCTGCTTGAAAGGCTTTCCCCACAAGTGAGGATCAAGTTACTCTGCATGGCTTGGTGGGGAGAGTTGCTTTCTTTAATGATGATGAGCTCCCAGGAGAGAGATAGCCCACGAGCATCTCTTCAATCTGGGGCATCATCATATAGCCCCGTGCCTTTGCATCAATGATAGTCGAGTAGATCGACGGCACAAAAACACGGGACGAATATGGTTTGTTACCTCATCATGGAGGTCACCGAAAAAGGGGAGAGACTGTCGCTGAGGCCCCTCCCCCCGACAGATATCTGTCGTCTAACTTTGAGACTTTGGGGGTCTCTTGCTCCTGTGGCCAGTCTAGATGTAATCGATCAACTGCGCAAGTAACCACCTCAAGTAACTCCTCATAAGCTTTCTCATCATGAGAGGAGCGCCTTGAGGTGGCAATTTCCACCTCCCCAGAAGCAAGAGATGAAGTCTCCTCGGTCCGTTCAGAAGAAGCGTCGAAGAGCGCTTGAGAAACGGACGCGAGGGCTTCATGATCCGGCGAGAGCGCAAGAGAAAGGGGCAGGTCCGTCTCACCCGCCTCGGCCAGATCGGCACGCGATCCCCACGAGCTTCTAAAGAAGCGTGCTCTTCCCCCAAACACTCAAAGCAGAAAGCATGGAGATCATCGTCAGGGAGCTGCCTCTGACAAGGAGGTAAACATCTCCTCTCCTGATCTGCCATAGTGAGCGGCTATCTTTTATATATATATATATATATATATATATATATATTCAGTCAGGTCCATAAATATTGGGACATCGACACAATTCTAACATTTTTGGCTCTATACACCACCACAATGGATTTCAAATGAAACGAACAAGATGTGCTTTAACTGCAGACTGTCAGCTTTAATTTGAGGTTATTTACATCCAAATCAGGTAAACGGTCTAGGAATTACAACAGTTTGCATATTTGCCTCCCACTTGTTAAGGGACCAAAAGTAATGGGACAATTGGCTTCTCAGCTGTTCCATGGCCAGGCGTGTGTTATTCCCTCATTATCCCAATTACAATGAGCAGATAAAAGGTCCAGAGTTCATTTCAAGTGTGCTATTTGCATTTGGAATCTGTTGCTGTCAACTGTCAAGATGAGATCCAAAGAGCTGTCACTATCAGTGAAGCGAGCCATCATTAGGCTGAAAAAAACAAAACAAACCCATCAGAGAGATAGCAAAAACATTAGGCGTGGCCAAAACAACTGTTTGGAACATTCTTAAAAAGAAAGAACGCACCGGTGAGCTCAGCAACACCAAAAGACCCGGAAGACCACGGAAAACAACTGTGGTGGATGACCGAAGAATTCTTTCCCTGGTGAAGAAAACACCCTTCACAACAGTTGGCCAGATCAATAACACTCTCCAGGATGTAGGTGTATGTGTGTCAAAGTCAACAATCAAGAGAAGACTTCACCAGAGTGAATACAGAGGGTTCACCACAAGATGTAAACCATTGGTGAGGAAGGCCAGATTAGAGTTTGCCAAACGACATCTAAAAAAGCCTTCACAGTTCTGGAACAACATCCTATGGACAGATCAACTTGTACCAGAGTGATGGGAAGAGAAGAGTATGGAGAAGGAAAGGAACTGCTCATGATCCTAAGCATACCACCTCATCAGTGAAGCATGGTGGTGGTAGTGTCATGGCGTGGGCATGTAAGGCTGCCAGTGAAACTGGTTCTCTTGTATTTATTGATGATGTGACTGCTGACAAAAGCAGCAGGATGAATTCTGAAGTGTTTCGGGCAATATTATCTGCTCATATTCAGCCAAATGCTTCAGAACTCATTGGACGGCGCTTCACAGTGCAGATGGACAATGACCCAAAGCATACTTCAAAAGCAACCAAAGAGTTTTTGAAGGGAAAGAAGTGGATTGTTATGCAATGGCCAAGTCAATCACCTGACCTGAATCCGATTGAGCATGCATTTCACTTGCTGAAGACAAAACTGAAGGGAAAATGCCCCAAGAACAAGCAGGAACTGAAGACGGTTGCAGTAGAGGCCTGGGAGAGCATCACCAGGGATGAAGGTGATGTCTATGCGTTCCAGACTTCAGGCTGTAATTGACTGCAAAGGATTTGCAACCAAGTATTAAAAAGTGAAAGTTTGATTTATGATTTATTATTCTGTCCCATTGCTTTAGGTCCCTTAACAAATGGGAGGCACAAATGCAAACTGTTGTAATTCCTACACCGTTCACCTGATTTGGATGTAAATACCCTCAAATTAAAGCTAACAGTCTGCTGTTAAAGCACATCTTATTTGTTTCATTTGAAATCCATTGTGGTGGTGTAGAGAGCCAAAAATGTTAGAATTGTATTGATGTCCCAATATTTATGGACCTGACTGTATACTACTCGCTTCCTGCTTTGCCTTTTTTTTTTTTTTTTTTTTTTTTTTTATCGTGCTTTTCCTTTCACACACACACACACAAAACAATGCGGTCCTTGAAGACAAAAAAACCTGAGGATGTTTCTGCGTCACATCTATTTATAACCTCCAAGTGTTCGGAATCGAGTGACGTCACCTAACCGAGGTTATTTAAGCCAAGTTTGGCATGTTTGACACACGTGCTTCAACAACCGGTCGAACAAAGAATGTTCCCATAGCGCTTTCAGCGCAGCATCGAGAGTAGCTTTTGACAAGGGAACTACATTTAACACATAATGCAACATTAGTGCCAAAGCCCACAGACATGAATAATGCTTCAAATCAAGCAACTTGTTGAGAATAGCTTTTCTAAGGGGCTGGAAAAAAACACATCTGGTTACTAGTATAATTACTGTAGTTCAACCACTAATCACATTTTTTTGTGGAGCACATTCCTCTGTAAACCTTTATATGTATATATTGTTAATGATATCTTTATATCTGTCTGTTTGTGTGGATAGAACTGGTGGTCAGACTCATATATGCATAGGCTATATATTTACATTATTAAATGATTTGATGAAACTTGATATTATTGGCTGAATCATGTCTTACATCATATCATTTAATCTGTAGTGTACTTTTTTTCACTAGCATCTTATGCAACTTATGTATTTTTCGTGTCTCTGATAGCATGGCATGGGTGTTCCCTCCATTTCCATCATGTTGCATGAGCTTATTAAATTGCTCTATCATGCTCGTTGTCGTGATGTCATCATCTTTCGCATTGGCACGTCAGGCGGAGTTGGTGAGCACTTCCTGCTTTATTGTATGACTGAATTGTGAAGTACAAATACATCAACCAAGTAATTTTGACTTTAATGGCAATTGTGGAGACTCAAACATTAATCAGACAATAATTCAAACTCTGAAGCACTGTATACCAGACTTTAATACTACTGGATGGCGGGGGGCATGAAGTGTATGGGTTTGCTGCCCTATACACTGAAAAAAAATAGTCTTTTCTTTGAACACACAGGTCTGCCTGCAGGCACTGTAGTGATCACAGATAAAGCTGTAGACTCATTCTTCAGGCCACAGTTTGAACAGGTGGTTTTGGGAAAGGTAATCATCAGAAGCACAGAGCTAGATGAGGATGTGGCCCAAGAGCTGCTGCAGTATTCCTCAGAGCTTCCAGATACTCCCACTGTTATCGGAAACACAATGTGCACTCATGACTTCTATGAAGGTAAAGTAATTGTTTTCTGGAGTTTGTGTGGCCCATACTGGGTTTGGTCATACGAAACATGACAGAGGCATCCCTGCAGCTCAAACAGTATAGAGCGTATCACTAGTGATGTGAGTGTCACGGGTTTGATTCCCAGTTAATGCATAAACTGGTCAGATGTGTACCTTCAATGCAATGTAAGTCAATTTGGAAAAAAGTGTCAAATGCATAAACGTTAAAATTTGTTTATAATGTAGTCCTGGATGTTGATTGATCAATAGAATGATCCAGTTGTTTTAAAATATAGCTGTGCTACATAGTATAAACTATATAACTGTAGCATTACCATGCAATCTGTTCAACAACTATAGTAAAAGGCCAACTATCAACCTTAGCTGACATGTCAGACTTGGCTAACAATAGCTTTAACTCTGACTGTTTTTAGATCATGACCTCTTACACCTTATTAATCACAAGCATTCAAAAACAGACATCCTTTTGAAGACTGCACACTAAAAAGTTATTTCTTTCCATCATCGTTTCTTTTTCCTGCTGTAGGTCAAGGGCGACTGGATGGAGCACTGTGCTCATTTTCCACTGAAGAAAAATTGGAATATCTGAGAAAAGCCAGCGAGGCAGGTGTCAGGAACATTGAGATGGAATCCACTGTCTTTGCTGCCATGTGTCGTGTCTGCAATCTTAAAGGTAGTTAAGAAATTTGGTCACACTTTATATTAGGTGGCCTTAACTACTATGTACTTACATCAAAAAATAAGTACAATGTAATTATTGGATTCATACTTTATTGCAAAACACGTTTGGTGCTATTGAGGTGGGATATGGGTAAGTTTAGGGACAGGTTAAGTGGTATGGGTAGGTTTATGTGTACTTATAAATGTAATTACAGAAATAAATTACAGATGTAATTACATATAGGTATTTTTAAAAATATAAGTACAATGTAAAAACATGTATGTACACAATAAGTGCATTGTACTGAATGATTCATTTAAATGTAATTACATAGTAGTTAAGGCCACCTAATATAAAGTGGGACCAGAAATTTACAATGTTTGTTTTCCTCATCACCACTATAACGGTACCGGAGCAGCTTTGCTTTATGGAAGAAAAAAATTATAACATAATTTTTATCTTCTGTGAATTAACTCTTTAAGCATGTGTATATTCATGCTACGCAATACTGCTTTATAAGCCTCATACCTCTTTCAAGCAGCATGTAATTACCTCAAAAATTATATTTAATTATCATGTCATTGACCACTTAGTGTTGTCATCGATTTATTCATTTTTTTTTTTTTTTGCAGCTGCAGTGGTGTGTGTGACTCTGCTGAACCGGTTTGAGGGGGATCAAATTTCTACACCTCACGATGTTCTCCTGGAATATCAGCTGCGACCGCAGTGCCTTGTGGCTCATTTCATCAAGAAACGCCTCGGACTTATCTCATAAAATCCTGTAATGAACATCTGCAGTGTACATAATACTGTTCATAGTGTGTTTGTGTTATTTAAAGGTGACATTCACATTCCTAAACCAGCCTCAGCTGACTTCCTTACGTATTATCTCTAATGAACTTTACTAGTTACTAATACTAGTTCTAAAACAGTTTGTAATTTAACTTGTAAATCAACACTATGACAAATTATATGTATGGTGAGTTTTCACACTGGCCTTTTACACTGTACCTTTAAAAATATATTACAAATATATATATATATATATATATATATATATTATTTTTTTTTATCCTAAGCATTATTTTTGTAGTAACATATTGTTGAGGGTAGCTTTGGTGTTTAAGTAGAAATAAACTAATCTAAATGAAGGTATATGTTCAGTTTATGAAATGAGTCATGTGGGTTTGTACTTTAATTAACATGTGCTACGATTTATACAGTATAACAAACTCAAAGATTATTTTGGAAATGCTGTATTCTGTGTCTCAAGAGGTTTCTGGTGCCATAGCAATGCCACATATCAGTCAAGAACAAATAAATAAACCACACTGGACCTTTTCTGAGCCACAAAATCTTCATATATTATTTATAGAGATCTTTCAGCTTGTCTAAGCTTGTTAACAAGCAAAATCACTGAAGGAAAGAAGAGAACAGAAAAAAAAGACATACAGAAACTCAAGAACTACAACTGACTTAAACTACAGCCTTATATGAATTCAACTGAAGAAAAAAGACATTAAATCTCTGATGATCTCAGCAGAGGATGATTAAACAATTCCACAAACAGCATTACCAGCTTCACTTATTACAAATTAGACAGACTTCGTTTCTGTCAGATGTCTACAGAAGTTCTTATTGAGAATTAGCAGGGGTTTAAATCTGTTTGTTTCATTTGAAGTCACCATAAGGGTGATTGGTGCTTCCATTATCTGGGCTCTTAACTCCTACTATTAATCATTTGTCTTCTTTGGCTTCTGTGACAGTGTGCTTGACTGATTTGCAGTACATGATAGTTTGCTGTTGATGGTTTCACAATTATCATGTAATGGTCTGATTCATTTGAAATTTCAAAGCTGTGTAATTTAATACTTTCACATTACAAACCCTGTGTTACTACAATGTGAGTTACAACATCAGCTTGAAGATATAAAGAGAAATGAACAGCACACAAACATCAGCAATCAGCATATGAATCTCAACAATGGTAACAAAATATTCAGCTAATCGGATCAATTCTGGACATCACAAAAAGCTACTAAAATACACAACAAAAAACAGCAAAAAATACAAAACAAATACATCAACCAAAGTTAGAATTAAAGAAAATAATAGGACAATTAAACTGCATAATTTATTCATGCTGTGATGCATGCTGGGAGCTTTGTACTATGGTGCGCAGCATGCATTGCAACATTACACTTTATATTGTCATCATTGTTGATTTATGATGACTTAGTGTGTTACTGGAGTTTAACTTTTTTGCTCTTTTTTCTTTAACTGGTTTTCCGATACTGTTGTTTTTACGATGCAGTTTTATACAGCAAACATATTATTGGCACAACACAATTGTTAGAATCAAATGACATTTGTCAATCATGCATTTCATTATGATGATGAACCATCAAAAGCTGACTATCACCACCTGATCTCATTATGTCTTTATTTACTACTGCAAATGTGTTTGATAAACACACCATCACAGCAGCCAGAAAAGATAAACTAACTGTAATAAGAGTTAAGAGCCCAATTAATGAAAACACCAATCACCATTATGGTGACTTCAAATGAAACAAATGTTAGATTTAAACCCCGGGTAATTCTCAATAAGAACTTCTGTAGACCTCTAACAGAAATAAAGTCAGTCTGGTTTGTAATAAGTGAAGCTGGTAATGCTGTTTGTGGAGTTGTTTATTCCTCCTCTGCTGAGATCTTCAGAGATTTAATGTATTTTATCGTTTGTTTCTTTTTTTTCTGTTCTCTTTCCTTCAGTGATTTTGCTTGTTAAGAAGCTTAGACAAGCTGAGGCTCAAAAAAGGTCCAGTGTGGATTATTTGTTTGCTCTTGGCTGACATGTAGCATTGCTATGGTTTGGTTTTGGCCGAGATCTGGCAAACAGGAGCAGTCCCGCCCAAGTGCTATCATTCCACACTACATGTGGGCCAAATCATCATTCCACATGTGCCAGATATGGGCCGGATCTGGGCCGACAATATGTTGCTATCTGGGTCATTTATGTGAAAAGAAGATTACATTCATATAATTATTGGTCAGGATCTGAAGGCAGCGGACTCCATGTCTCGTCTGGGTGGCTTTAGAGGTTGGAGCTCAGATAGAATCTGTCTTGCATAAGGGGTGTTATGGAGACCTGCCATTCTGAGCGCTTGTTCAATACGCACTCTGGGATCTGACACAATCTAAAATAAAGACAAAATGATAAGAGACTCATTGAATTATTCATAGCATTATCAATTGATTACAAATCCATATGTATCACCAAAATCTAAGTTTAAACACATCAGTCTTTAAATTAAGATGATCAAGCAACAATCAGGGAAGCAAAGTAAATGGTTTCCTATAATAGTTCAATGTTTTCTAGACTGTAATTTTGTAACCAGAGTACCTGTTGACAGGTTGATATGCTTTAACATGAACAAGCTTAAAGTCAGTAACTTATCTCTGTTTTATGTTTATTTACAGGATGTGCTGTTGAATCTCCATGTTATGAAACAAAAGTCTGAAGGAAAAAAAAAAAAAAAACTGTTTGGCCTTGGCCAGTGACTTTGTAAACGTCAGAGTTCCAAAATGTCATCACAGGTTAACCATTATTATTGGCAGAAACAAAATGGCCCATGTACATGAGCAGGCTGTCCAAGCTTTAGAATTTAAAAATCAGCCCTTTCAAATCATGAATGTGAAATTGAACTGGCCGCTCCCCTCAGGATGTTACCTGAATTAAACTAAAATGACTGGAAGAGAAAATTAAAATGACAGTTCACAGAATTTCAACACAGTCACAAAGAGGATTTCATCAGTCCAACACAGGTTTCACAACAAAATAATTACATGTATTATAGAATACATTTGTTTTCAAGTGATAAGACATTAACATCAGCAGTGGAATTATTTAATAAATTGATATTTAAAATAAGACTTAAATCGTAAAATGTAAAAAAGGTGGGAATTGTTTAAAGTGCTCCTATGCCACAGTCCACCATTGCACCATGAATCTAATTAAATCATAGGTCATCAACCCTGCTCTTGGGGACCCATTGTCTCGCAAATTTTATTTCCAAGCTACTTTATCATACCTGGCTTGTGATTTTTCAAGTGATCCTGAAGACCTTGTTTAGCTGGTTCATTTGTGTTTGATTAGGGTTTTAGCTAAACTGTGAAGGACAGCGGATCTCAAGGAACAAGTTTGAAGAACTATGAATTAAATTATTTAATATAATGAAAGATGTATGAAATAATTAGAGATGGCATTTTAAATATGATTAGGCATTCTCATTCATTGGTTCAAATGTTGTGCTCAGTGTTGACTAATAAAAGACTTCATGTGTGTTGTGAGCTGAATGTGTGAGTAGTACAGTATGTGCTGTGTGTGTGCTGTGTACATGTGCTGCTACCTGTTTATCAGTGTAAGTATTTAGTTGGTACAGTGGTCTTTGTAATGTAAACACTTCTTCAGGCTGTTGACGTACTCTCCACGCCACTGTGTTTCCCATCATCCTCTCTGGGTTGGCCTCAGCTACTTTACAGACCTGTAAAGCAAACAAAATAAGCACAACTGGTTTTTAATGCTTTAAATGATGCTATACCCTTGATCTGAGCCCTTATTCAGATCATCAGGTAGAATTCGGAGTGTCTGGGCAATTGTTTGCATGTGTGTGTACCTGGTTGCGTAAAGCCTGCAGTCTCTCCTCTCTCTCTTTATCGTCCTTTTGTTTTTGTTTTTCTTTAGCTTCATGCATCTGCAGTTTCTGCTTAAACTGGTCTTTCCTGAACTTCACCCTATGCAACACATACAACCAATGATAGAGCTGAAACAATATCTGACAACATTTTCATTACATTTTTCAGCATTTTGACAATATTCAGTGTACAGTATTTCTCAATATTGTATTTTCTCTGAAAAGGCTTATTGTTTTTTTTTTTCCTCTTAGAGGATTCATGAACTATGGAAGTCACCTGTAGGAGAGAAAAAAACAATCCGTGGCGACGGTTTTGCAGTTCATCCCCTCAGTTTATAAACCGTACTCACAAATTCTTAAACTGTTCCCTCGGTTTAACAAATCATGCCCACGGATTAATAAACCATACCCACGAATTTCCAATCCTTGCGCTCAGATTTTGTAAATCGTACCTTCATTGTTTTTTTTAGTCCATACCCACAAATTCATAATCCACCTGCACGCTTTCGCAATCTGTTCCCACGGGTTTGTAAACTGCACTCACGGACTCATTTCAGAAGAACATCAAGCTCCCAGGTGGCCTATGTGTTAATGAATCTTATTGTATATTGTTTTATTGTGTATTATTATGTGGAATACATCATTGTCTTAACTGCATGCTTACAGTGATTCTCTATCAATTGTAGCGGGTACGAGGTGGAATACAATGATTTAATAAAAATGATGTGCATCAAAATCTGGTGTTTATTTGTGAAAATCTTAGCACTTTATAATTATTGTCTAATAAACCTGGCATTGTTATGACTGACTTTTGACTAATTTGTTCCTCTTTTGTAAGTCGTTTTTGGTTAAAAGCTTCTTCTAAATGTATATGTAGCCTAAATGTAATAATAACAATAGTAATAATAATGCTAATTAATAATAATAATAATAATAATTGTATTTATTACTATTATTGGTAGTAGTAGTAGTATTTTAATTTATAACTATAAATGAGTGCACTTAGGACAGTAAAATGTTTATCATAAAATAATTAATGAATGCTTTTTCTACTGCTGTTTTGTATTGCTTTGTACCTTTTCCTCTTGAAACTCTATAGATTTTTAGAAAATTCAGGAAAATCTCCATTTTGAAAAATAAAGTTTAAAAAGCCGTTTTCACCATGCTCTTCCGTCACTTAATATTTTATTTTGGTGAGTTAATTTATTAAATTACTTAGTATATGAGACCATGATCCGCACTCACAAAATAGACTTCTTTTTAGTGTTTATTTTATATGACAGCATTTTGGGGTCACATTAAAATATAAAAAAATATAAAATTTTTAAAGTCATGTTTCGAGAATGAAGTCAAAATATTTCAAGAATAAAGTCGAAATTACAAGAATAAAGTCAAAATATTTTGAGAATAAAGTCAAAATTACGAGACTAAAGACAAAATATTTCGATAATAACATTGAGATGTTTTGAGAATAAAGTCAAAATATTTTGAGAACAAGGTCATAATTACGAGAATTAAAGGGGTGGTTTACTGTTTTTTTTCTAGGCTTGATTGTGTTTATGGGGTGCAGTCTAACGTGTTCATGCTTATTTTTTTTAAAAACACATTATTTTTCATATAATTTACCTTTATTCCACACCGCTCTGTCCCTTCTCTGACAAACACCTCGATTACTTCCTGTTTTTATGAAGCCCCTCCCTCAGAAATATGTGATGGGCTCTGATTGGTTAGCTGGCTCAGTGTGTTGCGATTCACTAAATCACCGAACGTGCGTCTAAATGTCCTGCCCCTCAGCTCAGCGGCATGTGCTCCGGTTGTATTGTAAACAATGATTTATAACAATATAGAAACATCTATATTGCTTATCAATTTGAGCCCGATTGAGACGCAGAGGATATTAGCGAAGAGGATCACGCAGAACCTGTGTAAGCACGGCTCTTAATGGTATGTTTGTTTGTTGTCTCATACGTTTAGATAAGCTGTTATTATGCTACTGCTTATGTTAGCTTTTAATATACGGTTTTATTCTGATTAAAGCTTTAATACAGTACGGCAACCGCACACGCGTCCATGTATAACGCTTCTCATTGGTATGTGAAAATGTATAATTGGAACAGTTTGTTGGAGCTGATCTGACGATCTGAATGAGAGAGAGAGAGAGAGAGAGAGAGAGAGAGAGAGAGAGAGAGAGAGAGATGCTGAGCAGGGCGACGCGAGGCACAGGATTGAGAACCGCTGTTTTAGAACATTGATTTTGAAATAGAACACAGAATTGCAATTCACATATGAATAGATTTTTACGTGCACCCCTAGTTTTCTCTTCCTCTTCTCTAAAGCAGCACAGCATGGCATCGCCCCCTTCCTTACATGTTCCCGAGGGTGGGGTTTATCTGGGTCAGTGACGTATCAGACCCGGGAAGTAGTTCGTTGTAGTCCCTTTCCAGCCGTTTTTGTAGGCATTAAACTTCCAGAATTTTAAAAGACGATATCTCTGTTTGCATTGAACTTTCAGCGCTGCAACTTTGCAGATGTTGTTTATGCTCAAACAGCAACATTACACACTAACTAACGTTAAAAAAGTGAAACTGCAATAAACCACCCCTTTAAATCGTAGCAATTAAAGTTATAATATTTTGAGAGTATAGCCTATATTGTGCATGTGGCCCAGGCTGGATTGGGAGTACTGGGAGAAATTCAAAAGTCTCAACTTTCAAATTCTGTCAGTTTAAATACAAAAAGATATGTCTTTAAATAATGTGTTTTTCATGCTCTTTAATGTGGCGTGACAGATCGCTTTATTCGCCTCAGTTTAAGTGGCATATGAATCAATCATCTTTTCGAATACAATGAGACATTCATTTTATTAAATTAAGCTATAGCCTACGTAAGGAATAATTGATGACGGGCCGTTGAATTATTAGAAAAATAATGCACACCCGAGGTGGTGATGTGGTCATGACGCGAAGCGGAGTGGCCGTTACACCTCGGGTGTGCATTATTTTTCTAATAATTCAACTTTTCTTCATTGTCTTGTATGTATTATTTTAATGTAACTTGCTCACTTTCCCAGTAAAGCGGTACTAACTGGGAAACTCGTGGAGACGAAAAGCTCTACGAATACTTTAAATAGGTAGGTGAGCTTTTAAACACTTGCAGTCGCATCATTTGTGTTATACCAATGCTATTTGCAATGTATAAATACGTTTGATTTAATAAATGTCTGTAAGAACATTGGATCGAGACATCGGGTGCTCATTTGTCAGTTAAGCCGTGCTAAGCAGCATTTCTCCCCGCAGCGGCGCTGGCAGAGCGGCCGGACCCTCGGGAGACAGGCAGCCATAAACAAGACCGTTTTAAACATTTTCAGATTAAGTACTTTAACTCTTCAAACTTTTATTCTTATGTTTAATACATTTATTTCCCACTGGCACAATGTGTTGTTAACTGTGATTTTACTTTTAGGTTATACACTACCAGTCAAAAGTTTTTGAATAGTAAGATTTTTAATGTTTTTAAAGAATTATCTTCTGCTCACCAAGACTGTATTTATTTGATCCAAAATACCCCCCCCCCCCCCCCCCCCCAAAAAAAAAACATTATACTGACTCTAAACTTTTAAATAGTGCATATTGTTACAAAAGCTTTTTATTTTAGATAAATGCTTATCTTTGGATCTTTCTATTCATCAAAGAATCCTGAAAAAAATGTACTTAACTGTATTATAAATATTGATAATATTAATAAAAAATGTTTCTTGAACGGCAAATCAGCATATTAGATACAAGACACAAGACTGATCACAGAAATAAATTACATTTTAACATATGCTCAAATAGAAAGTAGTTATTTTAAATAGTAAAAATATTTCACAACATTACTGCTTTTGCTGTATTTTGGATCAAATAAATGCAGGCTTGGTGAGCAGAAGATCATTCTTTTTTTTTAAATTAGAAATCTTGCTGTTAAAAAACTTTTGACTGGTATGTTCATGATGAAATATGGTTAATATGCTGGTAATTCTGTGTGATTGAAGTTCAGCTATGAAATATAAAAGATGAATCATGAATAAAGCTGTTGGTGTGAAGCAATAATTTGTGTTATTGAATATATAACAAAATAAAAATAAAATAAATGACAGTATAACTCTGTACTTCGTTTTATAGTTTGCTTAAAACTACTATACTTAGTTTTACAGTGGTATGAAATACAGCAATTACTGGATAATTGTAGCCAGTAAGTTACTTTTAATTTGACGAGCATTTTATGGTTATACACTCTTTTGAAATCAAACTGTTGCATTACCATGTAGGCTATTTTACAAAAATAGCACCTAGCACATAATTGCATTTCTTAACTGAATAGTGTCACCTTTAACTTTTTCATATTACCTTTAGTAATAACTATCCCTTTAAGTGACAGTTTTGTCACATAGGGAAAAGTACTGGCACGGCTTAAGTATAACCAAGCATGCTTTTTAAAGGGATAGTTCACCCAAAAATGAAAATTATGTCATTTACTCACCCTTAAGTAGTTCCAAACCTGTATGAATGTATTTGTTCTGCTGAACACAAAGGAAGATATTCTGAAGAATGTGGGAAACAGAGCAGTTCTGGGGCACCAGAACATTTTTTTTTTCCCACTATGGAAGTCAACGGTGCCCCAAAACAGCCTGCTTACAAACTTTCTTTAAAATATCTTCCTTTGTGTTCGGGCAGAAAAAAAGAAATTCATACAGGTTTGGAACTACTTGAGGGTGAGTAAATGATGACAGAATTTTCATTTTTGGGTGAACTATCCCTTTAATGCTCTTGTAAATGTTTAGTAGCATTTTAAAATAAACGCCTTGTCTCTGTTTTTTTCTTTACCGTTTTTAGGTATGAAGCTGAGGAGTCTGCACAGGCCTAGGAATATCATTGTATCCTGATCTATTCAAGTGTTTTTGTCTATATTTGTTTTAATATTTTGTTTTACCCAATAAAAAATGTGATTTAGAGATTGAGTTGAAGTCATTTTCTTCACAGTTGAAATATTTTATCATGTCATTTAAAATGTATTGAGCACCACATAAAATCAACAAATCAGGTCAGGTACAGGTTTCCAAAAAAAAAAAAAAAAAAAAAAAACATTTTAACTTAAGAGTTGGAGTGGTTTGAAAGATGATTTTGCATATTAGCACATTAACTTTATCTAGAGGAATTAATAAAGAAATATAAATGGGGCCCAGTTCCGACCCACTGTGGTCCCACAAAATCCCCATATATGGGCCATTTGTGAGTTCAGAGTGGCCACCCATTTGGGCCCCATAAGGGTTCTGTATGTGGCCCACCTTGGCCCCAGTTATTAAGAACCCATTTGGGACCCATGTGGGCCCATATAATGAAAATCTACATGGGCCCCACTTAGAGCCCACTATGGACCCATCATGTGCCCTTATGGGCTAACACACATGGGGCCCAAGTGGAGCCGATGGACAAAATTGTACGGGTCCCATTTGGGTTGCCCGTGCGGGGCCCAAGTGGCAGCCCATCAAAAACCCACATGGGGCCCACGTGGAAATGTTGGCTGGGTACTTAAATCGCTATTGTGAGTAGGATTATTTTTTCAGCATTTCATCCAACGACTCCTTTGCTAATTCCAAAACATCATTTAAACCTAGTAACAGAAGCTTGAGCCGTTGATAACAGACTAATGCAATTAATACAGTTAATAACTAAGTTATGAGAGAGAGGGAGAGAGAAAACCTCTGTGCGTCTCTCAATAGTGTTCGGCAGCAATGTCTCTAGTTATAGTGAAACTTAGTTCCTTTTGTTCACGAACAGCGCCGATGTTGTTACCTCACTTGTGAGAAATCATGTAGTTTTCAAGATGTTTACTGATAAAATTGTCAGAGTAGCGCTAACAACATTAGCGCGATATATGCTAGTGGGTGGAAACTGTAACTGTTATGTGTGTGCGGTCTGTGAGGGAGAGAGCAGGAGAGATAGAGTATGTGCTTTACGTACATAATAAAGCGAAATTTTGTGGCAAAAACATGGACATGATCTGCCGTTTTTATCATATTGTTTACTATATTTATTTATTTGGCCAGTGTCGTTGTGGGTCTTGGTTATTTTGCTGTTGTAAGACCTTTGAAATAACAGAAATCATTTGGCAAAGTGATATGGTCATGTAATGCGGTCAAGAGCTTCCTGGAACTACGTTCGCCGTGCGGTTCCCTGAAAATAATTGCACACCTTAGACGATAGGCGATAACCGCAATATTTAAAATGAACAGGACTGATAACACCACATGTAAATACTCCAGAGCCAGTGCCTGGTTGACCTCCAGGTGGCAGTATTGTGCCTTAACCCTGACACCTGTCAAACAAGAAGAAGACACAGCACTTGCTTGAGAAGAGCCGTGATCATCAGAGTAAGTTGCCATTATTTTACTAGTCATTAGAATGGGAAATGTTACATTAACCTGTTAACAGAGGTTTTCTGTATGCATATATTTAAGTAAAGGGTGATTATTTTAATAAGTACCGTGTTTGCTTTACTCGTCTTATTTTTGTATTTGCAATCAATACGGCCTGTGCGTAGTAACCCTTCATTTCTTTGTTCAAATCTGTTAACAGTTACACGATTAAAACTGATCTTGAAAAACTGAGCGACCACATTGCTATATTAAACTCTGTAAAATATTCAGCTTGTCGCAGTGCCATGCACTTAATGCCTCATCTGCAGTCGTTCTAGATGCACGTTAAAACTGAATTAGCAGCACACTTACTGCATGACTTCAGTGGCACCGGCACAACTATAGGTTAAAGAGCTTAAAATATGGGTATACAAGTTAACAGGTTAAAGTATCAGTTTAGATATTAATATGTGTCACAAATCTGGTCTGCACTTCTATTCATTCAGCACCAGAGGTCACTCGCTCTTCATATTGACTTTCACACCACACATCACATGGACTGCATTTCCCATCAGCCATCTCACCAATCACACGCACACAGCTGTCACCAATCACTCATTGCACTAATCACACGCACTCCTGATCCCACGCATCACTCATTACACACACTATTTAAACCCTGGACTTTCTCTCCCTCGTGGCCGAGTATTGTTCACATTTACTGCTCTCCAAGCGGTAGCAACTCTACAGAGCCCCTGTTAGTTTGGATTGTGTTTTCCCCGTGTTTGTTCTACCCGTATTCCTTGGATTAACCCTTGCCTTGCCGTCTGGACACTGTTTGCCGATCGTCGACCTCTGCTTGCCCTAAGTTTACTCTTTGTCTTGTCCCTGCCATACCTGTTTGCCATTGTTTCGACCCTGCCTGTATCTTTGACTATGCCTATGAATAAAAGCCTGCACATAGATCCGCACGCCTCTCGTCTCGTCAGCCACGTTACAGAATCATCAGCCACACAAGGATCCAGCAGCTTTCAGGAACAATACTGGCCAGGTATGTACACTGCAAGACTATTATTAGCCCTCAAGCAGGGTATGCGACCACTCGAAGACTTTATTCTAGAGTATCTAGATGTTGTCAGTAATTCTGATTTTCCGGATGATGTCTTGATCGATTTATTTTGTGATAGCATTAATCAGCCACTCAAGACTAAGCTTATTTGTGAGGGCCCACGTTCCTCACTCAGTCAGTTTTTGGATTATGCTCTGTTGTGTGTTGGCTCTTCATTTACTGTGGGTGTCGCGGAAGAGGAACGTGACACCGCGTCTACGACGATAATGGTGGACGCACCAGAGCACGCTCACAAAATGGCGGCCACAACAACACCCGTTCAAGTCACAGCAGCGCGTCTCCGCTGCTCGTCCAGAGTCACAGCAGCGCGTCTCCGCTGCTCGTCCAGAGTCACAGCAGCACGTCTCCGCTGCTCGTCCAGAGTCACAGCAGCACATCACAGCTGCTCGTCCAGAGTCACTTCACGTCTCAGCTGATCTCCTAAAGTCAAGTCACGTCTCCGCTGCTCGTCCAGAGTCACAGCAGCACGTCTCCGCTGCTCGTCCAGAGTCACAGCCCGTCACGGCTGACCGTCCAGAGCCACGGCCCGTCACAGCTGACACACCCAAATCATCAAGGTCAGTCTTCCATTATACCGGTTTGATGTCTAATTTGAGGGATGTACCGATGGTGTCTGCACGCGCAGCTGGTATCCCCAAACCAACTCACTCTAACCCTCCTGTTCTTCTGCATATTCCCCTGTCTGAGGCACTTCCCCTGATGGGAATCACTTTGTGTTGTGTTTGGGCTGCGTACACCACCGCAGAACTGCCCGAGGTGGTGACGCCCACTGCAGCTTCTCCAGAGGTGGCAGTCCACGCTGTAGAACCTCCAGAGGTGGCGGAAACCACTGCAGAGCCTCCAGAGGTGTCAGCGGTATCAGTCAATGAACTCTCATTCTGTTGTGTTGCGGTCAAAGATACCATTACTGAACTCTCCCTGTGTCCTGTGTTTACCACTGTAGAACCTCCAGAGGTGGCGGCAACCGCCGCAGAACCTCCAGAGGTGTCAGCGGTATCTGTCAATGAACTCTCGTTCTGTGCTGTCACGGCTATGGAGGCCATCAAGGAACTCTCGTTCTGTGCTGTCACGGCTATGGAGGCCGTCAATGAACTCTCGTCCTGTCCTGTCACGGCTATGGAGGCTGTCAATGAACTCTCGTCCTGTCCTGTCGCAGCCAGAAGGGCTGGCCCTGAACTCTCGTCCTACCCTGTCACGGCTATGGAGGCCGCCTGTGGGTTCTCTGCCTGTCCTGTCGCAGCCAGAAGGGCTGTCCCTGAACTCTCTGTCATGGCTAAGAAGGCCATCTCTGAACTCTTGCCCCGATCTGACCCAGCCATGGTGGCTGACTGTGAACTGCCTTCCTGCTCAGTTGCCACCATGGAAAATATTCGTAGACTTCCTGTGTTCCCTACCTCAGTCCTTATGTCTCAGCTTCCCTTAGGTCCCAGACTCTGTTGTGGGTTCCTGATCCGTCGTGGTATGCTCCCGCTCTATCTGCGCCTCCGTGGTGGTTTGCTGTCTGGCTCTGGTGGTCGTCTGTCACAAATCTGGTCTGCACTTCTATTCATTCACCACCAGAGGTCACTCGCTCTTCATATTGACTTTCACACCACACATCACATGGACTGCATTTCCCATCAGCCATCTCACCAATCACACGCACACAGCTGTCACCAATCACTCATTGCACTAATCACACGCACTCCTGATCCCACGCATCACTCATTACACACACTATTTAAACCCTGGACTTTCTCTCCCTCGTGGCCGAGTATTGTTCGCATTTACTGCTCTCCAAGCGGTAGCAACTCTACAGAGCCCCTGTTAGTTTGGATTGTGTTTTCCCCGTGTTTGTTCTACCCGTGTTCCCTGGATTAACCCTTGCCTTGCCGTCTGGACACTGTTTGCCGATCGTCGACCTCTGCTTGCCCTAAGTTTACTCTTTGTCTTGTCCCTGCCATACCTGTTTACAATTGTTTCGACCCTGCCTGTATCTTTGACTATGCCTATGAATAAAAGCCTGCACATGGATCCGCACGCCTCTCGTCTCGTCAGCCATGTTACAATATGGCAACACTTTATAATAAGGTTCATTAGTTAACATTAGTTAATTACATTAGTTAACATGAAATGAGAATAAACAATACTTCCACAGCATTTATTAATCAAAGTTAATTTCAGGATTTACTAATGCATTATTAAAGGGGTGGTTTACTGCGATTTTCACTTTTTTCATTTTAAATAGTGTGTAATGTTGCTGTTGGTGCATGAACAGTATCTGCAAAGTTGCTGCGCTGAAAGTTCAACGTTCAACGGAGATATCGTCTTTTAAAAATCAGGAAGTTTAATGCCTACAAAAACGACTCATGCAACCCGGGAAGTATCTAGTTGTAGTCCCATATATGTAATAAACCCATCAACCCCTTCCTCCAGAACATGCAAAAAAACGGGGCAAGGCTATGTTCTGCGGCTTTGTCGAAGAGGAAGAGTTATAGTGGAGAGTTGTAGCCATGCCGTCGAAACGGTGTTATTTTCACCCAGCTGTCAGGTCTTCTGTGTTCGGGCTTCCTACGGACGCTGTAGTTCGTCAACAATGGTTAAAATTTATGTTTGATTATATTCTGACAATTACAATCCTAATTTAGCTCCCTGTGCTGCGCATTTTACGGAAGACAGCTTCCAGAATCTACACGAGTTCAGTGCCGGATTCACACAGAAACTATTACTAAAACATGGAGCAGTTCCAACTTTAAAACCAGAGGCAGCAGTTGTTGGGTCACAACCTGTAAGTAAGATTTCAGAATTTTAAATGTATTTGCATGTATCATTTCAGACATAATGTTTTAGTTTTATCAAGGTCGTAAACAAATGCCAACGCTGGCTTTAGTAGCCAGTTAGTTAAATGATATTTTGTGTGTCTTTGACAAACGCGTACAAACATTTTGGACCCGAATTTGTAATTATGTACTAATTTTGTAAATGTATTTTCCATGTATACATTATGACGTAATTTTTCGATTTGATCAAGAACGTAAACACAAGCCAACGCTGTTTGGTTAGTAGCCAGTTAGTTCGATGCTATTTTGTGTGTATAAGACAAACGTGTACTAACTTCAAAATATTATATGTAATCACAACAGCAAACTTCCATTCAGAAACGTTTTGTAAGAGCCGTGCTTGCAGAAGTTCTGCTTGACTCTCTTCATTACCGCTTTCTGGGTCTGATTCTGGCTCAAACTGATACGGCAATATTGACACCATTATTTACATTTGACCACAGCACATGCAACTGTTGCCCGTAAAGGTAATGGGCATGAAGTTTCCGGACAATGTGCAGTACGCAGTTTAGCCAATCACAACACACCGGCCAAACTAACCAATCTGAGCCCATTGCCTGTTTCTGAGGGAGTGGTTTCATAGAATCAGGAAGTCAACCGGTCGTTCAAATGACGGAGGAGAAAGCGGCTTACAATAAAGGTGAAATATATGAAAAATAAGGCGTTTTTTTTAACAAACGAAACACGAAGACATGTTATATTGCACCCCATAAACACAATCAAGCAAAGAAAAAAAGCAGTAAACCAACCCTTTAAAAATCACAAGATCGCTCGAGTACTATGTGCAAGAGTATTTAGATTTCGCTTATTTTTCTGATCTGCCAGACTGTGTCTTGATAGACTTTTTTTGCGAGGGCATTAATCAGCCGTTAAAGTCAAAATTCATTCGAGAGGGATCTCGGGCTTCACTTAGTCAGTTTATTGATTGTGCTCTGGTATCTGTTGACTCTATTTTCACACTGGGTGTCGCAGAGGATGAACGCGAAACCGCGTCTGTGCCTGAAATGGCGGCTGTCACAAGCTCCGGGACATTCTAGTTTAATGATCGCTGTGCCAGTTATTCGTTCCGCATGTGTAATGGTGGCTGAACCAGAGCACGCTGACAAAATGGCGGTGACAGTGACACCCGTACCTGTAATGGCAGTTACAGCAGAAATCTGTCAAGTCACAGCAGATCTACATGAGCCAAGTCAAGTCACAGTCGATCTCCGTGAATCCAGTCAAGTCACAGATGATCATCGTGAGTCCAGTCAAGTTACCATTGATTTTCATGAACCCAGTCAAGTCGCAGCTGATTTTCATGAACCCAGTCAAGTCACAGTTGATCGTTACAAGTCAAGTCATGTCTCAACTGATCGTCCCGACTCAAGTCATATCTCCGCTGATCTTCCAGAGTCTCGTCATGTCTCCGTTGATCATCCAGAGTCATGTCATGAGTCAAGTCACGTCTCAGCTGAATTTCCAGAGTCTCTTCACGTCACAGCTGTTCGTCCAGAGTCTCGCCAAGTCACAGCTGTTCATCCAGAGTCTCATCACGTCACAGCTGTTCATCCAGAGTCTTGCCTTGCCGGTTTTCTCGTGCTTTGATTCTTGCCCTTGTTTCCTGGATTTACCCTTTGCCTTGCCGTTCAGACTCTGTTTGCACCTCGTTTGGATTATTGCTTGTGTACCTGGATTATCTCTCTGCCTTGCCCTGTTGGATATTGTTCGCCGATCTAGGACCCACGCTTGCCCTAGGATTACTGTGTTATACCTGGTTGACGTTGTTCGACCCTGCCTGTATTTATGACCATGTCTTCGAATAAAACCCTGCAGATGGATCCGCACGTCTCATGTCTCGTTTGCCCCGTAACAGTTACTGAGTAGATTCAAAATATTAAAAGCAGTAAAAAAGAGACAAGAAATTAAATAATAATAATAAAACAAGGAAAAATACTATTTAATAATTGTATTCGTATGTACCCCATATAATACATAGTAATATATGAAACATCCCAGGAAGAAACTTCTGTTAACATTTTTGACTGATGGCGCAAGTGAACTGTTTTATTAGACTTTTGAACTGATTCACTAAAGACAGTTTGAACTGATACACAAAAATAAAGAGCTTGAATATACCAGCTCTAACAACAATGGCAAATAAACTTGTTACATCATGCATTCTTACACCGTTTGCTAATGTGAACTGCAGAATAGATACAGATAACATAGTATTAATTATTATTATTTTAATAATTATTAATCATTTTAATGTCATGAAGATGGTTTGTCTGATCTACTGTATCTTTAGCTGTATATTTTGCAAGGCTGATGTCTTATTTTACCTTTCTTTATCTCTCTGCACCTGTTCTTCTATCTCTCTCCTCAGTTCTGCAAGCCTCTCCATATCCTTTTTTCTTTGCTCCTCTTGTTTCATCTGCTTCTCTGCACGGAACCTATTTATCTGAAAGAAAGAAAGAAAGTCTGTCATTTGTATTGTTTTTTTCAGATGAAAAATCATGTAGACATTTATATATGAATGTGTCACTGAAAAGAGTATTAAGATCTGTATAATTAGTTCTTCTCATTACAATTATTAATCAGCGACACAACACAGCTCTGCATGATGTGAAGGGGAATAGGAAGAAGAAAAGGTCACACAGCAAATTCCCAACACGATCACACAGCCTCACATTTACCAAGCAAATGAGCTGAAGACTTAACCCTGGGGTTCCCCTTATATTTTTCTAATGCTCAAACTGGACTACAGTGGGTTTTCTGTGCACTAATCAATAATAATGTATTATCTCATATTGACATTAAACAAGCATTCAATAATGAAAATGGATGATAACATTAAATTTAACTGCATCATTTTCTGTTGTCCATAATATGTCACATTACGATTTGTGAATGCTATTTCATGTTGACTTTAATTAATGATGACATCACGTGTTGTGCTATCATGACAAGTTTTCCATCACCTGCTGTTTCAGTTGAGATCTTCTAGTCTTTTCTCTTAGCTGTTCTTTCCTCAGTCTCTCCTCTTCCTCTTTGAACCAGTAAGCAACAAGAGTAGCCTCCAAATCCGCAGCCTCCTCCTGCTGAATGTGCCACTGCTGCAGCTAAACACACACAGAGTGACAGGTGGCTTCAGAAGCAATCTCCCTGTAGAGTTTAGACAACTGAAGTATTGAAATGGAAATATATGTATACTGGTGATATACAGGGGTGTAGTTTTTTGGGGGGTAGGTAACCCCCCAATAACCAAAACTAGCAAGTACAACCCCACCAATATTTATACCACGTTTAATGGAAACCTAGAATCAGGCTATTTATTAATTATTTGAATCGCGCCTTCAGTGCTTTTATAAGCGCTAACCTCAGGTACGAACCGAACAGAGCGCTTATCAGCACAAACGCAGTTCTTTTAATTGTGTATTGTATCACTTCTGGTGGATAGCACAAAAGACCATTTTACAAAAATATACATTTAAGTAAACAAACAAATAAATAAACCTTAAAGGAACACTAAATTTTCGGCGATTCCGTGATGCCACCACAGATTCGGAGGTTAATTAAGTCCGTGAACATTACACGGAATTCTGTGAGATCACATTGTTTATGAGGACATTTCCCCATGTCCCCATATTTCAAAAGGCTTATAAATCATACAGAATGAGTTTTTTGAGAATGTAAAAATGACCAGATTACAGGTTACAGAAGCAGACTCACACAAATGATGATGAATAACAGAAGGGTTTTATTAAACAACTGAGTAAATGGGCAGATGCAGGTGAGTAGAAACTTCAATGGTAATGTTAGTATAGGAGACGGGAACTAGAGGGAATGTGATTTGCCTTGCCAGGAACTCGTGGAAGCTGGGAGAAGCACACACCTCACTGGAATAATGGATTATAGTGGCTGGAGATCGCTGGAGGAGACGGACGCTGGAGAGAGGAAGACAAGACGCTGGAGAGAACACGGGAGGTAGGTAAATAAACTGGTAAATAGCAGGTAAGTCACTGGGATAGCTTAAGGAGTCCACTTTGTTGAAATGAGACTGGACAACTTAGTGCAGTGAGGTGTGTGGCTTTATAGTGCATGGTGATGATGATCTGATGGCGTGCAGGTGTGCTGACTTAGTACTCAGGTGAGGGTGTGCATTGTGATTGGCTGGCGTGGGAACCTGACATTACCCCCATCTCCACGGCCCACTCCAGAGAGCTGGCCGATCTGGGTAGGTGGAGTGGAAGTCGTCGAGCAGTGTTGGACCTAGGACATCATTTTTGGGGAACCATGACCTCTCCTCCGGACCATAGCCCTCCCAGTCTACTAGGTATTCCAGCTGACCACCATGGCGCCGGGAATCCAGGATCTTCTTCACCTCATAGATGGCGCCGTCCTCCAGTATCAGCAGGAGAGGGGGTTCTTCACTCGGACCAGGCTCTGTGGAGGGAGAGACAGGAGTGTGGTAATGTTTCAGTAAGAAGACGTGGAAAGTGGAATTAATTCTGTATTGCGAAGGGAGTTGGAGTTGGTAAGTGACTGGATTGATTTGTCTCGAGATGGTGAAGGCGCCAACATATCTGGGACTAAGTTTCTTTCAGGGCAGGCACATCTTGATGTCTCTTGTTGACAGCCAGACTGCCAGACTGCTTGTTGACTGCTCACTGGAGCTGATGGTGAGTATCATCCCAGATCCTCTCCCTCTCTCGGAACCAGTAGTCAACTGAGGGTACTTCCGACGGTTCCCCAGACCAGGGGAACAGGGGTGGCTGATAGCCAAGTACGCACTGGAAAGGAGCGAGTCCAGTGGAAGGTTGGCGCAGGGAATTCTGAGCGTACTCTGCCCAGCCAATGGTCCCAAGAGTCCTGGTGGCCATGGCAGAAGGTTCGCAGGAAGCGTCTGATTTCCTGAATCTTCCTTTCCATCTGCCCATTCGTCTGGGGATGGTATCCTGAAGACAGGCTCACGGTCACACCCAGGAGCGTAAAGAAACCCTTCCATACTCTGGAGACGAATTGTGGTCCACGATCTGAAACAATATCCTCAGGAATACCGTAATATCTGAAGACATGATTAACAGTAGAACCGCCACAGGGTAAATTTTACCCGTAGCTGTTTTTCAAATGTACATAACAGATTTTCAACAAAACATTCAAGTCTCCCAGTCATTGACTTTTACTAAAATTATGTAACTTACAACCCAATCTTGTTAAAAAAAATTATTTAAATAAAACCAGATCAAAAAACGGAGCATTTATAACTATAAGCGCTGCGCGGATCAAATTTACCCGCTATATAATGCATGTATTTTCACGCTGTCATTTTCTTGCCGCTTATGTTTTAACATTGTACATTTCTAGGCAACACATTTCACTCACTAATTTAGCAGTTATCAGTTTCATAAATAAAGTCAAAATGACTGAAAGAAGGCGATTTATGGAAGGTAGGTATTAGAAACACAAAATAGCCTACCATGAGTGATGGAGAGTCTGATGGTAAGTTATGCGTCCTGGGTCGGCTCAGCATATGACAGTGATCCAGACATCATATTTAGATGTTTTAGCCTAACGTTACTCATAATTGGTCAAACTTTGGTTTTATTATTTCATTTTTGTCTTGCCATATCGTTTATTGTTCGCTACGTACAGTGCTGCTATTTATTCTACTCTATCTGGCCGTTTCCTGAAGAAAAAAAAAATCTAATCTATGATCTACGAAGTTTATTGTTGTTGTTCTCTTATTCAAATTATAAATGATATAACTAAACAAATTAATAATTGGGCCTAGGTGAAGCTGTGCGCTTGAATTTGTCATAGCATCATCCTATGCAGTGTGGAGAATTATTATTGCTCATTATTGTCTATTGGCTATTTTAGTAATTTAAATAACATGGATTATCCTAATATACTGATTAATGACATTGTATTATAATATTACACCACCTTCTACCTTCTAATATTTACTACCTTCTAATTTTCGTTGTCAGTGCAGGATTCTTTTTTTTTGCGTAGCCTACTGACCATTATGGATTAGTGTAGGCTGCATTACAAAGTCTTAAACATAAAACAACAGGGTAAAAATATAGTTGACGACTAGACAATCATTTCATGGCTCTAGACACTTCTGAAGACAGTGGCATAATACAGTGAAATAATATGTTCTTTAGCCATATAAAAACAGTTGCTATGTGTGCGGGTAAAATTTACCCACTGGCGCTTTTAGGTATACAACGACCTCTGGCGGTTCTAGTGTTAAACAGTAATTTGGCTGTCTTCATGGCCGTGGGCAGGTTTCTGAGGGGGAGAAGTCGACAGGATTTAGAGAATTGGTCCACAACCACGAAAATGCAGGTGTTACTGTCTGAGGCTGGCAGATCCATGATGAAATCCACTCCCAGGTATGACCATGGATGGTTGGGAATGGGCAGCGGAAGGAGTTTGCCTGCTGGTAAGTGGTGTGGGTTCTTGGAAATGGCACAGTCCGCGCAACCCTTGGACAAACCCTCTCACATCCCTGGCCATATTGGGCCACCAGTAGCCATCTTTCAGCAGCGAGAGGGTGTTATTGGCCCCGGAGTGGCCAGTGGCCAGTGCCCAGAGATGTGTGAACGGAGTGAATAAGGGGAGTGCGTTGTGTTCTGGGGACATACTGTAACCCTGGTGGACAGCCCAGCAGAGTGGACGTGGAAGCATTGGAGGAGGTGACTGAGTCAGAGTTCCATTGGATAGAGCTGACAATTATCCTTTCTGTGATTATGGGTTCTGGTTTTTCATTGTTTTCTTCTGGAGCATAGAGATGTGTCAGAGCATCTGCTTTTATGTTCTTGGGACCGGGACGGTAGGAGATAGTGAAATTGAAATGGGTAAAGAAGAGTGCCCAGCGGGCCTGGCGTGGGTTGAGCGCCTCAGCCTCACGGAGGTATTGCAGATTTTTGTGACCGGTAAGAACTGAAAAGGGGTGTTGGGCACCCTCCAACCAATGCCTCCACACTTCAAGGACTAACTTGATGGCCAGAAGTTCCCTTTTGCCGATGTCATAATTCCTTTCTGTCGGGCTGAGTTTACGGGAAAAGCATGGATGGAGTCTGGCCAGGGTCCCCTGCTGCTGAGATAAGACGGCTCCAACCCCCGAGGTAGAAGCATCGACCTCTATGATGAATGGTTTCTTGGGGTCTGGGGGAACGAGGATCGGAGCGTTGGTGAATGCTTCTTTCAAATTCTCAAAGGCTTCTGATGCGGCAGGTGTCCAGGACAGAGACTTGGGCTTACTGTGTAATAGGTTGGTGAGGGGGCTGGTAATGGCACTGTAATTCTGGATGAATCTTCGGTAAAAGTTGGAGAATCCCAAGAATCGTTGGAGTTCCTTAATGTTGGAGGGAATTGGCCAGGTCTTTATGGCTTCCATCTTCCCCTTGTCCTTCCGGATGCCACCACTATCAATGTTATACCCAAGCAACTGCACTGAGGGTTGGTGGAATGAACACTTTTCGGCTTTGAGGAACAGGTGGAACTCTCTCAGGCATTGCAGGACCTCCGCAACATGGTGGGGATGTTCGGCCATGCTCCGAGAGTAGATGAGGATATCATCGATGTAGACCAGGACGAACCTGTGAAGATACTCTCAGAGCATCTCATGCATAAAATCTTGGAATACGGAGGGGGGTATATAGGCCATCTTGGACTAGGCCATATGGTATTACAAGATATTCATAGTGGCCGGTAAGTGTCACAAAAGCTGTCTTCCACTCGTCCCCCTCACGTATCCGGATGAGGTTATACACGCTGCGGAGGTCTAACTTGGTGAAGATGGTGGCTCTACGAAGATGTTCTAGGGCTGCCGGGACGAGAGGAAGGGGATAACGAAACTTCACTGTGATCCTGTTTAGTGCCTGGTAATCTATGCAATCTATGCAAGGACGGAAGCCTCCATCGTTCTTGGCCACAAAGAAGAAACTCGAAGCAGCAGGGTATGTTGAAGGGCGGATGTAACCTTGCATTAGTGCCTCTTCGATATACTCCTCCATGGCCTTCTTTTCGGGAAGTGACAGTGGGTAGATCTTTCCCTGGGGCACTGGCTTACCTGGTATCAGATCGATCGTGCAGTCCCATGGCTGATGAGGAGGTAATTGGGAGGCCTTCTTTGGGCAGAAGACGTCTCTGAAGGGGGCATAGCAGGTGGGTATGTCGATGGACTGTTTTTCTAAAGGGCTCTCGATGGAGGTGGAATTCAGAGGTATGAGCTTGGTATGACGAGAAGATGGTTGAGGGATACACGGGAAACAATCCGGGAAACATTGATTGCCCCACTTCAGGAATTCTCCCGAGCGCCAGGAGAGTTGGGGTTCATGCTATGCTAACCACGGTCACCTGAGTATGATATCCGTTGTTGGATGAGATTTTCCAAACCGCAGGGGTCATCATAGCCAGCGAGCTGTAATCTGGGTTCCAACCCCTGACGGTAGGTGGTAAGGAGAGACCGCTCATTCCATCCAATGGCTGCTGCTAGGGTCCTGAATTGGAGGGCGTATTCATTAATGGACTTGGATCCTTGGTGGAGATGGTACAGCTGGTCACTGATGGAAGGATCGCCAGTGGATCGGCCAAAACCCTCACGGAAGTGAGCGATGAAGTTATTGAGTGACTGGGTGACAGTGCCTGATTGAGACCAGATCACTTTGGACCTTTCGGTGGGATACAGATGTGGCTGCATTTCCAGGGCTAAGGAACATTGCAGGATAAAACTCCTCCGCCACACCAGAGAAGGGCGCTGGTTTGGCCATGGGACTGGAGATGACGGGAGGTGAAGAAGTGGCAGTGCTGGCAACTGAGGTGATCGGTGGTGCTGGTGTTGGTGCTGGAGTAAGAACTCGTCGGAGGTTATCCACGAGTTCCTGGAAGGGGTCGGGATTACTCATGCTGTGTCTTCGGTGAAGGTCTGGTCTTCTGTTACAGAAGCAGACTCACACAAATGATAAGATGAATAACAGAAGGGTTTTATTAAACAGCTGAGTAAATGGGCAGAGGCAGGTGAGTAGAAACTTCAATGTTAATGTTAGTTTAGGAGACGAGAACTGGAAGGAATGTGATTTGCCTTGCAAGGAACTTGTGGAAGCTGGGAGAAGCACACACCTCACTGGAAGAATGGATTATACTGGCCGATTATAGAAGAATGGATTATACTGAACCTGGCTGATCTGTGACACAAAGTTTCCTGTAAGGGGTAGGTTTAGGTGTAAGGTTGGGTGTAGGGCAGGGGTGTCAAACTCAGTTCCTGGAGGGCCGCAGCTCTGCAGAGTTTTGTTCCAACCCTGCTCCAACACACAAACCATCTAGTTTTCAAATAAAGCTGAATGACTTGATTAGCTGGATCAGGTGTGTTTAATTAGGTTTGCATCTAAACTCTGCAGGGCCCCGGCCCTCCAGGAACTGAGTTTGACACCCCTGGTGTAGGGTGATAGAAAATATGGTTTGTACAGTATAAATTTGTAATGAATAAAAAGTTAATTAAAAAAATGTAGGAGTATAGTCTTAAACACTCACACGTGCACACAGATGGAATACTAGCATTACTAGTAGAGTTACTGGTTACTGCAGACTATATTAATGTATCTATAAAATAGTACACGAAACAGTTTGCAAAATGCAACAATAAACAGCAGTATGTAAGTGGCTGAGTGGCATTCTAGTTGTGGCATTCTCCATTATCTTAGGGCATGGTAACATTTGCCTTTGGATGGTGGGACTAGATATAAAGCATGTGTGAGACATTTTCAAAACAGCCTCTTTTTATGGCACGTGCCCCCTCAGATTTTTGAGTCAAGTGTATTTTGAATGCAGCTTCCAAAAGCGTTTGCTGAAGGAATTCTGCTCTCTGATGATTCTCTCATCAGAAACAACAAAGTTGTTGTACATACGATGTAAGTACGATATTTATTTCACAGTGTAAACAGCGTCAGTGATGATAATGAGTTTTTGAGAGTGCTTAAAATGTTCTTTGATAATGTAAATGTTCTTTGCTTTCTGTACAATGAAAGAGTTTTTTTATAGAGACATCAGTATTAACATGGTAACACTTTATTTCGATAGTCCACTTTAGACATTCTACTAGCAGTAAGTAACTTTGCAACTACATGTCAACTAGCAGTCATTAGAGTATTAGTAGACTGTCTGCTTAATATCTTCTAACACTTTATTTTGATGGGCCCACAACATACAACATACTGAGTATGAGAAAGTTTGCTAGTATATTTCAACTTATTCTACTAACCCTAAACCTACCCTACTGAGAGTTAGTTGACATCTAGACTAATCGTGATTCATTTCAGAAAAAAAAAAGTGTGATTAATTAGTTTTAATGCATTTATTAGATCATTTTTATCAATTTTGGGAATCGTGGCCATGATAATAATACAGAATTGGTTGGGTTAATTGTGAGCACAGGTAGCACGGGCTCTGGGCAAAGGTTGACTTGAAAATTACACAGCACACGTCAAGAATTCTTTATAAATGAATCAAAGTTTATTTTGCTATTCTACGATACAATACCACACATACACACGTTCCGGCAAGGTGATTACAATTTGAAGAAAGTTTAAGGTTCTAATGCTCTTTTCCAAGAGTTCTGTAAATTCAACCTGAGGAACTCACAAGCAGAGAACTTTTACTATCTTTACTTTTAAATATTAATTCAACCAGTTCAGCAAGATATGGAGATTGTTTGTTACTTGCTTTTCAAATTGAGTTTGACAGGTACTCTCCAGTTCCGTTTCCTTCCTGTTTGGGAAACCTCCGGGGCTGCTGATTGGCTGCTGATGCCGTCTTTGCGTGATGTCACTGGGGAAGCCCTCCTGTGAGTGGTTGGCTTCCTGGTAATGCAAGAGTGGCGACGCTTTGAAGTTCTTTAGAGTTCTTATGGCTTCGGTGGGTTCTGATAGCTTCTTCAGTAAGTTTGAATTAAGAGTGTTTGAGTTTGGATCATCAGCTTGATGTTAAGTCTGCGGGTGCTTCGCAGCGCGATCAGGGAGAGAAGCCAAAGTTTTCAAGCAGCGAGCAAGCAAGCAAGCTACGAAGCCTTTGTGTCATGGAGTTTTAACAGGCTGAATTCTGTCCACAGGTTGACAGGGAGGTTTGCTGAGGTCATGAGAATGTCACATTGTGTAGATCTGGTGATTTTCTTAGCTCAGACGGAGATATAAGTCAATCAATTGTGCTTATCAGATTAGTAGTTTATGCGTGAAGAGTATTGCGAGCCATCTGTTTCTGGAATATCTCCAGATAAGCAGTTCTTTGTACTGTTGTCTATTCAAACTTTATTTATGGTAAGCCAGTCAGGAATAACATTGAAGTTCTGTTCTTAAGTTCCGGAACAGTTACAAAATATTATTACTTACCTATAAGGCCCTTAACCCTCTGGGGTTGACAAACGCGTATACGTGTTTTGAGGCAGATTTTCCTGATAAGGCCGAAATGAGCTTGAATTACTCTGACATTTTTGATCGTACAGATAAGAGCAATACACCATTCGAATCTGTAAGGGGTCTACTTTTATTTGTATACACTCATAATAACAACTAAACTTTGTGCTTTTGAAGAATAAAGAAAACAAACAGGGTGTGCTCTCTGTCTTCTCCGTCTTTGCGAACTGTTTTTAGAAACGTGTCACTAAAATGAACTGTAACTCAGCAAATACTCAACACAGAGACATGGGAGTTATATCTATAGAAAGCTTGAAGTGTCTACTTTGAAATGAAGTCTTATCGAAAACAAACATTCTGTGATGAAGTAATCCATATGAAACCAACACGATGTTCAGTCTGTCCCGTCTGACTCATTATCTCTAATGTGATCCCACCCCCACGCGGCTCGAGCCGTTCATATGTAAATAGCCAAGTGGGACGTGCGCACGTGCAAACGCCCAACACAAACAAAGAGAGGAGATCCTCATCGCGGCTACTGTTACTGTTCGCGCTGAGTAAAGGAAGGATTTCCCTCGAAAGAAGAACAAGATTTCATCCAGTAGAGGAGCTCAATCTGATGAGTAAGTAATGTTTCTTTTTTGCATTAGTTAACATTTTATTGTGACATAAACTTGAACAGATTTACTAACAGTTAGTTGGGTTTTTCCCAAACGACAACATGATGAATGCTATGCATCTAAGAATGTTTAGACCATGTTTATTATTAATACTCTGTTCACAAATAGATTTTAATAGCGGGCTAAACAGTAGCGGGCTAATTAGTTTCTCAGATATAAATATCATTTTTTATAGTACAAAGTACATCCTTTTATTGTACAAAGCATGTGTGAGTCTATGTCTACAAAACCTATACATACATATATATATATATATATATACAGATGTTCCTGATATTAACATGCTCACAAATGTTTTTTTTTTTTTTTTGGTTGTTTGTATTTTATTGAATCAGATACCAGCACCAGATCCTGATGTCTCTTCAAACTGTTTTCCTCTGAGAGCGCTATAGATGTTCAACTACACTGATATTCTATGTTAAAACAATCTCCTTTTCTACTGATTATGTTTTTTTATTCTTGAATCCATGGAAAGAAGTAGAAACACTTAAATAACACACGTAAATATCAGGTATGATTTACTTGTTTCACTTGTTGAACAGAATCTGTTGCAGGAATGACTCAAAGTCAGTTCACATCTCTGTGGTTAGATCAGTGTGCACAATAATGTGTCTTTGACCTTCATTATGTATGTTTTGATTATACTGTGTTGTAAATAAAATACAAATAATTAAAACAACCCTTTTTTCAATCTCCTCACATTCTCTCTTACCTGCCTCAAAGTCACAGTCACACTGATGGGCCATTAGGGGCCATTAGCGAAGGGCCCTTTGTCTCTCAGGTGAGACTCACTTAATATTCATGGCCATTGCCACTCCCTCGCATATAGACCCTTGATGACAAAACATGTCTTGAAAATTTTAAATCAATTTTTTTTTTCTGTGAATGAGTAAGCAGAATGATTTTCACATAATTTTGAAGTAAATATTCTAGCTTACAAGACTGATTACTCAAAAGTCTTATTCAGAACTATTAAGTGTGGGTTTTAAGGCCTTATTTCAGCTACATTTTTTTCCCCAAAACTTACTAACCACGCATAATATTTTTTTTCTAAAAAATGCAAACATGTACATCCATCTTGGTCACATATTATTGTAGCACAGTTTGCGCTGAATACAAAAAAAAATTACATGTTGGTCAATAGTATGTTTTAAGTAGCTGAAATAAGCACAAATATCAGGGAATGTCAAAACATCTCAAGGGCCCCAAAATGACCTCAGACCCCAGAGGGTTAATGGTTAAGCTCCTGCGTACCTAACTAGTCTTCCATCTCGCTACTATCCATCATGCTCCCTAAGGTCGCAAAACTCTGGACTTTTGGTAGGATAGCGAAGTCCACTAAAGGAGGTAGAGCTTTTTCGCATTTGGCTCCCAAACTCTGAAATAGCCTTGCTGATAACGTTCAGGGTTCAGACACACTCTCTCTGTTTAAATCTAAATTAAAGATGCATCTCTTTAGCCAAGCATTCATATAATACAACTCATAATCATGTACTGCAGTTATATCTGATCAAATGCACATTATTATTCTTTAGCTTCGGTTGAACAAATCATGTTTACTTGGTTGGAACAGCAGCTACGCTAATTGTGTCTCTATTTGTTTCTCTGTTCAACCCATCAGAGGACCTCAGATGATACCAACCCTGAAACAACACATAGAACTACTAAATTTTGCTATAAGTTTGATTGCAACATATAATCATTGCTGTCAATAGTGTTCATCGTCTGTTTTATTACGTCATTAACTGATTTTTACCGTACATTTCTGCCATATGTACATCATCTTGGCATAGTCACCACTGATAAGCTACTACTAAATATGTTGTAGAAATTTAATTTCCTGTAAAGCTGTTTTGCAATGATTTGTATCGTGAAAAGCACTATACAAATAAACTTGAATTGAACTTGAATTGAATTAATGTGTGTTCCTATTTTTACCAGTTAAAATGTAGTATGTTTTTTTATTTTTTTTTATTTAGTGATTTTAATGGTTTAAAGAGTCATTTTAGATTGTAATGATCCAATGTTCTACTAATAAATGTAGCATGTTGTGCAAGTAGCAACCTTTTATTTTTGGACTGATAGTGGTTAATAAAGACAAATAATTGTATCTGTCAGAGTCAGTGGTAGTAAAATTGCATTCCTATTTGGTCAGTGTTAGAAGAAATCAGGCTTAGCCTGAGAGTTAAGGGGTGGTCACACTGCACTTTTCGTTCCACTGACTTCCATTCATACGCATGCAAATGCGTCAGACTGGAAATGCAAGCCTGTGCAAAAAGTTTTCGCATTTCGCTGTGTTCCAAAGTTCAAGCTTGGTGAACTCAAGTGACACCATGTGACCAACAGCAGATCCGTATGTAACAGCATGACCTAGTAACTGGATTAAAAAAAACATCATTTTAAATCTGCAGTGCTGCAGGAACATGGAGTAGATTGTATGTTTTTACATTTTAGGTGTATTATTATTGGTTATGTGTTGAATTTAAGTATTTAAAAAGATGCTGCAGAGAATGACATCATATCACAACCATTGCAGCATCCGAGGGAATTTCGCATGCTCAAAGTCTAGAGTGACCGCGGCTATAGCCTGCCCCGGACTAGGTTAGTTTCCCAGCATAAGTTGCCACAGTGACTGAGCTTGATCTACGTTAAATTTGCTTTATGGAACCAAATCATTTGACAATGAGTCAGACTAAACAAAATGAGTCTGGCTTATTTGGTAAATTTGTTTTTTTGAAACAGGCCTCAGAGCATGCAACAATGACAACAGAATGACATTGATTAAGTTAAACACAAGGAGGAGCTGGGGAGGAGGTGGGATGGAAAGCAACATCCAGTGGAACATACACTGTTAAAAATTGCTGTTAATTTACGGCAGAATTTCAACAGTATAATCCGGTTATGTTCAAAAGCAGTACATTACCGTTTTTGTGAAATGACTTAGACACAATATAACGGCATTCTACTGTATTTATAACTCGAAGGAAATAAAACATTACCATCCAGTATTTTTGTAAACTGCAGTGAGCATGCCGGGACTTTCATCCGTCTTGTTAACAGGTAAGTTCCCCTTTGCTTTGCGCGATTTCATAGACAAAATACATTACATTTGCTACTGCAACTATCTGTATAGTGGATATCAGAAGTGACACTATTTTTTATTTGCTCTTTTCAGTGATAAACGCGCCAAATACGACATCGAGTGCAACTGGATTTCTGGCTCTGTGACTCGGATTATATTATTCCCAATTACAGGGTGAGTTTCATTCGTCATGAGATAATTCTCATGCAAAGTTAACTTTTCAAACACTGTTGCACTGAAATCACATTGATGTCTCTGTAATGTGCTGAAATGGCCAGTGTTGTTCGCTAATAGGCTATCAGTTTGCAGAATTTGCTAACACGCTAAACCTCCACTGTTTGAAAAAAAAACAAACGAACAAACTCAAAATTTCGGTGTCATTGTGATTGCAAATTTAGGTAAGCATGTTCTAGTATGACATATGTTTATTCTAAGGGGGATTTTTACTGTTGTGCTTGTTTTGTTTTTTATGTTGGTTATGTTTTTGCATCAATCCAAGTTGGTTTTGTAGTTAAAATGATAGAATACTTATTAGCTGGATTTCTGAATCAGAAATCATGCTTTGAACACTTAAAAATGTAAACACAAAAGTTAAGTATGAGAACCAATGTTTTCATTTGTAAAGCTAGCATGTTTGAAATTGAGTTTTTATTTACCATGCACTTTTGTGGACTTTCAGTGGATGGGCTTTCTTTGTTGTCTGAATATAAATGAAAATAAATTTTACAATACACAATTTACAGTATACACATTTTGACTTAAAGGTCTGTCCAGACCAGTCCATGCTTTTCTTATGTTAGAAGTGCTGAACTCTGTGACTGTTTAAAATTATTTTAGTTTTCCTTGCATTCATTTGTAATCTGGCAATGTCAAATTAATGTTATGTCAATGCTGAAATTAAATGTGAATTAAATTAAAACATTAAATGTGTTTTTCTTTTTAAAGTTTCAGGTGAAACACCAGGAAGAAGAATCCAGCACTGGATGATCAGCCTTGAGAAGCACATCATTTGTGAGGGCATCCAGCCGGCTTTTCTGTCTGGGCTTGCAGCTGATTTTTCTACTTACAACAATTTCAGTCTTAAATACCAAGCTGAAGACGCATGCACGTTGGAATTTATTCAAAGGTTAGATACTTGGATGCATACATTCAATTAACTTCACATTTGATTTGTGTATCACTTTTTACAATATTTTTAAAGCAGCTTTACAGAAAATGTATGTTTCATTGAAACATTTGGCCCTAGTAAACAGGGAATCTAGCATCAAATAGAGAAATTTCCTATCAAATATTTGAGCCCCAGTGAGCAGTAGGTGAATGTCAAGGAAATAAAATGTCTATCGGTGGTGAGGTGTTGGTGGAAACCTTGAAAGGAAGCAGATTCATCAAGGACTCATCTTTCTTTAGCATAAAATGATGATCATGTGCATATGTTACAGTTCTATCAGACATGGCTAAAATAGTAGTGTATAAGATGTGTTAAGTCAATGCTTGAACAAAGAGATATCTTTAATCTAGACTGAAACATCATTCAGCCCAAATGATCTGAGTGTTGGAGCTTCTTAAGAAAGCTTTCCTTTCCTGACAAAGTAAAGTGAAGTGTTCTTCATACAAGAATATAATTTTATATACTTTTAATATTTATATGTTATCCGTGAGCAGTGTTGGGCACATTACTTTAAAAAAGTAATTAGTTATAGTTATTAGTTACTTCTCACCAATAGTAACTGAGTTAGTAATTGAGTTACATCATTATAAAAGTAACTAATTACCAGGGAAAGTAACTATTGCGTTACTTTTTAAAAAAAATGTTCAAATGTCAAATAACTTTGGATGCCCCCAATATTAAATATGTTAAATTAATGAAATGGACACTAAAAAGAATAAATTATTATTATAAAACATTGTACATTAATCTACACTATTTATCTACTGACACTTAGTATCAATCAGTCAAGCATTATAATATAATATTATGATTAAGTTTTATATTATATGATGATAGAACTTTAGTAATTAGAATAACCAAGTATGAATGCATATTTGTCATCAATATAAAACGCACTAAGGATTAATGAGCTGCTGGATTCATGAATATTAATCACGTTGTCGCTCGAATTGATTTGCTGAAATCAAAACAGGGAAGATAATAGGTGAGCGCCAGCCAATGAGATTGTCGTTTGTGCATTAGTTCCGCCCACTACCAGAGAAACCGGCAATTCTTAAAAGCTGACTAATTCCAAAAGAACTCCGTTATTTTGACAGGAAAATACAACAAAGAATATCGTTTACATGTAGCGCGTCAATTCTGAATGTTATGAAAGATTCTCTTGCCCTGTATCTTTCTTTGTGTGCGTGTATGTAAGAGAAAGCGACAGCGAGTCGTGCGCTTCACACTAGAGTTTGCGGTACGTCAAATACAGCTGCACTGCGCATCCATTCAGATGAACTGAAAAATTAAATTCTAATAATATAATATGGTAACGCCACATTTTATTGTCAGTAACGGTAACGGCGTTGTAACAGGGGAAACAGTAATTCGTTTGATTACTCGTTACTGAAAAAAATAACGCCGTTAGTAACGCTGTTTATTTATAACGCCGTTATTCCCATCACTGTCTGTGAGTACCCTTTTTGATAACACTTTAGAATAGGGAACACTTATTCACCATTAACTATGACTTTTCCCTCAATAAATTCCTAATTTGCTGCTTATTAGTAGTTAGTAAGGTAGTTGTTAAGTTTAGGTATTGGGTAGGATTAGGGATGTAGAATAATGTCATGCAGAATAAGGCATTAATATGTGCTTAATTAGTACTAATAAATGGCTAATATAATGCTAATAAGCAACTAGTTAAGAGACCCTAAGATAAAGTGTTACCATCTTTTTTCCCCTCCACACTAATTCTAAACACACACATTTGTTTTTCAGGTGGTTCATCGAGATAAATCCGGAATAGGGGACCAAGGCTGGAGGAGTCATATCAAAGTGGACGGGGAAGGTCACCCAGACAAAAAAAAAAAACGTGAACCCTCGTGTCTCCAGTCTACTTAAAAAAATTGATGGATTTTGAGTTGGATTTTATACAAGTATTACACACCACAGACCACACACACACACACACACACACACTCACATCATACACACACACATTTGTTGTGAAAAGTGGGGACATTACATAAGCGTAATGGTTTTTATATGTGGTTTTTATTTTGAAAAACTCTATGTGCTATTGCCCTACGCCTAAACCAACCCCTTACAGGAAACTTTGTGCTATTTCAGATTTTCAATACACTCCATTCTGTGTGATTTATAAGCGTTTTGAAAAGTGGGAACATGGGGTAATGTCCTGAAAAGTCACCTTCTCCTTGTAATACCTATGTCATACCCTTGTCATTATACAAATTTATGTCCTCATTTGTCACAAAAATGTGCGCGTGTGTACACACATAGTCTCTTGATCTGTATTTTTTTTTTAGGTATTCATTAATTTCTATTCACTCAAAAACATTTACTCAGGTGTTCTCTGTTTTTCACTTAATCTTTGTGTCCAGAGTAAATTTTTTGGACAGCCTGCGTGATCTATTAGAATGAATTGTTAAAGAGTTAAAGCAATTTATTTGTCATTTATACTTCTGAAATGTACATTTATTTGTCATAATTGTAATAAGTTTTGGGCTTTATTTTACAATTTGTTTTCATTTTGTACCAATGTTCTGTAAGTCAGAATATGATTTGGGGAATATGTTTATTTCTGTTATGACCACTTCTTCCCCTTAAATTTTAATTATTGTCTTTAATGTTTTTTCTAAGAAAGTTTTTATTTTTTTATTAGAATTTTTTTTTAAATAAAGCAAAACAAGTTTTGAATCAACACTTTAAAGCTGCTTTACTTGTGTTACATTTCAAGTCACTATTTCAAAGGGTACACACACACATATATATATAAACCAAGAAGAAAATGTTGTCCTTTTTAGCAGGCCATTACTCAGTAGCGTACACAGTGCTATAGTATATTTGTATTGTAGTTTACACATTGTTAGTTTAGTTGTGAAGAAGAGCAAAAAAAGTGTTATGCTGTATTTGCAAAAACAATAGCTAACTGTAAATTTCACCAACAGTAAGACACAGTTAATTTTACAGTAACTTGCTGGCAAACGTGCTGCCATTTCTTTACCGTTTTTTTTTTATAAACAGTAACCAACTGTAATTTTACCCAACAGTAAGATACTGTTAATTTTACAGTAACTTGCTGGCAACCAAGCTGCCAGTTCTTTACTGTTTTTTAACAGGACAATTTTTAACAGTGAGAATTCTTGATTGTTTTAAGTCATAGTGGTATAGTGACAGGCTATTTTCTACATGTAGCTCTTAATTTTTAGCGTGTGTCCTTTCAAACGTGTTTAAGGTTAAAATGATAAAGATAATTTCTGTTCCTGATGGCCTTTTTTGTTGATATTGCTTGCGTTAAATGGTTTCGGTTTGACTCTGTCTGATCTTTATAGAATTCTTATTGGAAGCTGTTAAAATTTGAGATTTAGATTAATGTTAATGAAAGCTAGAACTTGCAAAGCCAAGTATTATATTTTAGGAGAACTCAACATTGTTAAGAATTGTCTGCCATTTCTAGACTTTTCTTATGTAATGTAATCCCCTTATCTGTATTGTTCCTGTATTTGTAAATGTTTGTTTGTCTTGCATATAAATACAGAAAAAATGCCTACTCATGATTTCTGATTGGCAGTTTAGAAAAGCCTTAGCAAGATGCAATCAAAATAAAACATGTCAAGTCACCTTTATTTATATAGCGCTTTTAACAATACAGATTGTGTCAAAGCACTTAACAGTATCAAATTGGAGGATAGAGTGTCAGTAATGTATAATGCTAAGATTAAACACTCAATTTTCAGTTAAAGGCATTTCATTATTGAATTCAGAGATGTCATTGTCTAGCTTAGTTTGGTTTAAATAGTATCTGTGAAATCAAATCGGTGATAATCGTTAGAAATTAAGTGTCCCCAACTGAGCAAGCCAGAAGCGGCAGCAGGGTGACATTGATTCAATGTTGAAATTCCATCAGAATCATCATTTTGGTTGAGGTTGAAAATTCAGTGCTAAATAATATTGGATCAATGTTGATAATTCAATGCTTTTCAGTGTTGAAAAAACAAATATTGAATCAATGTTGATTTTTGGTCAGCATTTCACTGGTGAAACTTTAGACTGTCAATCCCTCATTCAGCACTTAAATATGGTACATTTTCCTAGTGAGCACATACTCATCAAACAACAAATTCTGCAAATTTTGTAAACTCGTCACCACTAGCAGCACCGTTAAATAAATAAAACTGTCTGCTGGGTGTGTGGATTAACAAAGAACTGTGAGCATTAGATAGAACTCAGATAAACCAGCTGAATATTATTATTATTATTATTATCAGCAGCAGTAGTAATGTTTTCACATTAGTAATTAATGTGTTCATTACCTGTTTTTGGCTAGCTAGAGGAGTAGATTCAGCCAGAGACTGATGATGAGTAAATGTTCCAATGAATGTCCTTATAATTCTTGTGGTCATCCAGTTCATTAACTTAAATTAAACGTTTTTATTTTAAAATTATAATTAAACATTTAAATGATAATTATATTTATATTATTTATAATTTATATATTCATTATAATTATTAGATTTAAATCATGTGGAATTTACATACATTTAATGAATCTAAGGAGAATAGAGAGAATTCAGAGGGTTTTTTCATGCGCCACAATCCAGTCCGTTAGGTGGCAGTAATGCAGCTAAAGCTGGCTGCCAACCGCCAATCAAATCAAAGCGCGGGATAACAGATTTCAAATGCGAGACGGACGGAGACCAGGCCTAAAGGATAACAGCAAACTGTTTTTAGAGGCAAGTAATAGAGTACTAAAAAAAAAAAAAAAAAACACTTTCAAGACATAAAACATATCGCATAGAAATAATTATATATATATATATATATATATATATATATATATATATATATATATATATATATATATATATATATATATATATATATATATATATATACATATATATATATACATACATATACACACACACACACACGTACATATATATACATATATATATCATTGTAACTTAACTTACTTTCTTTACAGAGAGTATGACGACAGTTGACAGATGTTGATCCTTCACTTAGCTACGAACACAACGGATTCACCTCAGAGAAAAGAAGTAGTGATTTCATTTCGCGTATATTTCACTATTCTTCTTCCGTTATAACTTATGTGTTTTTCTGGACAAGTCCGAGTGAACTGCGAGTCTGCGACGAGTCACATGAACGCGCGCCGTCCAGACCAACGAACGGCCAAGGTAAGAATTTCATTAAATATATTTCACTTTGTTCTTCCACCAAACCCTACCAGAAACAATAGTGAGAGTGTAATGTGTGTGTTTGAACACTGTGTGTGACAGCACATGCAGGCTGATCGCGATTTTGACTTTTCTTCCTGAAAAAAAAAAAAAAAAAAAACCTTAAAACATATTTCTACAAACTTATTCTAGTCATCGACCTTATTTGAATTTCGTGGGAGGGAAAACCTTGCATTGTTTGATTTTATGTCATTTTTATGTTATGTGAACAATTTTATATATTACTTTTGTTTTACTGTACTCCTGTGACACACCTTAAAGGGATTTCTCCCCAAAATGAAAATGTGCTGTTAATTTACTCACCCTCAGGTCATCCAAGGTGTGGGTGACTTTTTTTTTCTCCAGTATAACAGTAAAGAAGACAAAACTAATTACAACCAATATTTGGTTAACCTAATGTTTTAAGCTATGTTTTTCATTCTTCATTTTTCCCTTTTTGTAGGCCCATCAGAGGGACATTTCCTTGGTTTGCTCACATCAGGTAAGAATGAATTTCTGTTGATTGTTACCTGTGACAGGTGTTGCATACTCTTCATTTTTACTTTTACCTTTTTAAATCTAGGTCAGAGGATGGAATCTCCCAGATCAAGGTTAATAATAAAAGGCAAGTCATTATTAAATGTACAAAATATATGTCTTAAAGCATCTTAATCTTTTATTTTGTAAAGGGAAATAAGATGCATTTTAAGCTATTTATTTAAGCTGCGGCAGTAAATAGTAAAAGAGTTATAGTCTCATCTCCCGTCCTCAGGCCCCGTCCCAGAATGTTTTAGATGTCTCACTAATTAAAACACCTGGTTCAGCTGTAACATTCTGGGAGGGGGTCCTGAGGACTGGAGCTGAGAAACTCTACACTAACGGTTATGAAAAATGAACGCTGTGTATCATAGAAGTTGTTTATATACTGTGGGGTTTTTTTTTTCCCTCAAACTGCTTTCCCATTGCTTATTCTGAAGTGACTGGAATACTGGCTGAACTAGTGTCTGGAGGTCTGTTTCATGAGATGCAGCTACCAGAGCGGATTCCTCAAAGTGAAGATGACAGATGTGTGATGGTAATTTACATTAAGATTGATTTATTTTTGTTTTATTTATTTATTTATTGACAAAAGCATGTTTTTCATTCAACATGGAAACTACATTCCCATGATATTTATTTGTAACCTATCCATGTTTTGTGCAAATATATGTTCCTGACACTTATAGGTTGGCTGTTTTTCTGTTGGAGGAGCATCAGTTGAGGCATATATTAGGATGCTGGGCTGTACTCTAACCAATGAGCCGGCTTCTCAGATGAACTGGGCAGTAGGAGACCAAAAGATCAGCATGAACAACAACAACAAAAAAACTCATTTAGAGACACCAGGCTCCAAGATGAGCATGGTAAGTCTCCACATGGGTCCTTTGGTCTTAAATTCAGTTTGATCAAATTTAAATCCATTAAAAGTCTTAAATATCTTAAATGGAATGAGAAAATCCTTAGTTATGTTTTCAAGAGGTCTTAAATTTGGAGACAGAAAAAAATCAGGAATTGCAAAATGGCCTAATATGATTATTAAGGGTTAAGGCCCGTTCAGACCAAGAGCGATAACTTTAAATATAACTATGTTCATCTGTTTATTCTAAGCACACTCATCTGCTTTTTAGAACTCTATCTTTATCGTTATCTTTAGTGTTATCGTCCTTGGTGTGAACAGGCCTTCAGTTCACTCAAAACTGTTGTTCCAAACCTGTATCAGTTTTGTTTTGTGTTTTTTTTTTTTTTTTTTTTTTTTTTTTCAAAAGAAGCTATGTTGAAGAATATTGGTAACCCAACAGCTGACGGAAACCATTGTCTTCCATTGTACAGGGAAAAATCCTATGGAAGTTCATGGCTACCATCAACTGGTTACCAACATTCTTCAGAATATCTTATTTTATGTTCAACAGAAGAAAGAAACTCATACAGATTTGGAACATTTATATATTGACTATATACTCTTTGAGTTTGTATGATATTTAATTTATAAACAATATAGAGCGAGGCATTATCATTTATATCAGTATACAGTAGTTAGATATTACAAGCACATCTTAAAAATAGAGGGCACAGAGTGAGCTGCTGTGAGGAATTTGTTCCAAAAATGAAAAATTTATATTAAGGGTTTCAAAATAATATGTATGTCTATAGGTGCTTAATTTCTATTTAATTTTAATATAGTCTTAAATTTGAATTCACCATGTTTTAGCTTGAATGTAAACCTTTTATCAAATTTCAATTTGCACTTAATTTTATAGTACATTAAGTCACATTTCCAAATACTTTGGACCCACCTTCTTTCAGTTATACACTACTAATCAAACGTTTTACAACATTGTGCAGGTTTAAAGGTGCTGTATGTAGGATTTTGACTATACTAAAGCATAAAAATACCATAATATGTTTGTAGATATTTAAGAAACATGCTAATTTAACATACTTGTTTATCTGAAAAACAATGCTACAGCCAGTTATTCTCCTTTGAAAATGAGCATTCCGGCCCGGAATGACTGTGTTTGTTACGGTTTGTGAAACCCACCCACTGCCAGTTTACCCAATTGTATTTCGGCACAGAGGGTTGCCACTTGGCGGAAAACACAGCGTATTTAATTTCATTCGTCGGCATGTGCACTCGTTTCTGTTGGTGTTTGTTAATCTGGCAACCTGCGTGTGCGTCAAATCTGAGGAGGAGGGGCCGGGTGAAAAAAAAACGTCTCCAATATTTTGAATTTGGACTGCAATACCTAGTTCAACCGCTGGGTGTCAATCCTACATATAGCACCTTTAACATCCTGTTTGTTTTTCTACTTTAGATGCCTATCAACAACGAGGGAAAGTTGAGAAAAAGGAGGCCTGCTGTGACGGTGCAAAAATGGCTCGGTTGTGGTCCTGGACGGCTTGTGGGCATTACCTTGTGGTGGAAAGCCCTGAGTTCATCAGACTATCTTTTTAATGAGGAGTAAAGGCATCTTTTTTGAATCAGAAAAGTAGCTTCAATCCATGAAAGCTTCAAGTCCTAAACGGCAAACTGGTAATGTTTCAGTCTGTAGTACTTTAGTGTTTCTGCCTTTGATGGTGAGTTTTCATTTGCATTAGTAATTAATCTCCATTTTGCAGATGCAGTTTGCATTTGTTAGGCCTATATGGGTCAGTTTTACAGGCTCTTCTCCTGGCATTTGCTTTATAAATTCAGAAGGAACTGTTCCATGTAATTAAGTCACTTTGTCATTCATTTGACCATATTCTGTATGTAAATTGTATTTTAAGCTGTTTCCCAGTTTCACAAGGTTGTGATTTTTTTTTTTTAAAGAATCACACGTTTTACTTGAATATAATGTTATTTTCCTGTTTAAATAGGGTGGGGGCAAAAATAAATATTTTTACATGTAAACTGACTGATATTGTTTACTTTGAGTGACTTTTTTTATTTTAAAACCATATTAATTGCAGTTCTGCATGTTCTCTGACTGAAAGGAGTAAAAAGCAGGATTGATTTGATAATGTTTCTATGTTGATTCAATGTTAAATAAGTGATTTAATTTACGTTGAAGAAATGTTGATTTTATGACCATCTTGATCGATTTTTGATTGATTTTTCATCGTTGAAATAACATTATTTCAGGGTGCAAACCTGATGAAAAATCAATGATAAACTTCAACGTTGATTCAATGATAATTTGATTGATTCATCAACATTGATTCAATGTTGATTCAGTGTTGGTCTGCTATCTGGGAAGGAACCAAAACTCCCTCTGTGACAGAATGGAGAAAAAAAACCTTGGGAGAAAACAGCCTCAGTCAGGATGCCAGTTCTCCTCTGGCCAGACAAAACCCGCAGTTCAAAACTTTATATTTCTATTTTTTATTTTGTTGCAATTTCTAACAATAATAGTATTATGTAGTTAGGTATTTTATTATATTTATGACATGTCTGGGTCATATTTCACAAAATCTCAAAATAAAAAATCCCCCAAAATAAAATTTTAAGTTTATCATTTATTTTACAAACAATGAAGTTTGAGTATATTTTTGTCATCTTTGAATATTTTTGTAAATATCTTTTTCTTTTTTTTTTTTTTGCTTTTGTCATGAAGATAATGTCATAATTTAAAAATCCAACCAGGCTCAACCCAAGTCTTGCTCAACATATGTAAAACGCTCTCGGTTACTAACGTAACCTCGGTTCCCCGAAATGAGGGAACGAGACATTGCTATGAGAAATACCTTTTCCTCGAATACTACTGAAGCCTTATTGAATCACGCCAGTAAAACTGGCCAATGACGTTCAAGCGCGCGAAATATGAGCGGGATCCCACTCTATATAAGGTAGTGCTTGTACGTCATCCATTCAGAATCTTTGACTGAAGCAACTTGGCATTCTAAGATCCTAAGATCGGTGTCACGGCAATAACAGCAATGTCTCGTTCCCTCATTTCGGGGAACCGAGGTTACGTTAGTAACCGAGAGCGTTCCCCTTCAATTCGGTCACTCTACATTGCTATGGGAACGTTTAAATCCCCCCGCCGTGTCACAGCGATGGAACCTGGTTCGACAAGTATGTCAAGTTTCACATCCAGAGCCGTAATGAGAGCGGCAATGATATTGACGGTCTTCGTAAACACAGCTCAGGTCTACAGGACCTAGTCGAAACCATGTAAAAGTCAGGGGGGTGCGGCAGCAAGACGATGCTGTGTCACACCAGGGGCGGAGTTAACTCCGGTGAAACAGAGAAAGTGAAATGGCGGCGGCTTCGGCGCTTTCACATATAGATTAATTGTAATTGTCTAATTTTAATGAAATCATATTATGATGCACTGCCGTATCGGTATGATGGTGACCAAGCCCTAAAAGACGTGGTGAACTATGCCATAACACTGTGATAACTGACGGGGACAGCATTGAATTGGTGGTGCATTAATACAGGGTGTATACGACCTAGTTGAAACCACTCTGATACACGTCTCAGATCATACCTGAGGTTGAGTAGGCGCGTGCACTGACAGCACATGCGAGGCAAGTGACGACACATCTAGGTTATAAAACCTCACGAAAGTGCTGGGTGACAACCAGCCTGCCCCCAAACAAATGTCCTGAATAGACATGCCATTTGCCCAGGCCCACGAGGACGCGAGTCCGCGGGTTGAGTGGGCCCGAACCCCTATAGGACATTCCACGCCCTTAGAGCTGTAAGCCAAAGCAATTGCGTCGACGATCCAGTGTGACAGCCTTTGCTTGGACACAGGCAATCCTTTTGTACGTCCACCAAAACATACAAATAGCTGCTCCGAGAGTCTGAACTGTCTAGAGCGCTCGATATAAGTACGCACCGTGCGTACAGGGCACAGCAGGAGTGTATTAAGCGGCTCCGTCCCAGCCGGTGTTTCGGGGCGGAAAGCAGATAGTGTTATGACCTGCGCTTTAAATGGAGTCGAAAGCACTTTAGGCACATAACCTTTTCTAGGCTTCAAGGTGAGTCTGCAATCACCTGGTCCGAATTCAATACACGAGTCGTCAGTTGAAAGCGCCTGCAGGCCAGCGCGAGCAGGAGCGCTGTCTTGAGAGAGAGCGCTCGCAAGCTCGCTGATTGTATGGGATCGAACGGGGGTCCCGTGAGGGTTGGTATTGGACAGCTGATTGGGTCTTCGCCCCGCGATACGCACCAACTTGAAAAAACTCTCCATTTATGTGCGTAAAGACTAGGGATGTCCCGATCAGGTTTTTTTGCCCTCGAGTCCGAGTCAGAGTCATTTGATTTTGAGTATCTACCGATACCGAGTCCCGATCCGATACTTCTATAATGCATTAAAAAAAAAGAATAACGCCAGTTTCACACCGCACACGTAAGCAGGGCGTAAGCAGGGCGTAAGCAGCGCGTATTTTTTTCGGCGCCCATGTTAACAGATTAGAGCATTCACACCGTACGCAGAGGCGGCGCGGCAGCGCGTAGCAGGAGCAGAGCAGAAGCGGCAGTGGCGCGATAGTTTCGGCGCCGAGTCTATTTTTGCTGCGCCGCTTACGCTGAATTAAAGCCACAGCGCATTTTTCTTGATCAAAATTGACCTGATTAACATGAAAAATGACACATTTCACCATAAAATCATGTGAGATGTTTAGTGTTTCACAATCACGGGGTAAAAGGCACACTGTATTGATATGAAGAAAAAAAAAATTGATACTGTCTAAATTAATACTTGTTCAGATCAATCACTTTAGCAAAGTTTGTACTAGGCTATTTTCTGCTTATTTTGATAAATAATGTTCAGTAAATATACTGTCATTAAAATGTTAATATAAATATATATATATTAAAATACAGAAACAAAATAAAAAGTAAAGATTCTGAAAGCATTGAAGGAGATCCCATAATAAGTTCATATAGATTTACAGTAGTAACAACAAGTTTTATTTTATTATTAAAATATGATTAATATGTTTTTAAATATGATGGTTTCATTATAAACATGGTGATTATCTCTAAGGTGGACACCCAACATAATAGGCTATATGATACCATATGAACCATGTCATGTCAACAGTTGGAAAAGTCAGCCATCTATTAATTAGCATGTTAATTATTGTGCCTTTCGCCCCAACAGCAGGGGCGCTTTTTACCCCAAATACCATACTTTTACATTTTCTTCTAGTTATTGAAAAACTGTTGCTTTAATTATCTTGAACCAAACTGGTAATCCTTAAGACCTTTGTCTCAAAATATATTCAATAATTTTAGCGATTCTCATTTTCTACTTAAATCTACAACATTTAAAATACAAAACGTCAAATATTAGATTTAGCACAGAATCAACTACACGAAAACACATCACTGCCAGGAGTTATTGCCCAAACTTTAAAGACCTGTTTAAATGATTAAAAACTAGAGGCATTTATTAACTTTAAGATTACTTTTTATCATGTAAACTATATGTACAGCATGTTATATACATGTGACAGAGGGGAACACGGCCGCATCACAGCATGCTGCCCATATCAAAGCACATGACAGACAGCTGTTGGAGAACACCTGAAAAGCGTGACCGAATGAACGATACTCGTCTGTATTTGCAGTACACAAGCCGCTTCTGCGCTGCCTCTGCTCTGCTTACACGTGTGGTGTGAAACCGGCATAACTCTGTGCCACCGCATAACTATAGCTGTGTTAAAAAAGAATGAGAATATATATACATATATATCCGAGTCCTGATTGGGAGGTAACGTCCGATTCCGATCGAGTCTGAAACCACGTGATCGGCCAGACATGAAGGCTCCATGACTCTGGATTTGGGTGCCAAATCGTTCCTTGTGCTTGAGAGAGGAGGTCTGTCTTCAGTGGGATAATCCATGGGGGGGCTACCAGCATCTCCACCAGTTCTGGGAACCACGGCTGATTGGGTCATTTCGGTGCCACTAACAGAACAGATTCCTTTTCCTCTCTGATTTTGCAAAGCACGCGAGGCAGAAGCTTCACTGGAGGAAAGGCATACTTGCGTACTTTCGGCCAGCTGTGAGCTAGTGCATCCCCTCCCAGAGGAGAGTGTGTCAGTGAATAAAACAGCGGGCAGTGAGTGTTCTCCGCTGATGCGAAGAGATCCACACCTCTGCCCTGCCGAATACACTCCAAATCATATTGACTGTCAGAGGGTGCAATCTCCACTCCCCGTGGATTATCCCGCCCCTCGACAGTAAATCCGCGCCGTAGTTCAGGCGTCCGGGGACATGTACTGCCCGGATGGAGAGGAGGTGTCGATCTGCCCACAGAAGGAGGTCTCTCGCCAGTTGCAGCAGTGGTCGTGAGTTTACACCGCCTTGGTGATTTATAAACGCTACTACTGTCATGCTGTCCGTCCTGATGAGAACGTAACGTTGAAGAATGTCTGGAAGAAAGCACTCGAGCGCTAGGTGAACAGCAGAGCTCCAGCTGTGCCATGACTTCTCCGTTTCTGACCACGTCCCGAAGGCTGGTCTGCCATCGCATACGGCTCCCCAGCCCGTACTCGACGCATCTGTCGTAACATTCTTTCTCCTGATCACTTGACCAATACGAACACCCCGGCGATACAGAGTCATATCGCGCCAAGGGTTCAGTGTATGCAAACAGTTGCACGTCACTTTGATGTGCAAGGTGCCCGTGCGCCATGCATTCTGTGGCACCCGGTTCTTTAACCAGAGCTGAAGCGGACGCATATGTAGGAGCCCTAGGTTGCACACTGTCGAGGCAGCAGCCATCTGGCCGAGGGTCCTCTGAAAGCATTTCAGCGGGGGAAAACGCCCTAATTTGAAGACTGCGAGAGAACTGATCAGTTTTTGTAAGCGCTCCTCCGACAGACGCACTCCCATATTGATTGAGTCCAGCTCCACTCCTAAAAAGGAGATTTTCTGGCTCGGTATCAGCATGCTCTTTTGGATATTTACAGTCAGTCCTAAGCTCTGAACATGAGCGAGGAGTCTGAGTTTGTCGCTGAGCAGCACACTCTCTGATTGGGCTAACACTAGCCAGTTGTCGAGATAGTTCAGGATGCGCATTCCGCTCTGCTTCAGAGGAGAGAGAGCAGTGTCCATGCATTTCGTAAACGTACGAGGGGCCAGACGTAAGCCGAAGGGCAGGATCGTGAATTGGTACGCTATCCCTTTGAATGCAAATCTCAGGAAGCGCCTGTGGCGGGGGGCTACCTGAATGTGAAAATAAGCATCCTTTACATCCACGGAGATAAACCAATCTCCCGGTCTGATATGTGAGAGGATTTGTCTCAGCGTAATCATTTTGAACGAGCGCTGTATACTGTATACGGTCTGCGAAAGAACTGAAGCGTGTAGCCGTTCTTTATTGATTTCATAACCCACTCTGATACCCCTGGCAGTCCCTGCCACGCTTCTGTGAACTGTGACAGCGGGCGAGGCGGACTGCACACCGTGAGGAATAACTCGCCGTTGGGGGGCGGGGAGTTTAATACCACACGAGTGTGAGAGTGAGTGATGTGGGAGAGGGGAGTGAGAGGAGGAAAATTGCCCTGATATTGAGGTGATTTTTGTATTTTTTTTTACTTTATTGCACTGCACTGTGGAACAGTCAAAACACAAACATGACAATCGTTCTTGCCGCCCGCGACAGGCAGGGGGGCGTTGCGAACACACACAGCGGAGCGAGCAGACTTTCTCAGTGGTTCGTCTTCAGCGCTGAGTGCAGCTTTCCTCCTCCGAGAGACAGCATCAGGAACGCGGCTTTGATCCCGGAGCTGGTGGCCTGCCGTCTCTGTCAGGGCGGGGTTTCTGGCCCTTGGAGCCCTGGCGGCGCTTCGGCCATGGCTGTCTTGGTCTCACCGCTGGCTCATGCTCGCGCCGAACAGCAGTAGGAGGGGCGAACGGTCTTCCCGCGCGCTGCGCTGAGGAGGAGTTGGAATGCGCAGGAGGGTTCGCGCCGGCGCGCTTTGGTAAGAAGTGGCTAATGGCCTTCGATTGCTTCTGCGCTTCAGCGAAGCGCTCGGTGAACGTCTCTACCGCCGCTCCAAAGAGACCTGAGGGATTCATGGGAGCGTCCAGAAGAGCCGTCTTCTCTGAGTCTTTCAACTCGGTCAGAGTCAGCCACAGGTGACGATCCAGCACCACAAGATTACCCATATTGCGGCCGATCGCTCGAGCTGTAACCTTCGTCGCTCTGAGGGCCAGATCTGTTGCGCGTCGGAGCTCTTTGAAGACTTCAGGGTCCGGGCCACCTTCATCCAGGGACTGAAGGAGCTTGGCCTGATGCACCTAAAGTAAAGTATCGTCATCACATGCAGTGTTTAAGCTGCCTGGCCTGCCACTGAAAAAGCCTTGCCAGCGAAGTTTGCGGTGGCTCGGCAAGGTTTAGATGGGAGAGACGCGTTGTTTCGCACCCTCCAGTTTGCCACGGCTGCAGGACAGAGGTGGGCAGCGACGGCTTCCTCCACAGGGGGGAGTTTAACATACCCCGCTCGATCAGCACCATCCACAGATGACAGAAGGGAGGATCCCGGATTGTGCACTCGACTGGTGAGCGGCGCATTCCACGACTTCGCTATCTCGTCGTGTACCTCCGGGAAAAAGGGGCCGGGCCTCCGCGGGGCATCCTTTCGGCCACAATCCGACTGGAGGAACCACTCGTCCAGACGGCTTCTGGCCGGCTCGGTAGGAGGCGCCCACTCCAGACCGAGCTCATCAACTGCCTTGGTCAGGACGCGGAGGAGCTCAACATCACTCTGATGGAGGTCCCCAGCGTCGCTGATGGGCGCAGTGTAATCCAGTGGGCTGTTGGACCACTCCTCTCTCGCAGATGCTGCCACCGAGATGGCATCATCCTCATCCTCCTCCGTGGCTCTGAAAGACACTACATCTTGTGCGCTGGGGGAGGGGCGGAGATTAGCGGCCATGAAGCGCACTGGAAGGGGACCTGCAGCAGGGGGGTGAGGAGCGCGTGGGCACTGAGCCGGCGCGGTCTCGTCACCCGACCCAGACAGATCCGCATCAGTAACTCGCGGCACCTTACTCCTTGGCTCAAAAGAGGCTGCAGAGGAAGAGCGCGGCAGAGCTAGATGGGCGAGTTCATCACCTTGGACGATGGCCACACGGAGCCTGAGAGTCCGGAGACTCATATCTCCGCAGTGGGGGCAGTCCGACCCCCCAAGCGCTGCCTCTGCGTGGGCGCGACCCAGGCAGAAAACGCACAATTCGTGGCCATCAGAGGGTTCGATTGGCTCTACGCAGGAGAGGCAATCGCGAGAGGTCATCTTTTGTCCGTCCGAAGCTCACCGGAACACAGCAGGGGAAGAAAAGGCATGTCCGCTGCAGAGTGTAGATCATGGTGAGTAGGTAGATTTCTTAATAGGCTTCTTGCTGAAGGAAAAAATTCTGAATGGATGACGTACAAGCACTACCTTATATAGAGTAGGATCCCGCTCATATTTCGCGCGCTTGAATGTCATTGGCCGGTCTTACTGGCGTGATTCAATAAGGCTTCAGTAGTATTCGAGGAAAAGATATTTCCCATAGCAATGCAGACTGACCGAATTGAAGGGGAACATCAAATACTGTATGTTCTGACTGATGGTGTTTTACATGTTTACTATGGACTGATAAATTGTCTGCTAGAATCAGAGGCTACATTCACACTGTCAGTTTTTGGGATTGACAACCACATTTTCTTTACAGGTATGAGTAGTGCTGGGCGGTATACCGGTGTTTATTTTTGTTATGATATGAATTTTTAAAATACCGCAATACATATGTCGCTTAAACAACGTTCAGAACGCGACACTGTTTGAGAGGGGTCCCTTTTCACTGTTGCACTAAGCGTTGTTACTAAGCGTTGTTACTAAGCGTGACGCTGAAGATGGATAGGATAGACGTAAATTCTGAAACTGAAGCTGCAGAACTAGTAGAACATGAGTAGAACTTATCCAGAATATCCACATTGACTGCCACAAATATACACCGCCCTCTGCCATCAGCTCCCGCGTTTCACACACACACACGAGCATGACTTTAGCACTAGATTTAGCAACTTTCAGACCCTTTAAACAGCTTTTTCCCATAGAATATACATACTGACAAACTGGCTCGATTGCTCCTGTCTGCTGCTGAGAGGTTTGTGATTGTAGCTCCATGTAGCTTCGCTTTTCTGCTGAAACTCTTCTTATAACTCTCTGATCTAATTATCACTCTCTGTTGTTTAAAGTGATAAAATATAACTTAATTCCCTCCATATTTCTGATATTATCTATCAAACTAATCTGACTAATTTGATCGTTCGCTTTTAATCTAAAATTGCGAGTTGCAATGCGTGAGCCATGCTTTAGCATTCATTAGCCGGTTATAGCTTGTCATTCACGTTTCCACTCGCGTTCCACTCGCCTATTATTGTTTTCTTTTTTTCCTCGCTCCGTTTCATCTCTCTCTCACTCCATTTGAATTCACAAGTTCATCAAACAAGAGTGGTAAGTGAATCATTCATCTATCACTGTGAGTAATGGTTTCTCCTTCTCTTGTTATTTGCACTTCATGAATATGTACAATTTATCTCTCTCTGTTGGCGATGAGGGATTCACATGTGATAAATGCAGGGATATAGTTGACAGTGACAACTGACAGAGAAGATTTTTGAACTAGAGCCATGCATCCAAACTTTAACTGAGGACAGTAAGAATGTGAGGGCTGTAGCTATGGCTTTAGATGCGACTAGTTCAGCAAGTCATGGACATTGTTCGGTTCTGTTAGAGCCCGTGCAGCAGGGCAACTGGGTGAGGCGGCATAGTCGCGGGTCCGTTCCAATCAAAATATCAAACAGGTTCTCCCCACTCAGTGACACACCCACTGAGAAACTTGATGAATGTGCTCTAGTAATTGGGAATTCTATTGTACCGAACGTGAAAATAGAGACACCAGCCACCATAGTCCATTGTTTACCGGGAGCCAGAGCGCCTGACCTCCTGGCAAATTTAAAAGTGTTGGCTAATGCTAAAAGTAAATTCAGTAAGATTGTTTCATACTAACTGGGGCCCAGGTCAGGAAGCAGACAGACTGGCTAAACCGACCATCTGCAAGCCGCCTCACGTCACAGAAGTCAGTTAATTCTCAGCACATAGAGACTCCTTCACCTAGATATCACACTATAGAGACTGTGTCTGTTCCCCAAACTAGAAAATACAGAAAACATCCAAACCAAATTAAGAGTAACAATTTGATTGATGTTAAACAAATAAAAAAACAATACACAGAAACAATTGATAAAACTTGGCTTACTGAATATCAGGTCCCTTTCTACAAAAGCACTTTTTGTAAACGATTTAATCAATGATCATAACCTAGATTTGCTCTGTTTGACAGAAACTTGGCTAAAACCAGATGAATACATTACTTTAAATGAGTGTACCCCCCAAGATTACTGCTATAAAAATGAGCCACGTCCAAAAGGTAGAGGGGGAGGTGTTGCTACAATTTATAGCAATATTCTCAGTATTTCTCAGAGTGCAGGTTTTAAGTATAACTCGTTTGAAGTTATGGTGCTGCGTATAACATTATCTAGAGAAACATGTGTTAGTGATAAATCCCCTGTGATTTATGTTTGTACTGGCTACTGTATACAAGCCACCAGGGCACCATACAGACTTTATTAAAGAATTTGCTGATTTTCTATCTGAGTTAGTACTGGTTGCAGACAAAGTCTTAATTTGTTGACGATTTTAATATCCATGTCGAAAAAGATGCATTAGGATCAGCATTCATAGACATTCTGAACTCTATTGGGGTTAGACAACACGTTTCAGGACCTACTCATTGTCAAAATCATACTCTAGATTTAATATTGTCACATGGAATTGATGTTAGTGGTGTTGAAATTCTGCAGCAAAGTGATGATATCTCAGATCATTATCTAGTCTTGTGTATCTAGTTTCTCTCTTTTCTAGCACTTTAGATACAGTTGCTCCTTTATGCTTAAGGAAGATCAAAGAAAACAGTCTGACTCTGTGGTATAATGAGCACCCTAATGAGAGCAGCCTGAAAAATGGAGTGCAGCTGGAGGAAAATAAAACTAGATGCATTTCATTTAGCTTGGCAGGAAAGTACCCTATCCTACAGAAAAGCTTTAAAAACCGTTAGATCTGATTACCTTTTGACTCTTCTAGAAGAAAACAAACATAACCCCTGGTATTTATTCAATACAGTGGCTAAATTAGCAAAAAATAAAGCATCAACAGGTGTTGGCATTTCCCAAGAGCACAGCAGTGATGACTTTATGAACTACTTTACATCCAAAATCGATACTATTAGAGATAAAATTGTAACCATGCAGCCGTCAGCTACAGTATCGCATCAGATAGTGCACTATAGATCCCCTGAGGAAAAATTATCTACTATAGGAGAGGAAGAATTGTATAAACTTGTTAAATCATCTAACCCAACAACATGTATGTTAGACCCTATTCCATCTAAACTACTAAAAGAGCTGCTTCCAGAAGTCATAGATCCTCTTTTGGCTATTATTAATTCATCATTGTCATTAGGATATGTCCCCAAAACCTTCAAATTGGCTGTTATTAAGCCTCTCATTAAAAAACACAACTTGAACCCAAAGATCTAGCTAATTACAGACCGATCTCAAATCTCCCTTTTCTGTCAAAGATGCTAGAAAAGATAGTATCCTCACAATTATATTCCTTCTTAGAGGAAAATGATATCTGTGAGGAATTCCAGTCAGGATTTAGATCGTATCATAGTACTGAGACTGCTCTCATTAGAGTTACAAATGACCTGCTTCTATCATCTGATCATGGTTGTATCTCTTTATTAGTTCTACTGGATCTTAGCGCTGCATTTGACACTATCGACCACAACATTCTTTTGAATAGACTAGACAACTTTGTTGGCATTAGTGGAGGTGCCTTAGCATGGTTCAAATCGTACTTATCTGACCGCCATCAGTTCGTAGCAGTGAATGAAGAGGTATCATATCGATCACAAGTGCAATATGGAGTACCTCAAGGCTCAGTACTAGGGCCGTTACTATTCACGCTTTACATGTTACCCTTGGGAGATATTATCAGGAGACATGGCGTTAGCTTTCACTGTTATGCTGATGATACTCAGCTCTGTATTTGTTCGCGGCCCGGTGAAACACACCAAATTGAGAAACTAACGGAATGTACAGGTGCTGGTCATATAATTAGAATATCATCAAAAAGTTGATTTATTTCACTAATTCCATTCAAAAAGTGAAACTTGTATATTATATTCATTCATTACACACAGACTGATATATTTCAAATGTTTATTTCTTTTAATTTTGATGATTAGAGCTTACAGCTCATGTAAATCAAAAATCAGTATCTCAGAATATTAGAATATTTACATTTGAGTTTGAATAAATGACCATCCCTACAGTATAAATTCTGGCTATCCCTTGTTCTTTGAAACCACAATAATGGGGAAGACTGCTGACTTGGCAATGATCCAGAAGACGAACATTGACGCCCTCCACAAAGAGGGTAAGTCACAGAGGGTCATTACTGAAAGGTGTGGCTGTTTACAGAGTGCTGTATCAAAGCATATTAAATGCAAAGTTGACTGAAAGGAAGAATTTGGGTAGGAAAAGGTGCACAAGCAACAGGGATGACCGCAAGCTTGAGAATACAGTCAAGCAAAGCCGATTCAAACACTTGGGAGAGCTTCACAAGGAGAGAACTGAAGCTGGAGTCAGTGCATCAAGAGTCACCACGCTCAGACGTCTTCAGGAAAAGGGCTATCAAGCCACTTCTGAACCAGAGACAACGTCAGAAGCATCTTACCTGGGCTGTGGAGAAAAAGAACTGACTGTTGCTCAGTTGTCCAAAGTCCTCTTTTCAGATGAAAGTAAATTTTACATTTCATTTGGAAATCAAGGTCCCAGAGTCTGAAGGAAGAGTGGAGAGGCACAGAATCCATGTTGCTTGAAGTCCAGTGTGAAGTTTCCACAGTCTGTGATGATTTGGGCTGCCATGTCATCTGCTGGTGTTGGTCCACTGTGTTTTCTGAAGTCCACAGTCAACACAGCCATCTACCAGGAAATTTTAGAGCACTTCATGCTTCCTTCTGTTGACAAGCTTTATGGAGATGCTGATTTCATTTTCCAGCAGGACTTGGCACCTGCCCACACTGCCAAAGGTACCAAAAGCTGGTTCAATGACCATAGTGTTACTGTGCTTGATTGGCCAGCAAACTCGCCTGACCTGAACCCCATAGAGAATCTGTGGGGTATTGTCAAGAGGAAGATGAGAGACACCAGACCCAATAATGCAGATGAGCTGAAGGCCACTATCAGAGCAACCTGGGCTCTCATAACACCTGAGCAGTGCCACAGACTGATCGACTCCATGCCACGCCGCATTGCTGCAGTAATTTCAGGCAAAAGGAGCCCCAACTAAGTATTGAGTGTTGTACATGCTCATACTTTTCATTTTCATACTTTTCAGTTGGCCAATATTTCTAAAAATCCTTTCTTTGTATTGGTCTTAAGTAATATTCTAATATTTTGAGATACTGATTTTTGACTTTCATGAGCTGTAAGCTCTAATCATCAAAATTAAAAGAAATAAACATTTGAACTATATCAGTCTGTGTGTAATGAATGAATATAATATACAAGTTTCACATTTTGAATGGAATTAGTGAAATAAATCAACTTTTTGATGATATTCTAATTATATGACGATGAAGACGAGGCCACCAGCTCGCCTTCGGGGAAAAATGTGAGTCCGTGAAGGGATGTAAAAATGATGGCTCACTCGAAAAAGCACTTTTGTGCAAGGTGGAATTTATTTACAGCGCCAGAAAGATTGTCCACAGTGAAGAATATATACAAGTCCACCTAAAAATGACAAAAATCCAAAGTATCAAATAAACAACAAAAGGGAAAAATAAACCAGAAAATAATCCAACACTGATATAATCAGGTAACAAATAGGTATCCACAATATATTGAAGGGGTTTGAGGTTTTTGCTTGAGGCACCGCAGTAGCACTCTTGCATCGACTTGGTAAACAAGTACTGTCTTTCTGTTTGGCCTCAGCTTACCTAGGCCAAACCCTGCCCCCTTTTTTGGGCCACACCATACACAGGTAAAAATAACATTTAACATATCCACACCACATCTTTAGGTCATCTGTAGTACTTCATAATAATTACCTCCGATATATATATATATATATATATATATATATATATATATATATATATATATATATATATATATATATATATATATATATATATATATATATATATATTAATAAACACATAATCCCTTGAAACATAATACATTTAACACATCATTTCCACACTTAAATACACACTGAATCACCTATTCATATTAGACAATGGTTTCGTCAGCTTCCGGTTGCGCTGTGCGGCGCGACCAAGCCTGTGATGTCATAATCAACCGCCACTTGTTCGTTCGATTTGGCCGGCGCGGTGTTTCCTGCCGGAAGACTGACTACGCCCACACAGACAAACATCACAGGGACGAAACGACACAACAAGTGCAATGTAAGTGTATGAATTGACCAGGAAATGGATATGAAGGGGAGAGTGCTGCAGTGGGAAAATGTCCATGTGCTATCAGGATCGCGTGTGCACCCGCTACTCCGATAGCGGCAGCGGCAGGGAGGAACAATACGGAGGATGAATGAAGTAAGTAGGCGAGTATTTATGTATGTGTGTGCGTGCATGTGTATATGTGTGTCAGTGCTGCTTCCCCAGCGGTGGCAGCTAATGTGACTTTATCACATCACCTTCCCCCTCTCCAAGCCGCGTACTGGCCGGAAACCTGGACAGGTAGTCAGCTACCACGTTGAGTCTGCCAGGTCGATGCCGTATCTTAAAGTGGTACGGCTGCAGGGCGAGGTACCATCGTGTGACTCTGGCATTGTGGTCCTTCATGGACTGGATCCAGGTTAGAGCCCGGTGGTCAGTTTCTAGATCGAACTCTCGTCCAAGGAGGTAATAGCACAAGCTGTCCAGGGACCACTTGATGGCGAGACCTTCCTTCTCGACCGTTGAATATCTTGTCTCCCTGGGGAGTAGCTTGCGGCTGAGGTAAACAACTGGCCTCTCTTCACCTGCACTTCCCTGGGCAAGGACCGCTCCAATCCCTGTTGCGGATGCATCTACTTGCACCAGGAATCTCTGAGAGAAGTCTGGACTCTGCAGGACTGGGCTGGAGCACATCTTTTCTTTTAGGGTATTAAAAGCGGTTTCACAGTCATCGGTCCAGGGAATAGGGTTTGTCACTGTCTTGGACAGCAGGTTGGTCAGAGGAGCCGCGATGGAGGCAAAATTTGGCACAAACCTCCTGTACCAGCCCACCAGTCCTAGGAACGACCTCACTTCCTTCTTAGTTTTTGGTTGTGGGCTCCTTCGAATTGCCTCCAACTTGTCCACCTGTGGTCTCAGCTGTCCGTTGCCCAGGTGATATCCCAGGTAGTTCACCTCTTGCCTTGCCCACTCACATTTTGAAACGTTTAATGTCAATCCCGCTTCCTCTATCCTCTTAAGGGTTTGCCGGAGATGTTGAAGATGCTCTGCCCAAGAGTTGCTATGGATTACTACGTCATCCAGGTAAGCCGCAGACCAGTCTTCACAGCCTCGCAGTACCCTGTCCATCAGCCTCTGGAATGTGGCTGGTGCCCCGTGAAGGCCAAAAGGAAGGACCGTGAATTGAAATAGTCCTAAAGGTGTTCGGAATGCTGTGTAGGATCTGGACTCAGGGTTGAGGGGTACCTGCCAGTACCCCTTACACAGGTCTAGTGTGGTAATGTACTGGGCTCTTCCAATCTTTTCCAGCAGATCATCCACTCTTGGCATGGGGTATGCATCAAACTTAGATTGGGCGTTGAGCTTGCGGAAGTCAATGCAGACACGCAGGGAACCGTCTTTCTTGGGTACGATCACCATTGGGCTGCTCCACTCGCTCATTGAAGGTTTGATCACTCCTAGCTCCTTCATCATCTTGATCTCCTCCTTTAAAGGTTCCACCAGCCTCTCAGGCACCCGGTAAGGACGTTGACGTGATGGTGATGGGTTGGAAAGATGGATGGTGTGATGGGTCAGCTCAGTCCGTCCAGGCCTCTGACAGAACAAAGCAGGAAACTGGCTCAGGAGGTGCTGCAGTTCTTTACTTTTGGAGTCTTCTAGGTGAGTTAAACTCACCACAGACGGCTGTCGCTTTGCATCCTCCGATTCCTCTTCCTCTTCCACCTCCACCTTCCTTACCAGCAGTGATGTTTCTGGTCCCTTACCGGGTGGCACCTTCCACTCCTTTAAAAGATTCACGTGGTAGGTCTGCCTGGTCTTGCCCTTGTCCGGATGATGAACTTCGTACGTTACTGGTCCCATCTTGCGGACCACGGTGTATGGCCCCTGCCATTTAGCCAGTAGCTTGCTCGTTGAAGTTGGCAACAAGAGTAACACCTTCTGCCCAGCTTAAAACTGTCGTAGCCTGGCGTGTTGGTCATACCATCTTTTCTGCCCTTGTTGTTTTTCTTGTAGGTTCTCTTTAGCTTGCTCTCTGTACTGCCCCAATCGATCTCGCATCTCTAGCACGTACTGCACGATGCCTTTCTCCTCCTCCTCTGATGCAGGTTCCTCCTCCCAGCCTTTCTTCAGCAGGTCCAGGGGTCCTTGTACCTGCCATCCATAGAGGAGCTCGAATGGTGAGAATCCCGTTGACGCTTGGGGGACCTCCCGGTAAGCGAAGAGAACAAATGGTAGCCACTTGTCCCAGTCTCGACCTGTGTCTGCAACGAACTTCCGAAGCATGTTCTTGAGAGTTTGGTTGAATCTCTCCAACAGACCGTCCGTCTGCGGGTGATAGGGAGTTGTTCGGATGGCAGTAATGCCCAATTGCTTATTCAGCTGCCCCATCAGCCTTGACGTGAAGTTCGTTCCCTGGTCCGTGAGTATCTCCTCAGGTATGCCGACTCTGGAGAAGAGTTGAACCAGGGCATGAATGATCTTAGGTGTGGTGATAGAACGGAGTGGGAAGGCCTCAGGATACCTTGTGGCGTAGTCGCTGACTACCAGGATGTAGCGATGTCCAGCACTGCTCTTTTCCAACGGCCCCACAATGTCCATGGCGATCCGCCTAAAAGGTTCAGAAATGACAGGAAGAGGTTGCAGGGGAGCTCTGCCCTGCTGGGACACAGCACTTGTCTTTTGGCAGATGGCACATGCATTACAGTGTGTTTGTACGTCAGTGTATAGTGTGGGCCAGTAAAATCGTGAGCTAATGCGTGCGTATGTTTTCGGTTGGCCCAGGTGGCCAGCCCATGGAACAGTGTGTGCAAGGTGCAGAACAAGAGGACGACAACAAGATGGTACAATTAAACGCATCACATCATTAGTTTGCACATACAACACATCATTCACCACTACATGTTTTTCATTGCACAGATTTGATGGTTCGTCACACTCAGCTTTGACAAATAAAGGTTTCAGAGTTTTATCTTCCCTTTGAAGTTGTGCTATGTTCCCTGGGACCTTCCAGCCATTGACTTCAAGACCCTCCACTGAGGCCTCAGAGGCTGGGGTACCCAGGTACTTCTCAAGCCGCTGTTGGCGTCGTGACTTTTTAGGGCCTTTAGTCCCGCCCTGCAACAGACTACCATCCAAGTCTGGCAGTGGCTGCAGACCTGCCCTGGCTTGAGCTCTAGTAAAAGCAGGACATGATAAATCAACAGTGGTGGCAGTAGCAGAATGTTCAGAGTCATTGATGGTGGGTTGCAAGAGTTCATAAAGCACTGGCAAGTCTCTTCCTAGAATCATATCAGCTGGTAAATTGTCAGCTATGGCAACATTAAGTAAGTACACTTGTTCCTGTACCTCCACCATTACCTCCGCTCGGGGATACTGCTTTACGTCCCCATGCACGCATTGAACAGAGGTAGTATTCACATAATTGACATTATTTACAAAGCATGATTTCAACATTGACAGAGAACTCCCAGTGTCCAAGAGTGCTTTCAGTTCATGTCCATTAACAATCACATCATATACATTCTGACTCTCCCCCACAGAGTCAAAGTCACAGTCCCCTTCTCTAGGCACATAACAAAACCCCGTGAGTTTCGCTTTGCGAGCAGGACACACAGCTGCTTTGTGACCTGGCTGCTGGCAGTAAAAGCAAAGCAAGTCTTTGGCCATTGACTTTGGGCCTTGTGCGTTGTCAGACAGTTCAACACGACCCCTTTCAGACCCAGAGTTATGAGTAAAGCCACGTACAGTACCTTTGAGTGGTTGAGTACGAGGACCACCACGATGAGCATTGAGGTACTGCTGTGCCAACTTTGCTGCCCCCCGTCCTGACCTCGGCTCGTGCTCTCTCACCCAGGTGCGTGCGTCGTAGGGTAACACCCGAAGAAGCTGTTCGAGGACGATAGCCTCGCCGATCTCCTCTTTAGAGTGCTCCTCCGGTCGCACCCAACGCTTGTACAGATTCTTTAGCCGGTGGTAAGTCTCTGTTGGTGACTCTCCAGCTGGGACCGTAGTCGATCGGAAGCGCTGACGGTAGGTCTCTGGAGAAATGTTGAATTTCTCCAGCAGTGCTTCCTTCAGGTCCTCGTAGACCTCCGCCTGCTCCTCGTCCATTGCCAGGTACGCCTCCAATGCCTGCCCTGTCAGCAACGGAACCAACCGATAGCTCCACTCCTCCTCCGGCCACCTCCAGGGTCCTGGCCAGACGCTCGAACCGCCGAAGATAATTCTCGATGTCTTCCCCCTGCTGGAAGCTCGGCATCTTCGGATCAGCCCAATGCATTGGCTCTCTTGGTGCGGTGACATTCGGGGAGTCTTGGACGTAGGCTGGTCTGTGTCTGGTGGATACCTTTGGTGCTGGCGTCGGTAGCTCCATTCGGACGCTCTCCGCATCAAGCGAGGTCTCAGCAGGACGAACTGACTGCAAGATGGACTCCCGAAGACCTCGGAGCTCCCGCAGATATCGATCCTCTCTCTGCTCTTGAGCGTCGAGAAATCTGCGCATCAGGGAAAGCATTCCCTCGCCAGCTGTAGCGTCAGGAGTGATGAGCTGGGTAGGTGGTTGACTGGACTTTGGGGAAACTTTGGGAAAACTCGTGGCTCCCTCCTCATCCTCCGTAGTCTCAACCGAATTCCAAGCTGCATCCTCCTCTGACGCCACCTTCACTTGGGATCGTAAACCCGGCCTGGGTTTTCTACCTTTCGGCGCTGTCTTACGAGTAGCCATCCCACCGCTGCCACCAAATGTGATGAAGACGAGGCCACCAGCTCGCCTTCGGGGAAAAATGTGAGTCCGTGAAGGGATGTAAAAATGATGGCTCACTCGAAAAAGCACTTTTGTGCAAGGTGGAATTTATTTACAGCGCCAGAAAGATTGTCCACAGTGAAGAATATATACAAGTCCACCTAAAAATGACAAAAATCCAAAGTATCAAATAAACAACAAAAGGGAAAAATAAACCAGAAAATAATCCAACACTGATATAATCAGGTAACAAATAGGTATCCACAATATATTGAAGGGGTTTGAGGTTTTTGCTTGAGGCACCGCAGTAGCACTCTTGCATCGACTTGGTAAACAAGTACTGTCTTTCTGTTTGGCCTCAGCTTATCTAGGCCAAACCCTGCCCCCTTTTTTGGGCCACACCATACACAGGTAAAAATAACATTTAACATATCCACACCACATCTTTAGGTCATCTGTAGTACTTCATAATAATTACCTCCGATATATATATATATATATATATATATATATATATATATATATTAATAAACACATAATCCCTTAAAACATAATACATTTAACACATCATTTCCACACTTAAATACACACTGAATCACCTATTCATATTAGACAATGGTTTCGTCAGCTTCCGGTTGCGCTGTGCGGCGCGACCAAGCCCGTGATGTCATAATCAACCGCCACTTGTTCGTTCGATTTGGCCGGCGCTGTGTTTCCTGCCGGAAGACTGACTACGCCCACACAGACAAACATCACAGGGACGAAACGACACAACAAGTGCAATGTAAGTGTATGAATTGACCAGGAAATGGATATGAAGGGGAGAGTGCTGCAGTGGGAAAATGTCCATGTGCTATCAGGATCGCGTGTGCACCCGCTACTCCGATAGCGGCAGCGGCAGGGAGGAACAATACGGAGGATGAATGAAGTAAGTAGGCGAGTATTTATGTATGTGTGTGCGTGCATGTGTATATGTGTGTCAGTGCTGCTTCCCCAGCGGTGGCAGCTAATGTGACTTTATCACAACCTGTATAGTCGATATAAAAAACTGGATGATGAGTAATTTTTTTACTGCTAAACTCTGAAAAAACAGAGGTGTTAATTATCGGACCTAAAAACCCCACATGTAATAACCTAGAACATTATCTAACACTTGATGGCTGCTCTGTCAATTCTTCTTCATCAGTCAGGAACCTAGGTGTGCTGTTTGATAGCAATCTTTAATTTGAAAGCTATGTTTCTAGCATCTGTAAAACTGCGTTTTTTCATCTCAAAAACCTATGCTCTCAACGTCAAATGTAGAAATGTTAATTCATGCGTTTATGACCTCAAGGTTAGACTATTGTAATGCTTTATTGGGTGGTTGTTCTGCACGCTTGATCAACAAACTACAGTTGGTCCAAAATGCAGCACCTAGTCCTTACTAGAACCAGGAAATATGACCATATTAGCCTGGTTGTGTCAACACTGCACTGGCTCCCTATCAAACATCGGATAGATTTTAAAATCTTGTTAATTACTTATAAAGCCCTGAATGGCTTAGCTCCTCAGTACTTGAGTGAGCTCTTATCACACTATAGTCCTCCACGTCCACTGCATTCTCAAAACTCTGGCCGTTTGATAATACCTAGAATATCAAAATCGACTGTGGGCGGCAGATCCTTTTCCTATTTAGCACCCAAACTCTGGAACAATCTACCTAACACTGTTCGGGAGGCAGACACACTCTGTCAGTTTAAATCTAGATTAAAGACCCATCTCTTTAGCCTGGCTTACACATAACACACTAATACACGTCTATTATTCAAATCCGTTCAAACACTCCCCATAACACACAATGTACTCGTTACATCTTAAGTAGAATGGCATCTACGCTAATATTTGTCTGTTTCTTTCCTATTCTGTTTCTCAGTCCGTATCCAATCAGATGGTGGATCAGCACCAAGAGATGATGTCTACAGCCCTGATCATCAGCGGAGACCAGGACACCCAGATGAGCCCCAGAGACAGATCCCCAGCGAAGACCTTGATTAAAATACAATAAAACTAAAAATATAATAAAATACCTAACTACATAATACTATTATTGTTAGAAATTGCAACAAAATAAAAAAATAGAAATATAAACTTTTGAACTGCGTGTTTCGTCTGGCCAGAGGAGAACTGGCCCCCCTGACTGAGCCTGGTTTCTCCCAAGGTTTTTTTCTCCATTCTGTCAGAGGGAGTTTTGGTTCCTTGCCGCTGTCGCCGCTGGCTTGCTCAGTTGGAGACACTTAATTTTCTAGCAATTACCACCGATTTGATTGCACAGATACTATTTAAACTAAACTGAGCTAGACAATGACATCCCTGAATTCAATATTGAAATGCCTTTAACTGAAAATTGAGTGTTTAATCTTATCATTATACATTACTGACACTCTGTCCTCCAATTTGTTACTGTTACACTGTTAAGTACTTTGACACAATCTGTATTGTTAAAACCGCTATATAAATAAAGGTGACTTGACCTGGATGAGCCCCGGGGACATATCCCCAGTGAAGACCTCGACTAAAAATACAATTAAACTAAAATAAAACAAAATAACTAAAAATATAATAAAATACCTAACTACATAATACTATTATTGATAGAAATTGCAACAATATAAAAATAGAAATATAATACATTTATACATATAAAACCGAATTGATCTGATTCCGCCCTTCAAGCACCGCTGCCTCGCAAAGCGACGACACCATTTTATCTTCATGTCACCGAGATGGTAAGTTGGATTGCTTTTCCCTTTATAAAATTACACCGGATAAATACTTTTTGTTGATAATTTTACAGAAGTGTTGTGTCGCGTCAAGTCTTTCTGCAGACGGAGCTGTGTAATGCGGAACATGTACCAGTCATTTAATTGGCGTTATCTAATGCAAAACTGTGAAATTAGAGTGCGTTTAAAAACTTTGTTCGTAAAGTACGTTAAACTGTAAATTCGTCAGTCTTCCCGTCAGTGCCCATGGAGAGCATGCTTGAAACCAGTCTTTATAAATTCATATGGCATGCTATTTTGGGTAAATAATGTCCTAAATACTTCCAGATGTACAAAATTAAATTTTAATTTAGAAAGATATGTCTGAATCTATCTGTATTTTCTTTTCACATTATACATAATAAATTAATAGTAAGAAATTCTAAACGTGTTAATTTATTCTAAAGTAGTACACTGTAGGATCAGAACGAGTCAGACAAAACTAAGATTCGATCAGAACATCGAAACCTGAAGAGCCGAAATTCCAGAAGAGGCCCCAAGAAAACAGGACAATTTTGTAAATCAGATTCCTAGCCATGAGTCTGAAGCAAGCCTAACCAACAAGCCTCTTTCACAGAACAGCTCGCAACATTAAGACAAAAGAACACTTATTGATAAATCCAACGCAGGAAGGAGATCGTCAAATTTGGGGTAAATAATCAAGATTAATGGTCAAAGAGATGGCCATCACATGTGTTCCACGAGAGAAATCACAAGCTTCTTTAGATTGACTTTTCCCCCACACAGAAGACAAAGAACCAGACTGAAATTCCTCTGTCCAAAGAACATGTCTTTTGGTCTCCACAGAACTACACATTCATTCAGAACTACATAGACATTCTTTTTAATATGCACATAAAAACATCCTAAAAGGACATTGCTAGGCATAACACTATATTATGTATGTAACCCACACATTAGATTATCTTGTTTTAAACACATTATGTATGTCTTTTTATTTTTTTGTAATTCAACTTTTTTTATTGTTCAACAGTAAAAACTTTGTACATCACCACAGTATTCAATATTCACCTTTCCCATCAATTACATATTCAGCCACTAGTCACCATCAATGTAACAAAAACGAAAATAAAAGCACATGGAAATTAAACGGTTGTTAAGGGGTCCTGTTCAACACACCATTTTTATATGCTGCCAAAAATGATCCCATGTTTTTTCCATTCCTTCCTCACTCTGAAGTCTCCCCAACATGCACTCATATGATGCAATTTCAATCATCCCATCAATCCAATCTTTCAAATCAGGGGTTTTGGGGCATTTCCAATTGCGCAAGATCATCCTGGCAGCTATACAACCTATCTTAATAAGGGTAAAAGCATTTTTTGCTATATTAGGTACAACTGATTTATCTCCAAGGAGGCATAGTTGTGGTTCCACAGGTAAATTGAAGCCCAACCACTCTTCAAGTATTCTCATAATTTTACGCCAAAATGGCTGAACTAAAGAACATTCCCAAATCATATGTAAATAAGTGCCCTCTTCTTCCTTACATTTCCAGCATAGATTATTTCCAGCTATCCCCATCCTGTAAAGTCTAGATGGTGTATAATAGTATCTATGTACTATTTTGTAATGAATGAATTTCCCCCTAGCTTCCCTTATGTTCTTACCCACATTAGACAGGATATCCAGCCAATCATTATCATGAATATTGATCCCCAAATCCTTCTGCCATATTGTTTTCAGGTTATTACAAGTATCTGCAATTACATCATTCATTGATTTGTAACACATAGAAGCAGTTTGAGTTTCACACGGTAACTTAAGATAGGCATACACAGGGTTATCACTTGCATTGAATTTGTTCTTAATACAGTGTCTGATCTGCAGATATTTCCAAAAATTTCCTTGGCCCACAATATTATATTTTTCCACCAGTTCAGAATATGACAGAAATATTCCATTCTCATATAGATCGCCAATTACGGTTACCCCTTTAAGATGCCATTGTTTCCAGAACACCCCTGTTTTGCTTATACAAATTTCAGGATTCTTCCACAATGAAGCACATGACTGTTTATGATGTGATGTCTTGCACAGTTTATGAACTTTGCTCCAGACATGTCTTGAGTGTGTTATTACTGGATTCGAGTCCCATTTAGCTCCAGAGCTTTGCGAGAGAATACTGATGGGATGGTGAGGCCAGTTTCTGTTCTATTTTGATCCAGTCCAACTCAGGCTCTGTCTCACTCCAATGCTTAGCCAGTTTGGCCATTTCAAAAGAGAAATTATACATCCTCACATCCGGTAATCCAAGGCCCCCCTTGTCCTTTGGAGAGATTAATTTACTCATTTTAATCCGAGGTCTTTTTCCTTCCCACAGAAAATCCTTGACAATTTTATCATATCTTTTAAAGATGGGGTCTGGAATGTTCACAGGTATCATCATGGATATATAATTGAACTGTGGAGCAATAACCATTTTGACAACATTCACTTTACCCCATAGAGAAAGTTTCAGCTGTTCCCATTTGTCCACATTATTCTTTATCTTTGACAGCAGTGAGTCATAATTCAACATCATTATATCTTCCAAATTCTGAGTTAGTTTAACCCCAAGGTACTTCATACCCTTTGGAATCCATTTAAAGCCAAATTGGGTCACTGTATGGGCATGACATGTTCTAGATATTGGCATAGCCTCAGATTTCTCCCAGTTTATTTTGTATCCTGATACATCTGAATATAACTGGATAATTCTCATTAATGGAGGTAAAGATTTGAGAGGGTCACGAGATAACAATAAAATATCATCCGCATATAGCATTAATTTGTGTTCCATCTCCTCCCCTACCCCCCTTAATCCCATAATGTTTGGGTCTGCCCTAATCATAATGGCCAAAGGCTCTAAAACCATTGTGAATAATAAAGGGGACAATGGGCATCCCTGACGTGTGCCCCTTGAAATAGTAAAAAATGTGGAAGTCATGCCATTTGTCATCACTGCTGCTCTAGGATTTTTATATAATAAACTAACCCATGTCCTAAAAATATGACCAAACCCGAAATTCGACAGGACTGCAGTCAAAAAGCTCCACTCCACCCAGTCAAAAGCCTTTTCGGCATCTAAGGACACAGCTGTAATCGGGGTGTTCTCTGAAGCGTTTAGCCACATCAGATGAATTAACCTTCTCACATTATCGGCTGATGACCTTCCCTTGATGACGCCCACTTGGTCCTTGTGAATTATACCTGGTAGAACCTTCTCCAGCCGTGTAGCCAAAATTTTTGCTAACACCTTACAGTCCACATTAATAAGGCTTACTGGTCTAAAATTAGCAGGATCAGTTAAATCCCTATCCTTTTTAGGTATCAGTGTTATTAATGCTTCCATAAAAGTACTAGGTAACAATTCAGCTTCAAACGCCTCTGTATAGACTTCTGTTAAAATTGGAGTCAATATGTCTACATACTTTTTGTAGTATTCTGACGGAAGCCCGTCTGCCCCCGGTGATTTGCCAGGCTTCTTAGGGGTTATTGCAGCTTTGACCTCTTCTTGTGTAATGGGAACATCTAGGGACTCTGATTGCAAGACGTCTAATTTAGGCATCTTTATATTAGAAAAAAATTGGTTCAGTTTTCCTTCATCCGAGCTACCTAAAGATGTATATAATAGTTTATAGAAATTCTGAAAAACCTCATTTATTTCCTTTGTCAGTGATACCATAGTATTCCCTTTCTTAATGGCCGGAATGATGTTAGCAGCATTTTGCTGTTTTAATTGTCTGGAAAGGAGTTTGCCTGCTTTTTCACCTCCTTCGTAAAACCTGGTTCGTAGTCTAAATAACGCATACTCAGCTTTTTTATTGTATATATCATGTAACTGAAATTTGTATTTACAAATATCCTGATATAAATCATTAGAGTAATGTCTAGCCAACACCTTTTCCATTATACAAATAGTTGTTTCCAATTTCTTAACCAGAGCTCTTCCTTCCTTTTTCTTTCTTGCTGCTTGTGCAATAAATTTCCCTCTAATATATGCCTTTGAGGCCTCCCAAACAGATGCCAATCTATCAGTGCTACCAATATTCAATTTAAAGAAAGGTCAGATCATCAGCCAACAATGTGCCAAAGGATTCATCTTGTAATAATGCAGTATTTAAACGCCACCTTCCCTTTCTACCAGCTTCTGTGTTTAGATCTATATCCAATTCCACCGTTGCATGGTCTGATAACACTATTGCTCCAATTTTACAATCTACAGCTTGATCAATAATAGAATTTGAGACCAAAAAAAAAAAAAAATCTATCCTAGAGTGAGATTTATGACAATGAGAAAAAAAAAGTATACTCTCTCTCCGTTGGATTGACCAGGTGCCATCAGTCAATCCAATATCCTCTGTTAGCATATGAAGGGCAGCCCTATCCCTTGGTATAGAAGGTCCATGATATTTACTCTCATCCAAAACACCATCCATAACCTGATTAAAGTCCCCTGCTAGAATTATTTGTCCCTCTTTGTCCCCAAGAATTTTGTTTATCTTATTAATAAAATCTGGATCTGCCTTATTGGGGGCATATATATTGCATAATATCACTTTAACTCCATTAATGAGAGTTTCTATACATATAATCCTGCCAACATCATCTTTAACTTCCGTTAACATTAAAAAATTAAGTCTCTTATTTATTAGGATCATTACCCCATTTTGTTTGCTCGTAAATGATGAATAAAATACATGTCCCACCCAATCTCGTTTGAATTTTAGTGCGCCATTATCAGTTACGTGGCTTTCTTGAACAAAAGCAACATCTACTTGCTTATGTTTGAGATATGACAGGACCTTTTTCCTTTTAATTGGGCTTCCACATCCGTTAATATTCCATGTTATAAATCTGATGTGACTACCTATTTATAAAACAAATGAATCGCACATAATCGTGCATGTGACCCAATGCGTTAGGTGACTGCCCCCTACTGGGGAGTGACAGACCGTGATGTACATTTTTTCAAGTTAAACCAACAGCAGTTGAACATTTCATGTATGTCTTTTTAATAACTATTGAATGACTTTAAGGTTTATTCGTGTTTGGTATGTATGAGCTTGACAATTCTAGCTTGAAACGTTTCTTCCAATTGTTTCTTTGTCAAATGTATCATATTCTGGTTATAGAAATCACATCCAAAGTATACTTTGCAAGAGTATGTAAAATTCGGACCATGTGACTGATAACATGCTGATTTATGATGGAAGGAACAACCCTAGCTAAGATAATAGCTTTTGGACCCATCCCATCTGGGGTCTTGACCAATTAGATAGGCTGAGTTTAAAAACTCAGGACACCATCAAATCTTCCCTTCTCGTCCTTCTCTCTTCTTCTCGCCCCCGCATTTTGACGTTGTTTTAGTGCTCTTTGAGCGTGCTCTGGCCTACAGGCCAGTTGCTACTTAACACCACGATGAGAGGAAATACCAACTAGTCTATTTACTCATTTTATTCTTTATTTTAGTTTCTTTTCTTTCCGTTGAGTCTCGTGTTCAAAAGTTAAGTTTGCCGCAAAGTCCAGCTCCAACTGCACCCGCTTCAAACTTCATCCAGCAACTGACTCCAAAAACATCCTCAGCCAACGCCCAACCATTGGCTTCCCAAGACATCACTTCAAAGACTACTGAACTTCCAGCCAATCACTAACTTGGGAAAACCCCTTTCCTGCAACGACGACGACGACAGAAGGGAATCCCTGTAACACAAAGGCAACGCAAGCAAGTAACCTTCAGGTCTAACTGAGCTGGTGCATTTAATATAAATTTTAGCCTCATTGAGAAACTCAATTCGAGGGTTAATTAAGTGACTGATGGTTGTTCAGGTCTATGCTATAGAACATATTGTTATAAACTTGGGATTTCACTTTCTCATTCTCTAAACTCCCCCTTTCTCTCTTTCTGCAACGTGTGAATGTGTGACTGCGTATGTTTGTGTTAGATTAGTTTATGTCTTAGGTTTATATAAATAAAGTCGTATTTATATTTAAAAGAGAAGTATCTTGTGTTTTGTGCTTACAAGTTAATGTCTTAATCTGCCAATTTTGTTACTGTGCTTATTAATAGTGTTTTCACTATATTTTGGATTTTAATATCCAGTGCAGAATTAATGTTATACAGCTCGTTCAGTGAATCGCTGCCGACTCAGTGATCACCCGCAAAACAGTGATTCTGTTCAAATTCCCTATAAAATCACAAATGATTCCCTTTGAGCTAAATTCAATTATGTATCAAACCCTACAACACCATGTTCATTTTAAGATGCCTTATTACTCATGTCACTCATTAAAATTATATAAATGTGTTTAATAATCAGATTAAATATATACTTAAATTGTTTCAGCAATGCCTCCATGTGCATATTGCACAAGGTTCTGTGTCTATTAAAGGAACACTCCACTTTTTTTGGAAATAGGCTCAATCTCCAACTCCCCCAGAGTTAATAAGTTGAGTGTTATCGTTTTTGAATCCATTCAGCCGATCTCCGGGTCTGGCGATAGCACTTTTAGCATAGCTTAGCATAGATCATTGAATCCAATTAGACCAGTAGCATCGCGTTTAAAAACGATCAAAGAGTTTTGATATTTGTCCTATTTAAAACTTGACTCTTCTGTAGTTATATCGTGTACTAAGATCGGCGGAAAATGAAAAGTTGCGATTTTCTAGGCTGATATGATTAGGAACTACTCTCATTCCGGCGTAATAATCAAGGAACTTTGCTGCCGTAACATGGCCGCAGCAGGCGTAGTGATATTACACAGCGCCTGAAAGTAGTGCCCGGTAGCTGGGGACTACTTTCAGGCGCTGCGTAATATCACTTCTGCAGTGTCAAGTGAAGGAAGCTCCTCTCATAAGATTGCAAACTGGGAGTCTGATGACACTGAGCGAGAGTGATGGAAGCCCTTCAAGAAAGGAGCAGAATGCTGAAGGTGAAGCCAGAATCGTGAGTGTGTCATTTATATGTTATTCTGTGTACAGTAAAAATTTTAAACACACAAACGAATATGAAAAATTAAAATCTAACTGGGCAGCCACACAATATCTGCTTATGTTCACACCTGAAATTTACTAATTATTAATTTAAGATATCAAAACACAAAGCCCAAAAATGAAAACTTGTCGTCATTTCTCACTCTCTGTCATTCCAAACCTGCAAGACTTTCATTCATTTTCAAAACACAAATGAAGATATTTTAAATGAAACCTAAGAGATTTCTGTCCTTCCATCGACAGTCTACACAACTACCATTTTGATGCTTCAAAAAGTTTATAAAGAGATCATAAAAGTAATCCAAATGAATCGAGCGGTTTAGTCACAATTTTCTGAAGAGACTCAATCGCTTTATACAATGAACAGATTTAATTTTTTTTTTTTTTCACATTTAAACATTTATCAGCGATCATGAACAGAAAATTTGGACTAAACCACGTGATGCGTATGGATTAGATCTCTTTATGGATTAGATCTCTTTATGAAGTTTATGAATTATCAAAGTGGTAGTTGCGTGGAGCATCAATCAAGGGACAGAAATCTTATATTCTATTAAAATATCTTCCGTTGTGTTTCAAAGATAACGAAAGTCTTGGTTGAGTAAACGATGGAATTTTCATTTCTGAACTAACCCTGTAATAAAAGATTGTGGCCATATGCGTCTTGTGCTTGTTCACTTGTGCATCACCCAAGATTCATGCTAATGCCAGGTGTGAACAGAGGCACTGTGTGACTACACAATCAGTTTAGCAGAATGGTTCCTGAGAGAGATATTGTCATTATTTTTATTTATTTATTTTTTCCAAGAAGCCAAGTTCCTGGCTTTTCCCAAGACCTTCAAGGACACGGTTGACCTCGGAATCAGCTGTAAAGGAGGATGAAACCGATGTTTAAGGTTAGACTATATTTCAGAATAAGATTATCTATATTCATTTATTATCTATATTTCTGTCAGGACCACTATCGTCAAAAGATAGATACTTAGCATAAAGTTTTAGTTTGGCGGTATGGTTCTGTTCTGTGCAAAAACCCCCTGCCCATCCATGCAGCCTGTCATGAATGAGCAGGGAGAGCAACAATAATAACCCCCCCAACACAAACAATAGGCCCGAACCCCCCAACACAACGATAGGCCAGAACCGCCCAAACCACAACTGATGCATTCTGAAAGAAGCATATCCTTCTGAAATAGCAGAGACTGGGGCAGCAACCCCTTATGGAGAAGGCAGTGAAGGGGTGCTCTTTTTTATAAGCAGCCAAGAAGAGCAGCAAGCCCCTTACCAGAAGAGAGTAGCAGCGAAGGGATGCTCTTCTTAATAAGCAGCCAAGAAGAGCAGCAAGCCCCTTTTTGCAATACCTAAAAAAGATGCAGAAAAATTGACAGCTAATTGACTCACTAAAAATGACAGCCTAATTTGCAGCAACCAAACGTACTGCAGCCATAGAAGCGAGCAATGAACTGTTTTTGAGAGAGATCGCATATTCTACCTGGCCTAAAAGCTTCAGCATCCATTTAAAAACTCTATAGAAACAGCATATAACTCAGATCAACTCATCAGTTTACAGGTTGTCATCTCCCATTGACATTGTGCTCGTTATGTTACGCGTCTTCAATCTGACAACCCACGTGCGTTAAGACAGAAATCCTTACCAATGCAATCGATGGCTTTGCAGCAACCATGTAGCAGTAGTCAGAGAAACTTAAGGAAATAGTAGTCCCAATAACTACATGAGCCATAAGCAGCAAGCATATTTCGAGAACAATCAGATGGCCTAAACAACAGGTTAAATATTAGCTTCTTGCTGTTGCAAATTTAACAACTACCAGTACTTGCAGTACAACCAATAGCTTAAAGAAACAAGCGGGTCTAGCAACAAACATGATACTGAGCACTAGATAAGCCCTAAAAGCAAGCAAAATCCCAATACCCTAACAGCTTTAAAGCAAAGACCTTCTGAAATAGCGTAGACTGCGGCAGCATGCCCTTTAAGAAGAAGAGAAGCAGCAAAGGGGTGCTCTTCTTTAATCAGCAGCTGAGAAGAGCAGCATGCCCCTTTAATGCAGTACAGCATGGTCAATACCCGACGTTTAGGCAACAGCATGTTGCCCTTATCCAGATAACGTTAATCGTTAACATTAATAACCTTTGGTAGCAAATCTACATACTGCCAGTTAAGTATCAAGCACGTTACAGGTACACTGATTAAAGCAGCAGCATATCAAATAGAAATAAAAATAGGATAAGTTTAATGAAACGGAATTCCCAATACTAGATGAGTCTTAAGCAGCAACCTGTTTCATATCAGACAGCCTTAAACAACATATTAAAAACAAGCCTCGGTGTGGTAGGTTTACTGGGTAATGTTACCAGCGTGACAAAATAACCAATCAGCCTAAAGCAACAGCATGCCTAGCAAACAAACATGTTACTGAACAACTGCTTTAACAACGAGCAATATTTGACGATAGCATAATTGCCAACATACCATAAGGCAATGAGAACGAAATAGAACTTAGCTCAACTTCGTGAAGACATTCAGTGATGAATAAAGGGTTAAGTGTTCAGTTTTTACGTGGATGCTTTAACCTTCCTTGATATCTTGCTTCTTCCAGCTGGAAAAGCAGATCTTGTGTAAAAGTGTTGTTGATGCAGTCACATTAGCACAACTTCAGCAATGAATTGCGGGCATTGCAGGCAAAGAGTCTATGTCAATGATATATCGTTATGAGAAGCAGTGCTTGCTCAGGTCACTTCCGATTCTATCAGCTTATATCAATCACAAACTTGTTGAATCTGGTGAGAACTCACCGAACCCCTGAAAATTCCTGACTGAAAGCTTTCTCATAGAGATGGAATTCGCCGTCTGATTTGCTCCTGAGCAAGCGGAAAAAGCTGCTGATTGATACGGAAGAGAGCTTATATAGGAATGCTGCAATAGGTGTTGTATTCCTATAGGTAGATACGATCAGCTGAGAATCAGCTGATGCAAGCTTGACTCACGTGACCTGCCAGAACTAACGCTAACGCTTCATTCTGTGTTCATGCATTTTTTGCTGAAGTTGTCACATCTGTTATTTAGAATGGGACAGCGATATTGCATCAATTTGTCTCCTTCATTTGGTTCCAGCATTGCCACAAGGCTGCAAGGGACCTGGAGAAATGTCCTCCTATCAAGCTGAAAAACATCTTCAAAAAGGTACATTTCTGTCACTACCTATTGTCTGCCTCAAAATATTGCCAGATGTGTTTTATATGAAAGACTAATAAAAATAAAATCAATTGGAGAGCTGACCTTAATTGTTATTTTTGTCTTTGATCTGCAGGACTAACAAGAAGAACACCTTGATTGCATAGAAGAGACCACACAGCCATACCTGCTCGCTGATGGGACAACGAGGAACAGCATTCATGGATGCTACACAACTGTCGACAAGTATCTTGCTGCAGTCTTGTTCAAATCTATCTGTCATATTTGTTAATGTCTAGGTAAATTTGATGATTTTATGTGTTTTATTAACTATTTTATGTTTTCGTGTAACACTTAATGAATGTGACTGACTAATTAACCTCTACACATCTGGTATATGCTTTAAAGTTGCCACTTTGCCCATTTGTTAAATAAACATTGGAATTTGTACATCTGTCTCATCAGACTTGATTTTATGTCTAATTTTGTACATTAACACTATACAATAGCATTTTTATTTTTGCACTGAAAAGAATATGTTATTAATAACACTTAAAACAACACCAGGGGTGTTAAATACCCCAGTGTAACATTTGAACAACAATTGCAAGTGTAACAATTTACACTCGGAGTGTAATTTTTCTACATTATAAGGTGCTATATTAACACTAAAAATTCAACACTATGAATGGTGTGCTTTTAACACTAGATAGATTGGGACCATATATGATCTTTAGTAGTGTTAAAATTGACACTGCATTTTTTTACTGTGTGTGTGTGTGTGTGTGTGTGTGTGTGTGTGTGTGTGTGTGTGTGTGTGTGTGTGTGTGTGTGTGTGTGTGTGTGTGTGTGTGTGTGTGTGTGTGTGTGTGTGTGTGTGTGTGTGTGTGTGTGTGTGTGTGTGTACACACATACACAACAGAAATATTTTAAATTAAACTATAAATTAAAATTATAATAAACAAACAAATATAAATATATATATATATATATATATATATAATAGACTGAGAAACAATAAATGCATTAAACTATACATTACAATTATAGCAAATGAATAAATCATATAAATGAAAAACTTCAAATGATGAATAAAACACAAATATAACAGTGTTTTATTCACTCAGTTGGGGACATTTAATTTCTAGCGATTATCGTCAATTTGATTTCACAGATACTATTTAAACTAAACTGAGCTAAACAATGACATCTCTGAAAGAGAGATCCCAGGGCACCTATTGTCAAAAAGTTTGATTTATTGCCCCTCATAAAGATAAGACCCCCACCCCTCCCTCCCACCCAAACTGGACACCTGTTTTGTCCACCCCCACCCATCTAAATGAGCATCTGTTTTTACTGTCCAGTGATCCTAAGGTATTTATGAACGTTTTGGGAAATGTGTTTTTTGTGTGGGCCATTGAAGACTGTTATATGTTTAAACTTTAAATTGTGAAACTGTGTTAAACGGGACAAAGGGTAGTTTTTATTGGTGTTTTTCACTTACATATACGTAAAATGAGCGACGACTTGCTAGTGTTGTTGTAACGAGCTCTAACTAGTTTAAAAACGTTTTAAGTTAAATAAAAAGAAGTAGAAGTGTACGTGTTTGTTTATTTAAAACAAACAAAGCATCTGACACGTTAGTTAAAACAATAGCTTAATATTACAAGTTAAATAATATAGAGTTGACTCATCTTACCATCTTCTAAAGCAAAAAAGCATCAGAAGCGAACGTTAAGGTACTTTACAACGTTCTAACATTACAGATTAAAAGGTAGCTTTTGACACAAGTTAAAGAAAATAGAGATGACTCATCTTACCGTCTTCTAAAACAAACAAAGCATCTGACACGTTAGTTAAAACAATAGCTTAACATTACAAGTTAAATAATATAGAGTTGACTCATCTTACCGTCTTCTAAAACAAAAAAGAATCTGACACGTTCGTTAAGTAAGCCACTCGTCAAAATCTTGTAACATTACAATTAACCGTGATCTAAAATAAATAAATAAATAAATAAATAAAATAAATAAATAAAAATAACCGTGCATCTCGCGCTGAACCTCACACGCTGCGGTCAAAACTCAGAATGCGCTTACGAAGGCCGAGGCCAGACCACGCCTACTACAGCCCCTAACGCCGTGAGGAGAGACCAGGGCAAAGATTTAAAAGAATTAAAGTAATGTTTTAACATTAGAACGAGCGTTATTTTAATAAATCTTTAACATTTCTTAATTAATGAAACAATTTGGCACTCATCCTAAAGCTTTTTACCTTAAAATTAGGTTAGTCTAGTTTTTTCCTTTTAAACAAACAGTACCTAAGCCGCAGGGAAACGTTGCTTATTTATTTTATTTACTTTAGTTTAGTTATTCGTACTTAATTTAGTAATACCTTTATTTACTCTTCTATTTTTGTCAAGTTTAAGACTTCTGACGTATTATATTACCCAGACTTTTTCACTTTTGAAATGAGGTTACATAGCTTTTTCTTATAAAAATCACCTCTGAAGCCACACGAAAATGTTGTTTGTCTTGTTTTATTTTGTTTTAGTGGTATAATATCTTTATTTAGGCTACTCTTTGATTTTGTCAATCTTAAAACATCTGGAGCTATAGTTAAAACGCATACACGCGCATGTGAGCGGAAACCGGAATGAAAGCAAACGTTTTGGACGCCTTTGGATTTTTCAGAAGTAATTAGACGCCTAAACGTTTTACATTATCGCGCGAAATGTAAATATTTCGTCTCACGCAGGGGGGCAGCGAAATGAGAACGACACAGTGTGTCTGGACGTATGATTAACGACGCGACCGTATCACATCAAGAGGGTCGTTGTAAAACATCTAAAGATGTTTCTGGAGATGCAACTCATTTGCAATCTGACGAGTTTTTGAGGGAATCTGGCATCGTAAACTTCGGCTTTTCTGTTCATTGATCAAACGACATACACGTTAACCATTTATGGCATGCGTCTGCTTGTATGAACTTTGTCAAAAGTTTAGACTTAAAGTTCGCTGTCCGGTCAAAGGATGTATGTCCCTTTTGAAGATTTTATATGACACATAGCTGGTTAACTTAAAAGTTTAGGAAGAAAACACTCAAACATAAACACACATAAACAGTCTCCCACATTTAAACTTTTATGATGTCTCATACAAACTTGTGAACTTTTAGCATCACACAGGGTATCTCTACAAGATGATGAAAAGCAGCATGATTAAACAATATAACTATTGTTTTAACAAATAAGTTTTTAGATCTTTGAAACCTAAATCATGATGCTCTAAAGCAAGGGTTAGAAGCAGTCAAATGAACCTCTGATGAATGCAATGCGCTTACAGTGGTTTTTTTCTTTATGAATTAAATCTAAAATTAGCTGCCGTAAGGTTGTTTACAACAAAAGAGTGTCTTAAACAAGGTGCAACAAATGTCTCATCTTTACAACAGATTAGATTTTCTTTCTCACTTTAAAAATGGTATTATTAACCATGCTGTTTAAACGCAACATTTATTTTTTCACACTATAAATGTTTTAAAAACAAAACACACATTAAAACAACCCTATACAGTTAAACATTTAGACTTATGATGTCTCATACGAAACTTTTACAAATAAAAAACTTCTTAGAATCACACTAGGTATCTCTACAAAATGACGGAAACCAGTACGATTAAACAATGATATGACTTTTGTTTTAACAAATAAGTTTTTAGATCTTTGAGACCTAAATCATGATGTTCTAAAGCAAGGGTTAGAAGCAGTCAAATGAACCTCTGATGAATGCAAGACGGTTACAGAGATTTTCTTTATGAATTAGAACTAAAATAGACTAAAAATTAATCGTCATAAGGTTGTTTGCAACAAAAGAGTGTCTTAAACAATGTGCAACAAATGTCACAGTTATGTTTTGCATTACTACAACTATAGGTGCTGAAAGAGGTCATTAACCTGTTTAACATTGTTTAAAATGTGAACAATATCACTTAAGACTAGTTTGACAAACAAGGGTACGATCATAAAACAAGCCTGGATCCAATTTGAAGCATTCTAACAAGTACAACCATTGCAGCAAATGTATTCAATCAATCAATCAATCAAACAAACTTTATTACAGACTCAAGGTCCAGATTTTAAAAAGACAGTAGACCATATATACAACCCACAGCATCTATCACAGACATAAAGAGTTACAAAATACAGCAATACCGGTGTCTCCACAACTTTGACTGATACCGTGTAGTACTAACCCCTATGTTTGATAAACCCACAATAATCTCATTTGCAGAAGCATTAACCCGACAGATAAAACTATAAGATTTTGTAACGGTGTTTTAAAAGCGATTACTCTCGCACTCACAAACATTTCACTTGCACTATGACATCTAGGCCTACGTAGGAAGATTCTCCTTGCATCATTATAAGCTACTTGCGGCATCTGTAAACTAGATGCTCTGTTACACCGCAAATGAGTATAAAGTGTTGTACAGAATGCTTTGAAAAGCGACACCTTTACCTCATCTGAACAGAAACTAAACTTGCGTAAAGTATATTCGCCTGCATATACATCATACGGCGTTGCCTTTCAATATTCTCAGCATCTGTCACGCGTTCAGTGATAAAATGTCTAAGGTATTTTACTTTCGCACACACGGTGAGACTCTTGTTAGACAACTTAAAAACTGGAAAATTTATATTATAGCACCACAGCAAGATAAAACTCTGGATGTGTGATTGACCAACTTATCAGATGTTCGACGTATTATTACAAGTCCCTGCTTACCTAGTTTATGATGAAACTAGAAAATATAGGCGTGAGCTAACGATGAAGACCGACTGGGTATTCACACACCTGCGGCAGGACTGACTGACTTTTTCTTAAGATTTGATTTCGAGAACACAAAACCAAATCCTAATGCTATTTCACGAAATAACGCAACAACGGGTGTACCATTTCAACATATACACGTCAAGTCTGTTTTACCATGAGTATATCGTATTCTTTTTATATACGTATATTTGTTTAGGCTAAATACGTTTTAACAATTCTTTTTGTTTTTTACAAAGATGTTAAATTGAACACGTGTAACTAATACCTCATTCAAATGTCGCGGTCTTTCAGGTCAACGAACTACAATACCCAGCATACACCTCAGACTACAAACATGGCCGTCGGGATGCATATACCAAAATGGCCATACGCGACAGATCTCTAAATCGTCGGACTACTGATTATACGCACGCTCAGATAACCTATATAAAAAGACTCACATTTCCACACTTTTTGCGAAGTATACGCTTCTTCGGCGTTGTGATGTTACAAACCCCTTTTCGTGAGCTCTGTTAGTGTCGCGAAGCCGATTCTTTTTGCGAAAACGATTCATTCCCACAGTTCGGTTCAATGAACCGAATCATCGTTTCCTTACGTCATCTCGCAGCGTTGGCAGTATACATTTCTTTTCTAACAACTCGGGGGTCGTTTTATATCAGTGAAACATTAAAGTTAACAGTGTGAAGGCGTCTTTTGTTCATTTAACTGATGATGTTTGCAGTCGTGTTTTCATTCACCGATCCCTCAGTCGGATACGAGTCAGACCGACCAATATTGAGTAGCCTACACGTAAACGCTGATAAAATATGTGTAAAAGGACCGATAACATAATAACATAATGTTTTGGTTCACGTCTTACACAACTGCGCGTTACTTAGCAGTTTTATTAAGCTTTAATATAAAAGATAAGTCTGTTGACAATTTAGATGCTTTTATTATGAAATCACACAAAGAACCGCTGAAGTACGTACTGTTATGGAATTAATTGAAACAATACTACGTGCTCATTTAACCGCTTTAATTACGGTATGCTGAATATGAAACTCTTAAACAGGAACATTAAAACAGCCGCTTCAATACATTTATGAAATACTATAAAACAATAGTTAGGTAAACGACTTTCAGTCGATAAGTCATTTTAAGCGAAAGGTGGAATGATTCATGTCTTTTTTTTTATTCTGTCCACACCAATGCACACCGGCGTTTTAGGCGTCTGTCTTTTAGGTCTGACCCAGAAAACGGATGTCTTAATATTTTGTTCTTCTTTTTATGAAAACATGCGGCAAGCAGTTTTTTGACCTTATCTGCATTATACCGACGCGTTTTAACATGTCGTAAATTCCAATAGTTAGCAAATGCAACTGTTTATTACTGAGATAAGACACATCAGAGCTGCGTTCTATTTAACGTTTTTCATCTACCTACATGTTTATCGGCGCTACTGTTCTAGGCCTCCTCACACCTTTGTGAGATATAAACCGCAAAGTTTTTCATGGCGTTGCGCTTTGAAGCCAGAACAATTTTATATGTTTCCATGACTTTGTTCGCTCTTTCTGTTTGAATTTGTGTCCCGCGGTTTCACCACCCTTATCTTATTTTCCCAACCTAATTGTAATTGTTAGGCCTTACGCTTTGTCTCGTTAGCGGACCACTTTGTTGATATAAGTCAACGTTTCCGTGAATTTGGTTGATTTAATGAAATATTGCGTCTTCATTCGAGACATTTACGTTATATTATTATATCATCCTAGTTTATATCAGATATACAAGATCGTTTCTTATTAAAAAACAAAAAGAATTGTTAAAACGTATTTAGCCTAAACAAATATATGTATATAAAAAGAATACGATATACTCATGGTAAAACAGACTTGACGTGTATATGTTGAAATGGTACACCCGTTGTTGCGTTATTTCGTGAAATAGCATTAGGATTTGGTTTTGTGTTCTCGAAATCAAATCTTAAGAAAAAGTCAGTCAGTCCTGCCGCAGGTGTGTGAATACCCAGTCGGTCTTCATCGTTAGCTCACGCCTATATTTTCTAGTTTCATCATAAACTAGGTAAGCAGGGACTTGTAATAATACGTCGAACATCTGATAAGTTGGTCAATCACACATCCAGAGTTTTATCTTGCTGTGGTGCTATAATATAAATTTTCCAGTTTTTAAGTTGTCTAACAAGAGTCTCACCGTGTGTGCGAAAGTAAAATACCTTAGACATTTTATCACTGAACGCGTGACAGATGCTGAGAATATTGAAAGGCAACGCCGTATGATGTATATGCAGGCGAATATACTTTACGCAAGTTTAGTTTCTGTTCAGATGAGGTAAAGGTGTCGCTTTTCAAAGCATTCTGTACAACACTTTATACTCATTTGCGGTGTAACAGAGCATCTAGTTTACAGATGCCGCAAGTAGCTTATAATGATGCAAGGAGAATCTTCCTACGTAGGCCTAGATGTCATAGTGCAAGTGAAATGTTTGTGAGTGCGAGAGTAATCGCTTTTAAAACACCGTTACAAAATCTTATAGTTTTATCTGTCGGGTTAATGCTTCTGCAAATGAGATTATTGTGGGTTTATCAAACATAGGGGTTAGTACTACACGGTATCAGTCAAAGTTGTGGAGACACCGGTATTGCTGTATTTTGTAACTCTTTATGTCTGTGATAGATGCTGTGGGTTGTATATATGGTCTACTGTCTTTTTAAAATCTGGACCTTGAGTCTGTAATAAAGTTTGATTGATTGATTGATTGAATACATTTGCTGCAATGGTTGTACTTGTTAGAATGCTTCAAATTGGATCCAGGCTTGTTTTATGATCGTACCCTTGTTTGTCAAACTAGTCTTAAGTGATATTGTTCACATTTTAAACAATGTTAAACAGGTTAATGACCTCTTTCAGCACCTATAGTTGTAGTAATGCAAAACATAACTCCGTTATAGGGTTTCTAGATGATAAAACAAAACTTATGTATGTTGTTGGGAGTTTGTGGGAAAGCCGTGTGCGTGCGTGAGAGAGTTTGAAAGAAAAATGCTTTAGGTTAATGCTTTAGTCTTCTAACTTAGAAACACAACATTATTTTTATTTTTATTATTTCCAACAAACCGGTTCTTCTTTTTTATTGATTAATATGATAGGATCATGCTGAATTTACAAGGATGTGTATTTATACAATAACGTTTCATGTACTCACTGGTTACTGTATACATATTCAAGAGAAATGCATAACCTCAGTTGTTTTAATCAATCTAAAGTTTTTAGTCTGTCATTACAATATCTTAAAAGAAAAGTCTTTCATACATTCTATTTTCATCTGCCCCCGGGGGGCGGGTCTCTGTTACACAAAAAGCAACTGAGTGTGGTTGTGAATCCTATATGAAAGCTAAAAATGACCTTTTAAACCGTTTTTAACAGTAATATCGAACTTTACACATATTTTACACACACGTAACATGCATCTTAACACATGCTTATTTTTTCATTTCAATTTTGCATGTATCATAACTGTACATACATATTTGCCTATATTATATTGTGTTTTTGCTATTTTGTACATTGTCTATTTGTATATTATTCTTTCATTATCTGCGTCCTGTCCTGTTGCTGTCTTTGTCGCACTGTGGTGCTTCTGTCACTATAACAATTCCTCGTATGTGCAAACATACCTGGCCGATAAAGCTCATTCTGACTCTGATTCTGATGTCGTTACAAACCGTAAGACACGTCAGTTTGGGTGATAAGATGGAGTTATCAAATATTTGATTGCTGCTTATATCTATTATTTGATCAAATCTTAGTGAAATGAAACTATAAAGACCCAATTGTTTTTATTTTAATAAAAATAAAACATTATACTGTGAAAAAATAAATGTTAATGGTTAATAATACCATTTTTAAAGTGAGAAAGAAAGTCTAATCTGTTGTAAAGATGTGACATTTGTTGCACATTGTTTAAGACACTCTTTTGTTGCAAACAACCTTATGACGACTAATTTTTAGTCTATTTTAGTTCTAATTCATAAAGAAAATCTCTGTAACCGTCTTGCATTCATCAGAGGTTCATTTGACTGCTTCTAACCCTTGCTTTAGAACATCATGATTTAGGTCTCAAAGATCTAAAAACTTATTTGTTAAAACAAAAGTCATATCATTGTTTAATCGTACTGGTTTCCGTCATTTTGTAGAGATACCTAGTGTGATTCTAAGAAGTTTTTTATTTGTAAAAGTTTCGTATGAGACATCATAAGTCTAAATGTTTAACTGTATAGGGTTGTTTTAGTGTGCGTTTTGTTTTTAAAACATTATAGTGTGAAAAAATAAATGTTGCGTTTAAACAGCATGGTTAATAATACCATTTTTAAAGTGAGAAAGAAAATCTAATCTGTTGTAAAGATGAGACATTTGTTGCACCTTGTTTAAGACACTCTTTTGTTGTAAACAACCTTACGGCAGCTAATTTTAGATTTAATTCATAAAGAAAAAAACCACTGTAAGCGCATTGCATTCATCAGGGGATCATTTGACAACTTCTGATCCTCATCATGGATTTAGGTGTGAAAGATCTAAATCTCCAAACCTTAACTTATTTGTTAAAACAAAAGCTACATCATTGTTTAATCATACTGTTTTCCATCACCCGGTGTGATGCTAAAAGTTTTTATTTGTAAAAGTGTTTTTATGCAACATCGTAAAAGTCGAAATGTTTAACTGCAGGGGTTGTTTTAGTGTGTGTGTGTGTTTCATGTGAGTGTTTGTGTTTTATTATACTATTTTTAGCAGTAATATTGAACTTTGCACATATTTTACACATACTTAACACATCTGTATGGGTAAGATATTTGTGACAAACCGTCAGACACATCAGGCAGGGTTGATAAGATGGACTTATTGAATATTTGCATGTTTCTTATATCAGTTATTTGATCAAATCTTAGTCAAATAAACCTATATAGACCGGTTGTTTTTATTTGAATAAATAAAACATTATACTTTGAAAATAAACATGCCGCATTTAAACACCACGGTTAATAATACAATTTTAAAGTGAGAAAGAAAGTCTAATCTGCTGTAAAGATTCTGTGAGGCATTTGTAGCACCATGTTTAGGAATTACTTTTGTTGCAAACAACCTATGACAATTAATTTTCAGTCTAATTTAGGTCTAATTGATGAAGAAAATTCTCTGTATTCATCACAGGATCGTTTGACTGCTTCTATTCCTTGCTTTAGAGGTTCATGGTTTTAGGTTTCAAAGATCTAAAAACTACAAATCTTAACTTATTACTTGTTAAAACAATAGTTATATTGTTTAATCATGCTGCTTTTCATCATCTTGCAGAGATACCCTGTGTGATGCTAAAAGTGCACAAGTTTGCACAAGTTTGTAAAAGGTTTGTATGAGACATCATAAAAGTTTAAATGTAGGGGACTGTTTATGTACGTTGGTGTTTATGTTTGAGTGTTTTCTTCCTAAACTTTACCTAACTTTTAAGTTAACCAGCTATGTGTCATATAAAATCTTCAAAAGGGACATACATCCTTTGACCGGACAGTGAACTTTAAGTCTAAACTTTTGACAATCAATGAACAGCAAAGCCAAAGTTTACGATGCCAGATCCCCTCAAAAACTCATTAGATTGCAAATGAGTTGCGTCTCCAGAAACACCTTTAGATGTTTTACATCAGATCAAGAGGATCGTTAAGGTCGCGTCGTTAATCATACGTCCAGACACACAGTGTCGTTCTCATTTCGTAGCACTGCGGGAGACGATATATTTATATTTCGCGCGATAATGTAAAACGTTTAGGCGTCTAATTACTTCTGAAAAATCCAAAAGGCGTCCCAAACGTTTGCTTTCATTCCGGTTTCCGCTCACATGCGCGTGTATGCGTTTTAACTATAGCTCCAGAAGTTTTAAGATTGACAAAATCAAAGAGTAAATAAAGATATTATACTACTAAAATAAAATAAAACAAGACAAACAACATTTTCCTGCGGCTTCAGAGGTGATATTTATAAGAAAAAGCTGTGTAACCTCATTTTAAAAGTGAAAAAGTCTGGGTAATGTAACGCGTCAGAAGTCTTAAACTTGACAAAAAAATAGAAGAGTAAATAAAAGGTATTGCTAAATTAAGTACGAATGACTAAACTAAAGTAAATAAAATAAATAAGCAACGTTTCCCTGCGGCTTAGGTACTGTTTGTTTAAAAGGAAAAAACTAGACTAACCTAATTTTAAGGTAAAAAGCTTTAGGATGAGTGCCAAATTGTTTCATTAATTTAAGATATGTTAAAGATTTATTAAAACAACGTTCGTTCTAATGTTAAAACATTACTTTAATTCTTTTAAATCTTTGCCCCGGTCTCTCCTCACGCTGTTAGGGGCTGGCAGTAGGCGTGGTCTGGCCTCAGCGGCGTAAGCGCATTCTGAGTTTTGACCGCAGCGTGTGAGGTTCAGCGCGAGATGCTCGGTTATTTTTATTTATTTATTTATTTTAGATCACGGTTAATTGTAATGTTACAAGATTTTGACGAGTGGCTTACTTAACGAACGTGTCAGATTCTTTTTTGTTTTAGAAGACGGTAAGATGAGTCCGCTCTATTTGCTGTAACTTGTAATGTTAGAACGTTGTAAAGTATATTAACGTTCGCTTCTGATGCTTTTTTGTTTTAGAAGACGGTAAGATGAGTCAACTCTATATTATTTAACTTGTAATGTTATGCTTTGTTTTAACTAACGTGTCAGATGCTTTGTTTGTTTTAAATAAACAAACACGTACACTTCTACTTTTTATTTAACTTAAAACGTTTTTAAACTAGTTAGACTTCCTTACAACAACACTAGCAAGTCGTCGCTCATTTTACGTATATGTTTGATGTTTTTTGTTGATGTGTAAGTGAAAAACACCAATAAAAACTCCCCTTTGTCCCGTTTAACACAGTTTCACAATTTAAAGTTTAAACACATAACTGTCTTCAATGGCCCACACAAAAAACACATTTCCCAAAACATTCATAAATACCTTAGGATCACTGGACAGTAAAAACAGATGCTCATTTAGATGGGTGGGGGTGGACAAAACAGGTGTCCAGTTTGGGTGGGAGGGAGGGGTGGGGGTCTTATCTTTATGAGGGGCAATAAATCAAACTTTTTGACAATAGGTGCCCTGGGATCTCTCTCTTCTGAATTCAATAATGAAATGCCATTAACTGAAAATTGAGTGTTTAATCTCATCAGGCTCTCTGAGATCGATTGCTTCAGTCTGTTGCACGCTGCTGAGAGGTTTGTGATTGTAGCTCCGTGTAGCTTCGCTTTTTATTGAATCTCTACCTTACTTTCACTCCTTTTTTTCTAAAGTGATAACATACAATTTAATTCCCACCATATTTCAGGTGCTATCCTTCAAACTAATCTAACTAATTTGATCGTTCGCTTTTAAAACCTCGAGTGCAGCTTGTTAGCCCGTTAGATTGTCACTCGCGGGTCCATTTGCATTTCGCGCCTATTATTTATTTATTTTTTCCTTGCTCCGTTTTTCACAAGCTCATCAAACAACAGTGGTAAGTTAAGTTGGTGTCATTCATCAATCACGGTGAGTAATGGCTTCTTCTCCTGCTATTGTTGTTTGCACTGTCTGCCACATGTATAGTTTATCGGTCTCTGTCAGCAGCGAGGGATTCACATGTGATAAATGCAGGGAAATAGTTAGGCTGACAGAGAAGGTTTTAGAACTAGAGACACGCATCCAAACTTTAATTGAGGATAGTAAGAATGTGAGGGCTGTAGATACTGCTTTGGATGCGATTAGCTCAGGGAGTCCTGTACATTGTTCAGTTTCGGTTGAGCCCATGCAGCAGGGCAGCTGGGTGACAGTGAGGAGGCATAGTCGCGGGTCAAAACACCACTCTTCCGTTCCGATCAGAACATCAAACAGGTTCTCCCCACTCAGTGAAGCACCCACTGAGAAATCTGATGAAAGTGCTCTAGTTATTGGCGATTCTATTGTACGGAACGTGAAAATAGAGACACCAGCCACCATAGTCCATTGTTTACCAGGAGCCAGAGCGCCTGACATCTTGGCAAATTTAAAAGTGCTGGCTAATGCTAAACGTAAATTCAGTAAGATTGTTATCCACGTCGGCGCTAATGATGTTCGACTTCGCCAGTCGGAGATCACTAAAAATAATGTTAAAGAGGTGTGTGAACTTGCAAGTACGATGTCAGACACTGTAATATGCTCTGGTCCCCTCCCTGCTTACCGGGGTGATGAGATTCATAGCAGACTGTCGTCACTTAATGGCTGGATGTCTAAGTGGTGCCCGCAAAATAACATAGGCTTTATAGACAATTGGATGAGTTTTTGGGGCAGACCTGACCTGTTGAAAAGAGATGGTGTTCATCCCTCCTGGGGTGGTGCCGCTCTTCTCTCTAGAAATATGGCACATAGTCTTAGAGTTTGTACTTGATTAACTGGAGCCCAGGTCAGGAAGCAGACAGACTGGCTAAACCGATCGTCTGCTAGCCGCCTCACGTCACAGAAGTCAGTTAACTCTCAGCACATAGAAACTTTTTCACCTAGATATCACACTATAGAGACTGTGGCTGTTCCCCGAACTAGAAAATACAGAAAACATCCAAACCAATGTAATAGTAACAATTTAATTGATGTTCAACAAATAAAAAAACGATATAATACAGATAAAGACTTGATAAAGCTTGGCTTATTGAATATTAGATCCCTTTCTTCAAAAGCACTTTTTGTAAATGATATGTTCACTGACCATAAACTAGATGTGCTTTGTCTGACAGAAACCTGGCTAAAACAAGATGATTACATTACTTTAAACGAGTCTACACCCCAAGATTACTGTTACAAACATGAACCGCGTCCAAAAGGTAAAGGGGGAGGTGTTGCTACAATTTATAGAAATATTTTCAGTATCTCTCAAAGGTCGGGCTTCAAGTATAATTTGTTTGAAGTAATGGTGCTCCATATAACGTTATCCAAAGAAACAAGCGTTAATGATAAATCCTCTGTGATGTTTGTACTGGCTACTGTATACAGGCCACCAGGGCACCATACAGACTTTATTAAAGAATTTTCTGATTTTCTGTCGGAGTTAGTGCTGACTGCAGATAAAGTCCTAATTGTTGGTGATTTTAATATCCATGTTGATAATGAAAAAGATTCGTTGGGATCAGCATTTATAGACATTTTAAACTCTATTGGTGTTAAACAACATGTGTCAGGACCTACTCATTGTCGAAATCATACTCTAGATTTAATACTGTCACATGGAATTGATGTTAGTGGGGTTGAAATTTTGCAGCAGAGCGATGATATCTCAGATCATTATCTAGTCTCCTGTATATTCCATATAGCTAAAGCTGTAAAGCCAACTTCTTGTTACAAATATGGTAGAACCATTACCTCCACCACAAAAGATTGCTTTATAAATAATCTTCCTGACTTATCTCAGTTCCTCAGTTTATCCAATAGCTCAGATCAACTAGATGATGTAACAGGAACTATGGACTCTCTCTTTTCTAGCACTTTAGATGCAGTTGCTCCTTTACGCTTAAGGAAGATTAAGGATAAGAGTCCAACACCGTGGTATAATGAGCACACTCGCGCCCTAAAGAGAGCAGCCCGGAAAATGGAGCGCAGCTGGAGGAAAACTAAATTAGAGGCATTTCGTTTAGCTTGGCGGAAAAGTACCCTATCCTACAGAAAAGCATTAAAAACTGCTAGATCTGATTACTTTTCGTCTCTTCTAGAAGTAAACAAACATAACCCTCGGTATTTATTCAATACAGTGACTAAATTAATGAAAAATAAAGCATCAACAGGTGTTGGCATTTCCCAAGAGCATAGCAGTAATGACTTTATGAACTATTTTACTTCCAAGATCAATACTATCAGAGATAAAATTGTATCCTTGCAGCCGTCAGCTACAGTATCACATCAGATAGCACACTATAGATCCCCTGAGGAACAATTCCGTTCATTCTCTACTGTAGGTGAGGAAGAATTGTATAAACTTGTTAAATCATCTAAACCAACAACATGTATGTTAGACCTGATTCCATCGAAACTACTAAAAGAGCTGCTTCCAGAAGTCATAGATCCTCTTTTGGCTATTATTAATTCATCATTGTCATTAGGATATGTCCCCAAAACCTTCAAATTGGCTGTTATTAAGCCTCTCATTAAAAAAACACAACTTGACCCCAAAGACCTAGTTAATTATAGACCGATCTCAAATCTCCCTTTTCTGTCAAAGATACTAGAAAAGGTAGTATCCTCACAATTATATTCCTTCCTAGAGAAAAATGATATCTGTGAGGAATTCCAGTCAGGATTTAGATCGTATCATAGTACCGAGACTGCTCTCATTAGAGTTACAAATGACCTGCTTCTATCATCTGATCGTGGTTGTATCTCTTTATTAGTTCTACTGGATCTTAGCGCTGCGTTCGACACTATCGACCACAACATTCTTTTGAATAGACTACAAAACTTTGTTGGCATTAGTGGAAGTGCCTTAGCATGGTTCAAATCATACTTATCTGACCGCCATCAGTTCGTAGCGGTGAATGAAGAGGTGTCATATCGATCACAAGTACAGTATGGAGTACCTCAAGGCTCAGTACTAGGGCCGTTACTTTTCACGCTTTACATGTTACCCTTGGGAGATATTATCAGGAGACATGGTGTTAGCTTTCACTGTTATGCTGATGATACTCAGCTCTATATTTCTTCGCGGCCCGGTGAAACATACCAAATTGAGAAACTAACGGAATGCATAGTCGATATAAAAAAACTGGATGACGAGTAATTTTTTACTGCTAAACTCTGAAAAAACAGAGGTGTTAGTTATCGGACCTAAAAACCCCACATGTAACAACCTAGAACATTATCTAACACTTGATGGCTGCTCTGTAAATTCTTCTTCATCAGTCAGGAACCTAGGTGTGCTGTTCGATAGCAATCTTTCATTTGAAAGCCATGTTTCTAGCATCTGTAAAACTGCGTTTTTTCATCTCAAAAACATATCTAAATTACGACCTATGCTCTCAACGTCAAATGCAGAAATGTTAGTTCATGCGTTTATGACCTCAAGGCTAGACTATTGTAATGCTTTATTGGGTGGTTGTTCAGCACGCTTGATCAGCAAACTACAGTTAGTCCAAAATGCAGCAGCTAGAGTCCTTACTAGAACCAGGAAATATGATCATATTAGCCCGGTTCTGTCAACACTGCACTGGCTCCCTATCAAACATCGGATAGATTTTAAAATCTTGTTAATTACTTATAAAGCCCTGAATGGTTTAGCTCCTCAGTACTTGAGCGAGCTCTTATCACACTACAGTCCTCCACGTCCGCTGCATTCTCAAAACTCTGGCCGTTTGATAATACCTAGAATATCAAAATCGACTGCGGGCGGCAGATCCTTTTCCTATTTAGCACCCAAACTCTGGAACAATCTACCCAACACTGTTCGGGAGGCAGACACACTCTGTCAATTTAAATCTAGATTAAAGACCCATCTCTTTATCCTGGCGTACACATAACACACTAATACGCTTCTATTATTCAGATCCGTTAAAGGATTGTTAGGCTGCATTAATTAGATCAACCGGAACCGGGAACACTTCCCACAACACACGGTGTACTCGTTACATCGTAAGTAGAATGGCATCTACGCTAATATTTGTCTGTTTCTTTCCTATGATCAGATGGTGGATCAGCACCAAGAGATGATGTCTGCAGCCCTGATCGTCAGCGGAGACCAGGACACCCAGATGACCCCCAGAGACCTCGATTAAAATACACTAAAACTAAAAAATATAACTAAAAATATAATAAAATACCTAACTACATAAATACTACTATTGTTAGAACCTGAAACTTTTGAACTGTGGGTGTCGTCTGATCAGAGGAGAACTGGCCCCCCGACTGAGCCTGGTTTCTCCCAAGGTTTTTTTCTCCATTCTGTCACAGAGGGAGTTTTTGTTCCTTGCCGCTGTTGCCTCTGGCTTGCTCAGTTGGGGGCACCTAATTTCTAGCGATTATCGCCGATTTGATTGCTCATATACTATTTAAACTAAACTGAGCTAGACAATGACATCTCTGAATTCAATAATGAAATGCCTTTAACTGAAAATTAAATGTTTAATCTTATTATATATTACTGAGTACATGAGTACATTATTATATATTACTGAGTACATGTCCTCCAATTTGATACTGTTAAGTGCTTTGACACAATCTGTATTGGTAAAAGCGCTATATAAATAAAGGTGACTTGACAAACTTGTTACGAATCCGGTTTGTGGCCTTCCGTCTGATTGCCACCAGAGGTCACCCTTCCATCATATTGACTCACTACACGAACTGTTGGACGTCACCGCCAGAGTACAGTTCCCATCATCCATTGCACTGATGACACACAAACAGCTGATTGCACTGATCACACACAGCTGAGTCCCATTTGCACGCCTTACTTAAGCCATGGACTTTCTCCCCCTCATGGCAGAGTATTTTTTTTTTTAGCGTTTATCACAGTCATTGCTGATAGCTATCTTACAGAGCCTTTCCTAGTTTCTTAGTCATAGTCTTGCCTAGCCTGTTTACCCGTGTGTGGATTATTGCTTTTGTGTTTTTGGATTACCTCTTCGTCTTGCTTTTTGGACCCTGTTTCCCCCGTTTGGATTATTGCTCATGTACTCAGATTACCCCTATTGTCAAGCCCTTTGGACATTGTTTGCCGATCGTCGACCCACGCATTCTCTAGGAATACTCTTGTGTCTTGTCCTCAATTGATCCGTTTACTGTTGTTTGACCCTGTCTATGTTTGACTACGTTTCTAATAAAACTTGCACATGGATCCGTATGCCTCACATCTCGTCGGCTCCGTAACACTTGTTTGGATAAACCTTAGCTATCGTTCAGTTGGAAGATGTCACCAGAGCTGCCCCTCAAGCGCAAGGTCTGACTTTCCCGGCGCAGTATCGCCTCTCTCTGTGTCTGTTCTGTGCAGTGAGCGGCAGAGAAGCAGCACATTCAGTTAGCCGCACCGCAGCAGACTCGTCAGTAAATGAGTACAAAACAGCGTTTCCAAGCACCTGTTGCTTACTGACTGTTTGGAATTATAAAAATGAGCACAGTTTGTCTATTAATTTGCACTTAGTTTGTTACTCAAATGCAGGCAGTGCACTGCATGAGGCAAAAAATGAATAGGCTATAGCCAAAATAGGGCATTCCAAGTCAATTTACAGCAGTATTTTCTCTCTCAATCAGTAGAAAATGTGGTTAACACCCGGTCATGCATGAAAAAAAAAAAAAACGTCTTATACCGTAAAACCGGTATAATTTGGTAAAATACCGTGATAAATTTTTGTCGGTCTCGAAACGTCCCGTTCACACAGTAACTTACAGTAGTGTTTCGAATATTGTCTGTATGAACGTGCAACGGGTGTCAAGCCCGTATTCCTTAACAGTAACCATAGCCACAGTGACCAAAGTAAAATCAAAGATGGCGACATCCATAAAACTGAAAGTCTTATCACTTTCTGACACGACTGTCCAATCGAGCTGTGAATTCATCCATCAAATCTTCATTAACCGACAGCAGCTTTCATATTTGGTAGAGAGTGGAGCATGAGTCGCATGCAAAACACAAAACTGACGGGCACGGCTTCGGTGGAAACACTTCCAGATGGATCTAACACTTTCAGATGACACACAGCTCATTTCTCTGTCACTCTAAGATACCGAAACCACACACGAATATACGTAACACATGTTTGTGCGGCAGAGCGGCTCTCTTGCGCTGTATGACATGACAGACAACTAATTGTTCAGTCCTGTTCTGTTCACACAGCGTGTTTTCTGAGAATGCGGTTGTGAGTCCTGAAAATGTATGGGTGTGAGTTTGGTTAAAGAATATGGTTGTCACACTGGTAAATAACTGTACTGTGTGTGAACGTAAACATATTAAGGACTCAAATACAGGACTGACAACCATATATTGTTGCTGTGTGAACGTGGCCTTATTGTGTTCCATCTCTTCCTCACCCATTTGAAAGATGATTGACTCTGAGCTGAAGCTACAGAAGATTTACAAGGAAAAAGTATTTTCACATATCATCACACTTCACTCTAAAGGTTATTTCACATGGATTAGAGTGTTCACACTGCACGCGGTTGCATTCCAGCAGTGGTGCGTCGGCAGCAGTGAAGCAATCATTTCCGCACCGAGTCTTTTTTGCTGTGTAGTTGCTTGAGCAACTTAATATATAAATCTAGAAGTCAAATGCATTGAATGATAGGCTACGTTGTTTATATTTATTGAGTTTAAATGTGAATATGTCTATGAAATATTGTATTACTGTAGACCCTACTGTGATATAAGAGGATCACAATGCTGAAAAAGCATTTTCAGTAACAATGTTTGGATTTGAAATCAAAATAATTGGATAAATGTGTTTGTGGTAAACAGCCGCAGATCAGGAGTGGCCTGCAAACGTGTCCTGTGTGAAAGCAAAATGAGTCTGTGCTGCTTCTGCACCGCATACGTAATGCACATGAACTGCATATGCACGGCAAATGGAGTATGTGTGAAACAGGCATAAGCGTTGACTGAAAATTACTCATCCAGTAAAAGCACAGATGTGTTCTAATATAGAGAGGAAGAGAGCAAGAAAGAAACAGAAAGAGACTAGTGAAGTGTAGATGTGTTGGTCTGCTGTAAAGAGAGTACACTCTAATCCTACTCTGTGTGTTCCTAATTAGTATTTTATAAACAGAATTCTCTAACATTCATCATAGGTCATAAAGAATAAAGCCACAGTAACACTAAACTTTGCGCTCTACTGACCTCCATTCACGGAGACTGGAGATGTAAAATCGTGTGAAGATAGGCTACGCTTTCTGGTGCAAGCAAAAGTTTAAGTTTGGTGAATTGTGATATGCAATATGACTCCCAGACTCATGACTGAATTCAAAGATCACCAAATTAAAAAATGATGGTCTAAAGCCCGATTTATACTTCTGCGTCAGATCTATGCCGTAGCCTCTACGCCGTAAGCTGTGCGTCGGTTTTCATTTATACTTCTGCGTCGTCGTCCGCATCGACATGCAGTACACATGCGGACTGCTAGTCTGCAGTGTCCACGGGCATATTGCTGGTTTAACCCGCAGTACCACGGCAAAAGCCGAAGAAGAAGCGGCTCGTCGGAGAAGCATTATAGCCGTGACGGTAGCAAATAAATATCAAATCATTATTTAAAACAACAAAAAGGGGGACACCAACGGAACAGGAGAAGATGGCATTCTTTCAATCTCCACAAGGACGTGTACCACGACAGGTCAACATTGTTTGTTGCTGACAACTACTGTTGTATAATGCTATAGTATAATAAATGATAAGACACTTGTTCTTTGCTCTGTTTTATTTTTAAATAAGAAGGTGTGACATTAAACTATATTACAGTGCTCATAAACGCACACAAAACTCAAGTACATACGGAGGGAGGGGTCCTAGCAGACCAATCACAGCACTTGCGGTCTGTGTAGAATTGAGGCGCTGTTCGATTTTTGGAGAGGTGCACGTCAGATATGGCATAGGTTACAGCGCAGGCCTGTGCGTCTCTGCATAGGCTACGGTGTAGGTTCAACGCAGAAGTATAAATTGGGCTTAAAGCATTGCATAGAAGTGAGGTCAATTTTATCATTTCAGTTTTTGAATGTATTATTAAAAACAGAAGAACTTGTGTGCAAAATATCTTAAAAAAAAAAAAAAATTAATAAATAAATAAAAACCTTTGCTTTGAGTTTGAGGCAGATGTTCTGCTGGTGTGAGCACTGTTTCTGAAGTTCCTGCTGCTGTATGTGAGAAATTCTGCAGTCCTCCAACATGCTCAAAGCCCTCAGGAGAAGCTCTGAGCGATCCCGGTGCCAGCCCTGCAGTACTAGATTCTTCTGTGTCATGCTGAAATGATACCAGTCGCTCCGACGCTCATGTGCACTCTGCAATATAACAAACACCCACAGGTAGGGTAACTGTCCATAATATCCATATAGATAATGAAAAAGATGCATTGGGATTAGCATTTATAGACAAACTCTGTTTAAACTCTGTTGGGGTTAGACAACATGTTTCAGGACCTACTTCAGTAATCATACTTTAGATTTAATATTATCACATAGAATTGTATGTCAATGGCATTGAAATTCTCCAGCAGAGCAATGATATCTCAGATCATTATCTAATCATCTGTATACTCCATATAGCTAAGCTGCAAACTCAACTCCTTGTTACAAATATGGTAGAACCACAAAAAAAAAAAACTGCTTTGTAAATAATCTTCCTGATTTGCCTAAATTCCAATTTGGCAGCATATCCAATAGTTCAGAAAAACTTGATGTTGTAACAGAAATTATGGACTCATTCTTTTCTAGCACTGTAGACACAGTTGCTCCTTTACACTTAAAGAAAATTAAGGATATCGGTCAGACATTGTGGTATATTATAAATAAATAAATAAGCTTTCCATTGATGTATGGTTTGTTAGGATTGAACAATATTTGGCTGAAATACAACTATTTGGAAATCTGGAATCTGAGGGTGCAAAAAAGATTAAATATTGAGAAAATTGCCTTTAAAGTTGTCCAAATAAAGTTCTTATCAAAGCATATTACTAATCAAAAATTATGTTTTTATACATTTACGGTAAGAAATGTACAAAATATCTTTATGGAACATGATCTTTACTTAATATCCTAATGATTTTTAGCATAAAAGAACCAACAGCAGCAGAGCAGGTGGTGGACGAGCCCGAGGTGGAGACAGCGAGCCGATGAGCCAGGGGGATACCGAGGATCCGGGGAGCCAAGGTGGAGCCGAGTGCTCTGGTGACCGAGGCAAAGGCAGAGATCCACGGCAGAGCCGGAGCGACTGAGGACCAAGGTGGAGCTGGCAGGAGGAAGGAGCCCAACTGAGCTGGTGGGACGGAGCGATGAGGTGCAGCCGGAGGAGCGGAGTCCTTAGGCGATGGCGAGTCAACAACCGACCAAGGCGGAGCCGGAGCTGGAGGATCGATGGGTGATGGTGGAGGTGAAGGAGCTAGGAGCCGCTGTGTCAACGGGCTGAGGCGGAGTCCGGGCCAAGGAGGCTGGAGGCAGAGGTGAGGGATATTCCAGCCCCGGTGACGCTGGAGGATGGCAGTCCCGTGGGGCTCGCACCACATCGATGGTGGGCTGAGGGTGAGCAGAGGGGCTGCCAGACGACAGCGGTGGAGGAGGCAGGAGTGGGTGGGAATTTTCGAGGAGCGGGCACTGGAGGATCTGAAGCCCCCTCAGTGCTGGACAAGGGAACCAAGGACGAAGGAGGGCTGGACGTGACCAGTGGGGACGACGGAGAGAGGAGAGGGGGCAGTTCGAATTCCAGCTCAGTTTCCCAGTCAATTAAATCCTCCATGTCCAGCAGTCCCAGATGGATAATCAGCTCACCCTCAGCCACGGTTCAGGGGGCAGAGCTCCACTCCGCGCTCATACTGTCAACGGCTGGCTCCCACGTGGTGGGCAATGTTGCCGGCTGTCGCACCTGATCTGACGGGTTGGGCTCAACTTCCAGGACGGTCTTACGCTCAGTCGCTCCGGCTACACGCGGTGGGAAGTGGCTCTCCGTCGTCGATGGGCTCGGGCTGATGCTCCGCACCACGGGGAGTTGGTGGGCTGGGCTCTGGGTCTGGAGTGGATCTGGCGAGATCATCCTCGGGAGAGACGGGGAGGGGCGATCGGTTTCTCGCCAGAGTCCACTCCGCGAAATCCTCTCGAGGACCATCCTCGGATGACAGTGCTCTGCACAAGGTGTTCAAGCTTGTGTGGTAGAAAGAGCTGAGCGCGTTGTCCGGGTAGCTGGTAGCGTTAGTCTTGTGTGGTGCTCAAGAGATCTGTCCCCCTGCTCCAGCAGGAGGAGGAGGAGGGATTCGGGCAGGACATGGGGATCCATGGGGCACAACAGAAACAAAAAAACATTGGGAAAAACACGGAAACAAAATGGAGGTTACTGTATTAAGTTAAGTCGTGACGTATTGTCAAGTATGGTGACCCATACTCTAAATGGTGATCTGCATTTAACCCATCCAAGTGCACACACACAGCAGTGAGTAGTGAACAAGTGCACAAACACACACACAGTGAACACACACCCAGAGCAGTGGGCAGCCTTGCTCCAGCGCCCGGGGAGCAATTAGGGGTTCGGTGCCTCGCTCAAGGGCACCTTAGTCATGGTATCGAAGGTGGAGAGAGTGCTGTTCATTCACAATTCCCACCGGCTCGAGAATCGACCCAGCAACCTTCAGGTTACAAGCCCGACTCCCTAACCATTAGGCCATGACTACCCCGGTCTGGTGTTCTGTCACAGTTGCTTACGGGAGGAACGAAGAGACGTAGGAATACTTTCAGAATAACAGTTTTTTAATCCGAATAGGGATATCACAAGGAAGACAGGAACAGAGCTGAAGCACACCATAGACGATAGACACCGGACAAACCAACAGGGAACGGAACACTCTATATATACACAGACAATTAGAGACTAAGACGAGACACACCTGGAATCAAATCAACAATCAGACTGGGAGACAGAAACTGGGTCACACGGAACACATGGGGAGCTAAAACACAACAAAACAGTCCAGGGGCGTGACAAATGATTATTTTCTCAGATATAAAATGTCTTTTTTTTTTCCCCCTCGCTAGTACAAAGCATGCGTGAGTCTATGGCTACAAAACCTATATATGTATGCTCCAGATATTAACATGCTCACAAATGTTTTTTTGTTTTTTTTGGTTGTTTGTATTTTATTGAATCAGATACCTGCACCACAGATGAATCATGATTACTTTCTTCAAACTGTTTTCCTCTGAGAGCGCTGTACCAACATCAAATGTTCAACTACACTGATATTCTATGGTAAAACAAGCTCCTTGGCTACTGATTATGTTTTTTTCTTCTTGAATCCATGGAAAGAAGCAGAAACACTTAAATAAAACACGTAAATATCAGGTATGATTTACTTGTTTCACCTGTTGGACAGAATCTGTTGCAGAAATGACACTACCAGTCCAAACTTTTTCAGTCCAAACAGAAAGATTTTTAATGTTTTTGTAAAGAATTCTCTTCTGCTCACCAAGCCTTTATGTCCTAAATACATAAAGTTGTATTTGCTAAAGCAGTAATATTGTGAAATATTTTTACCATTTAAAATAACTGCTTTCTATTTGAATATATTTTAAAATGCAATTTATTCCTGTGATCAAAGCTACATTTTCAGCATCATTGCTACTCCAAGTGTAACGACATACACTATATCATTCAAAAGCTTGGAGTCAGTATATGTAGAAATTAAAACTTTTATTTAGCACACAAGTGATGATAAAAGACATTTATCATGTTACACACAATGCTGTTCTTCTGAACTTTCTATTCATCAAAAAAAACCTGCAAAACCTCAGCTCTTTTCAAAATAATAATAATTATAATAACTGTTTTTTTAAGCAGAAAATCAGAATATTAGAATGATTTCTGAAGGATCATGTGACTGGAGTAGTGATGCTAAAAAGTCAGCTTTGATTGTTCCTAATAAACTGTTTAACTGCACTTTCAAGTGAATTTCCAAGTTATTTTGTGTGATAGCTAAATATATTCTTAACAAACTACTAACAAAAAATATATAAATTTATTTTGTCCTCATATTCTTTGTTGTAACTCTTTACTCTCAGTCACAAACCTGATTGAATGGCTCATTATGAAACTCATTATGCAGGCCTTTGTCTTCTCAGGTGTGAATGTGAAGGTTGACGCCTTCTCGCATAGACACTTTTTACTCAAAAAGTGACTTAGAAACTTTAAATCAATATATTGTTTTCTGTGAGCAAGTAAACAAGATGATTTACATATCATTTTGAAGCAAAAACTCCAGTTCTCAAAAGTCTTGTGAACAAATGTTTTGTATGCGTTTTATGGCCCTATTTCAGTGACTTCAAAATTTTAGTTTTTCACTAACCACGCATAAACGTTTCTTTCTCAAAAACAAAATCATGTGCATAAATGCTGCTTACATATTATTGTAGCCCAGTTTGTGTTGTTTACAGTGTTAAAAAAGCACAAATGTAAGGGCATGTCAAAACTTCTCCAGGCCCCCAAAACACCCTCAGACCCCAGAGGGTTAACACGTGTAGTACTTATAGAAACTCAACTGGACGATAGTATTCAAATTAAACAACAAGCAGGACCTTATGAGCACTCAATGTGGCACCAAGTGAAGTGAGAGTCCAAACAGTAGGAAAGGGCAATCTGCTGGAGAACAGGAGGATGGCCGAAGTCAGACCTGGACAAGGCTTGGCTGGAGAACAAAGGAGATAGGGCAGCACCAGTCAATGAGACCACTGGAGATCAGGCAGCAGCCTGAGCTTGATACTTTGAGCTGTAGTGAATCTAGTCCAGTCGGATACATGGCCAACAAAAACAAAGACAAAGCCATATGCTCAGACACAAGACAAACAAGGACACATTAAACAAAGACAGAACAGACATGACTGTCAGGGAGGACCCTGACACAAAGGGAAGCCAACAAATAAATATTTGATTTTAGAAAAGATACTTGGCGTACACATGAAGGGCAAATTGTTGCCCCAACTTCACTTTTGAATATTCTCATTTCAGATGTGCATGGTTTTGGCCTTTGTGCAAGGGGGGAAGTGATAAGGAAAATTAAAAAGCAAGGATACTGATCTCCTTATTTACATGTAATGGTAGTTGAATTTCTGGCCACATGTGAAGTTTGTGCCAAAAACAATGTGAGGAACGGAATAATGACACCAATAGGCCATATATCAGTACCAGAAGGACCATTCAAGCATTTGGTAATGGATTATGTGGATATGATAAAGTGACTACAAGGCAAAAGATATATGCTTGTGGTCAGAGACAGATTTAGTAGATGGGTGGAGGCAATACCATCAGCAGATCAGGGAGCAGGAACAGTAATTCAATTTCTAACAAGAGAAGTAATTCCAAGATTTGGAATACCATCAGAAATAATTTCAGATAATGGATTGGCATTCATAAAAAAAACAAAAAAAAAACAAAAAAAAAAACACTGTAAAACAAGTACAGCAACAACTGAGAATAAAGCAGAGACTAGGGTGTATCACAGGGGATGGTAGGAAGATTAAATGGAACCCTCAAGGCCAAACTAAACAAAATATGTGAAGGTACAACCTGATCTCACAGAATTCCGTGTAATGTTCACGGACTTAATTAACCTCCGAATCTGTGGTGGCATCACGGAATCGCCGAAAATTCCGTGATGGGCTCACAGAAGGCATCAGCCGTGGTCCATGCACGGATTCACTGGTTCAACGTAAAAAGAGTGACTCCGATGCAGTTATAGTTTCACTGGAGTACCTGACAGCCCCTACCCTAAACCTACCCAGTTCTGAACAATAATGATGACGATAAATTTCCCAGTATCGCTTCAGCATATTGATGCTAAGGGTTTCCGTGCGTGGAGCATGGCTGATGCCTGTCACTGACTTACATTGGTATCACTTCTGTGAGCCCATCACGGAATTTTTTCTGTGAGCCCATCACGGAATTTTCGGCGATTCCGTGATGCCACCACAGATTCGGAGGTTAATTAAGTCCGTGAACATTACACGGAATTCTGTGAGATCACGTTGGAAGGTACTAAACTTAACTGGATTGACGTGTTACCTCTTGCACTAATGAGCTATTGCATACAAACTAACAGAAACATGCACTTAACACCACATGAAATGCTTACAGGTCGACCCATACCTGTGCCATATTGTAGAGGTCCCTACAAATGGCCTCCTCTAGAGCAATTGCAAATGGAACTTTGATCTTATATGAAGAAATGAACTGCAATACATAAAGCTATCTATTTACAGGAAACAAGAAAAGAGCCCAGTGAGGAAACAGAGTCGGAATGTCCAGTTGTTCCAGGTGACCAAGTATATCTGAAGGTATTCCGGAGAAAGTGGAATGAGCCCAGGAGAGAGGGACCCTACAAAGTGGCGAGAGCTACTCCAACAGCAATCCAAATGGAGGGAAGTACAACTTGGTATTATCTAAACCACTGTACTAGAGTTCCCAAAGTATGGATGGAAAGAAAAGAAAACAGACAAGCAGATAATTCAGGAGAAAGTGACAAGGAAAGACCAGTGACACAAGATGAAGTACAAACTGATGAAAGCTCAAAAACAGAGGCCCTCACATTCTCCTGTCAGACAAACAGGAGAAGAGAAAGAATCAGTCTGATAGCATATCTGATGATCATCACATGCCTAATGTATCTAATTTGGCAAGCTCACGCTATAACCAACAGCACCCAGACTTCCCCAGAATTTACTTTTCAATCCTCGGGTGAATCTACCAGTGGCTTTGACTTCATCCAAAAAGAACAAGAACTAGATGAGGAGGAAAAACTATCTAGACAAAATAGACACATTGTAGATGACAATCATAATATCACTTTTAAGAAAATGGGTAATTCAGATATATTATGGGAAAAGGCAGAAGACAATAATTGGTATAAATGGGTAAACTACACAGCAGAAAAGGAGAAATGGGAAAACTGCATAGTTTGCTTTGAAGCAAGACCAATTTTACATATTGTACCAATACCTATACACAGTTCTAGTTGTCGAATATTTCATGATGAATGGTTTAAGAAATGTCCAGGACTATCTAATGCAATGAGGTTTGTAACGTCTGTGTAGGATCAGTGATGGCTGATTACACTTTGTTTTAAGAAACCCTTTTAGCCTTTTGACACTTGCATATAAATTATAGACCTGGCCTCACCGTTTACATTTATATGGGTGACTAATCTAGGCACCAAATCTCTTCTTGAGACATTTTTGCCTATACTGGTGCCAGGAAGCAACAAATGAAGAAAAATCCAGAACTAAAAGAGCCTATGAAAAAGACCCTGCAGGATTGAACTTAAAACTAATGCTGGGACAGATAAACGAATGTGGGATTGGTTTGATCTAAAGTTAGGAGCGTGGGGAGCATGGTTAGCTAAATTAGGAATGTTTTTAGGAGTTGCAGTATTAATAGGAGGATTACTGTTTTGATGTGTGCTTCCTATACTGACTAGTTGTCAAAGCCACAGCTAGGCAAATGGAAATGCTAAGATGTCAAGATGATGAAAAATTGAATTTGAAGAGTAACCAAAATGTACATTACCAGGACTGGCCTTATGCATCCAACTGGGAGTCACAAACAAATGATGGAGACTCTAGTACCTGTTACATGTCTGTCTGCCCTAGTCCTTGTTTTCCTTATTTGGTTTAGTTCCTGTCCTCATTAGTTAATTATCGTTTGATTGTTCCCACCTGAGTTTGATTATGTTGTTTGCTCTTTTGTTCCTGCTCCTTTATAAGTCCTGAGCTCTCCCCCTAAGTTTGTTCGTGATTAACAATGTTATGTAGTGTTTCCATGTTTCTGTTAATGTTCCTGTATCTACTTATCATTATTAAAAAAGCGTATTTTGTAACCCGTCGCCTCCTCGCACTCCTTGATGGACACCACACATAACAGTACCTCAATTGAGGACGAAGAAGTCTAAAGATGAACCATACCCTGGGTGTAATGCTGCCTTCAGGTCCTATCAGAATTATCGTAAATATGAGTTTCCTAATCGGAAATTGGATGTGAATGGCCTCTCAAGTCGTAATTACTACTGGGAAATTTGGAAATAATTTTGATACCTGAGTTTCCGAGTTGGGCGGGTCATAAACTTTAAACATGGTGGAGGGAACAACCATTGCTGCAACTACATCGCTAAATTAGTGTATTTATAGGCTAGATATGAACGATCATGCGAAGCATATTATGTTTTATGTAAGCAGTGAAATAAGCATGTATTTGACCGAAATTCCAGAATTGTCAGCGAACTGCATGTATAGCGTGGTGAATGTTTATGATTGTCAACCAATGGGATGCTACATTTTATTCTTTCCGACATTAAAGCACTTGAATATGACAAGCTTGTAATCACGACTTCATAAGTGGGAAATAGGAAATTTCTGATAGCACGTGAAGGCAGAATAAGTGCTAGCCTAACCTCTACCATCAAAATAAAGTGAAACCGAAAAATCTGTATATAAGAGGGTGCAAACCCAGATTCAGGAGATTCTCTACAGAGACTCTCGACTGAGTTATCTCTGATAATAAAGTCAATTTTTCTGGCATCAAAACCCCAAGACTTCAAGAGTGATTCTTCTTAGAAACGGCAGACAATACACACACTTGCAGTCTGCTGAGCACATCAGACCTTACCAGAGAAAAAAAGACAAAAGGAGACAGATATATGCAGGAGTACTGACCAGTTCCTGTTTGGTTATATGTGGCAGCATTCTCTGCACCATGTCAATGTAGAGTGAGCGCTGGTTCCTCAGACTTGGGGAATACTGACTCATTATGTACTGGAAACATTCGTGATCTGCTGCATTCCAGCCACAATTCCTAAGATACAAACACACACAAATGACTCTTCACAGATAATACTTCCAAACAGTTGCTGGTCTGCACTGACTTCCATAGTATGTTAAAAATGACTATGGAAGTCAATGAAAACCAGAAACTGTTTGGTTACCCACATTATTCAAAATATTTTTAATTACTTTAATTGATTTTAGTCTCACATCTGATCTCAGATCAACCGTGCTTTGCTTGAGTTGTTAGAGCAAGAACTGCAAATAAGCCCAAAACCAGCATCAAAGTTTGAAGCAGAGAACAGTGTATTGTCTAATACAACAGCTATTTCCTGGTTTAAAATCTAATTGAATGAGGCATTTGTAGTGCAAAATACCTGATAAATGGACATCAGTTATCCAACCTCACAATTATAATCTAATAATCTATTTTTATGGGTGTGTACCATGCCACCCATCTCGGTTACTGAAATATGGTAACACCCCCTATTGTTTTGGCTGCAATAAAGAAAATGGCTGAAACCTTGCTTGCTTCTTATTAGGTGTGTGTTGCTTTTACTAAAACACAATGATAATTCAAATTGTGCACCTTTTTCAAGCCGACATTTAATGTCATTTTCTATGAGCTTATGATTTTTGCTATGAAAATCCCATAGTAGGGAACATAATATCATAAAGACTTGGAAGTGGTTTCTTTTGACTTGAGGCAAGTACCTCTATTTAATATTATTATTATTATTATTATTGAATATTGGCAATTTAAATTGAATACATATACATATGGCCATTTACTCAGAACATGTTTTGTTTTTCTATGTAAACACGTTAGATGGACATCTTGCATTTGGCACATGTTACAGTGTTCTAAAACCTGTGGTGATCAAGTTAAAATAATGTTCAAATAATGTGTCTTAAGACCTTGCATCCCATCAAAAGCAATGGCGACTTAGTTCTGAACCTGGCCACCTGTTCTAATGTACAGTAGGTGGACAACCAGAGTGTGCTTTTTACCGCCGTGAGTGCCACCGCGTCTGCAAAATTCATTTGCAGCTTTTGACTGCTGAGTGGCACTTTAACCACAAGTTATGAAGCAAATGCTCCAAAGCGCATTTTCACAAATAGCCATCAGCTTTGCCTAGCCAGTGTGTTACATTTTATGGCTGCAGTTGGTGGAAAATGAAAGAGAAACACTGTAGTTAAAATATTTCATATTCACAGATGCAAATTTAGTACTTATGAAGTTATGAGCGTTTCTCATTTAGAACAAATTCAAGCAGGATAAATGTCAAGACTATGAGCCTGTGTATATATATTTTCTCTAAGCTAAGTATTACACCATGCTTTAGATTTTAAACTTTTAACAGGTGTGCAGCATTATTTATATAATATGAATCATGTGTTATAGCTATTACCGGTAACACTTTAGAATAATGGTCCGTTGTTAACAAGTAACTACGCAGGAAGTAATAGGTAGCACTACCTTAAACACAGCTGGACAAGACTTAACCAATAATCACACTGAACAAGGACAGGAACATGACCAAATAAGGACACAAGAGGCGGGAACACATGACACACACAACAGAGGACTGACAACTGTAGCGTTAATAAAAAAATAATGTGCTCTATTATTCATATTCAAGTGTATGCGCATGCATGACAGGGAGGCTCCCGCGTGATCACTTGAATTTTTTTCCTGATAATGAAATAACTTAAAATTGGGGTACCTCACATACATGAAAAATATATAAATATACAGAAAGCTTAAAATGTCTAAAATTAAACACTGTAAAATTAACTAATTCAAAATGAAAGCAAATACTCCCTGATTATGTAATCTGTATGAAGGTTGCATTTCTCTCTAAAGGCGCATCCAGTAGGCTACTGTGGAGATGAGAGTCAGCACCGTGAATTTCATCTTGCAGCCATCAAGAAAACATTAGTTTATTAATAAATACCCTCTAGACATCTCTGTTAAAGTTTTTAAAGCATTTTATATGCGTTTGCATAAATTCTGCTTTCAGAATGGTAATGGAGAGATGTCACATAACCTTGATTTTTCCTCTGAAACACAAAAACAAAAATTGAAATAAAATTGATGAATTATGTTCAGAATCAGAATGAGCTTTATCGGCCAGGTATGTTTACACATACGAGGAATATGTTTTGTGAATGGTCAGTCCTTCTCCATTCTACAGATATTGTTGCTTCTGGTTTGTCCATTGTAAATCACAGAAAGTCTATAAATATGTTGTCTCCAAAAACTCTTTTTTTATCACATTCATAACGCATGTGTATTTCCCAAATCTAAAATATAAAATAGACCAATGCTTTTCTGATGTCTAGACTCTATTTTCAGGGATTTAGAAAAATATAAAGAGATGGTTCCAATATTGGTAATGAATACGTTCTGTGAGAATTTATATTTCAGGTTTTGTCTGCGAATGTCAGTCTGTAACACTGGAATTATAATTATAAACTAAAAATGATTAGGCCTGTGTGAAGTCTCGGGACAGTTTCTTATTACTGCAATATATTTTTACATTTGTATTGCCGAAATGACTGCAGCGTTGCCGCGTACAATTAAAACCAACCTGTCCTCCAACCAATACGCCCGTATAGGTCGTTTGTCCAAATCCCTGAAAATTGCGCCCCTGTCGGCAACAGGACATTTTCATATTAATGTTTTGTATTATTTTATCTGCGTCGTAGTTTGGGTTTCTTGTAGCTCGGTTGGTAGAGCATTGCGTTATATGACAATATGTATATACTAGTGCTGTCAATCGATTAAAAAAAATAACTAATTAATCACACATTTATTTTTAATTAATCGCGATTAATCCCACCTAGCATTACAGTTTTTAAATATACTTTTATATTGCAATAATTTCACATTCAGTCTTCAAATGTACAATGTACAAATAACATAAAGATATATATTTTTAATATTTCTTTAATGGCATCTTTTTTATGATTGAAGGCCAGCATCACTGATGTCTCTATAAAAAAAAAAGTTTTTTCTCCTTAATATTTAACCATTGACTAGCCATTCAGCATTACAGTATAATTGAGATATCATTTTTAACATTTATTAGACTTTACTTCTGATTTAAGTGAACTTAAAACAACCTTCACATGAACCCAATATAATAAATATCATATTTAGCTACCTGTGCCCTTCAGCAGAAATATACAGAAGATGAAGAGTTACCAAACATTAAATTCTAAATTAAATATAGATGAACCCCTTAAAGCTATAAAAGTGATAGATTTCCTCTGTTTTCTTTAGTTCTTGTATTAATAGACATCACAGCAGCTGGTTATTAGTTTATTTGCCTGCTATTGCTTTAAAAGCTGCTGCTGCTGAACGTGACACGCATCTTAATAACTCTCTTCAGCTTTTCTGACCCGCTTCAGGTCTTAAAGTCTCTACTAATGAGCGGACGAGTTGAATCGGGTGTGTTAGATGAGGAGACAGTGCTGGACTGCTCCAGGACAGTTTTTAAAATCATTTCAGAGACACCTTCTTAAATGTGACGCATATATTAGAGATGTTCCGATACCCTTTTTCCCTTCCCGATACCGATTCCGATACCTAGGCTCGGGGTATCGGCCGATACCGAGTACTGATCCGATACCTGGGTGTGTATCTGGTTATACAGCTGTATGAACTACTAGATCTGTATGAATTGATACAATTATTTTATGGTGTGCTTCACCATAGATAGATAGATAGATAGATAGATAGATAGATAGATAGATAGATAGATAGATAGATAGATAGATAGATAGATAGATAGATAGATAGATAGATAGTGTGGCAAGTAATTTTAACTGAATTTAGGACCGGTGGTGGTGCTTTTTTGGTCATTCAGTGTTTCTGTAAAAATGGGGAAAAACTATCAATAATACTGATAAGATAATAATCATACTATGAGTTCTGCTAAGAACAATATAAAACGCACTAAGGATTAACGAGCTGCTGGATTCATGAATATTAATCAGGTTGTCTGCATCGGCTCGAACTTATTTGCTGAAATCAAAATAGGGACGATAGGTGAGCGCCAGCCAATGAGATTGTCGTTTGCGCATTAGCTCCGCCCACTACAGGAAAACCCGGCAGTTCTTAAAAGCTGAAGAATTCCAAACGAACTCCGTTATTTTGACAGGAAAATACAAAAAGAATAACGTTTACATACCATGCAGAATTGACGCGCTACTGGTAAGACTCTCTCGCTCCCTCTCCCTCTCTCTTTCTCTCTCTCTCTCTCTCTCTGCGTGTGACGAAAAAAGCAAAGCGACGGCGAGTCGTGCGCTTCACACTAGAGCTTACGGTACATCAAATACAGGTGCGCTGCGTATTCATTCAGATGATCTGAAAAATAGATCGCTTGACGGAGAGAGAAACTCTGAAGCGCTCAGAGTGTGACAATATATCTGTGCTAAACTTATACATAGCCTCCCAGTAAAATCTGATCATTTATTAGCCAGTGGCTTATATTAGACATCATTTAGTCGCCCAGGGTGAAGATTTAGTCGCATATGCGAGTGATTTAACTTACTGGCAATGTGCCAGCACGTTTGTATTTCTTCTTCGCTGCTCTAAATAGTGGCTGCTTGTGTGGCAACACAGCACAACTTCCTGTGTTTGCTTTCTGAGCAGCGAAGAAGAATTGATTTCCGATTTGCAGCGTTAAGCAAAGCTAGCGCGCATAACTATAGATCTTGTTTAAAAATGGTATCGGATCGGTACATGGGTTCAAGTACTCGCCGATACCGATGCCAGAATTTTTTGTGGTATCGGTGGAATTTCCGATACTAGTATCGGAATCGGAACAACCCTAGCATATATAACATATTGCATGCGCGCGCACAGTTTTAAGGCAGCTTTAATCGTCTTTTTGGTAACTTCATGCCTTAATTATGGCTAATTATCATGTGTATTTAGTTCTTGCCTGTTTAGTTAGATTTCTTCTGGTCTACTCGTTATTCCCCGGTGTTCCTGTCTGTGTCAACCTTGCCTTGTCTTGCCCTGCCTTGTTTGGATTCATTAAAGACTGTTATTTGAGTTATCCTCTTCTCCTCATTCATCCCTGCTGTGTGCACCATGACAGAAGACCAGACCTAAACAGTAAGCAGCGCCCCTTCACCTCGTTTTGTTGACTTAAAAATCCATGACTCCAGGGACATGGCACGGCACTCCTGGCCGTGATCTGTGGACTGGATCCATGGGAATGGGAACGGCACTCTTGGCCGTCCTGTCGCGGAAGTGGAGGCGGTTGCTGAGGGACCCTGTGAGGGCCCCTGACTCCTTGTCATGCCCAGAAGAAGCCTCAACTTCCAAGCTAGCCCAGGAGGGCTTCCTGTTCTTGTGGGCTGTCCTGTTCCTGTATGTTGAGCTCTGGTGGGCTGTCCTGTCCTGTCTGTTTGGCCCTGGAGTGCTCCTGATACCCCCTTACTGCCCCATGGAATTTTTTTTGGGGGGGTAGAAAGGTTCCGGCTGTAGTGGCCGGGCTGAGAGAGGAGGCCACGGCCACGAAGACCACCTGCCATGGCCTCCAGAGCTCCCAGCTCCGCCTTGGCCTGTTCTGTCTGTTCCGCTCTGGAGGTCCCCATCCTGTTTTCCTGTCCATGTCTGTCCTGAGGGGCCTCCAGAGTGCCCCCCCCCTCTCCGGTGGTACTGTTACGGCGCAGGTCGTGCCTTCCGGGAGGGGGGAGTTATGTCAATCCTCTGTCGTGTGTGTCATGTGTTCCCGCCTCTTGTGTCCTTATTTGGTCGTGTTCCTGTCCTTGTTCAGTGTGATTATTAGTTAAGTCTTGTCCAGCTGTGTTTGTCTAATTATCATGTATATTTAGTTACTGCCTGTTTAGTTAGATTTTGTCTGATCTATTCATTATTCCCCTCAGTGTTCCTGTCTGTGTCAACCTTGCCTTGTCTTGCCCTGTCTTGTTTGGATTCATTAAAGACTGTTATTTGAGTTATCCTTGTTTTTCCCTGCTGTGTGCACCGTGACAACAGTATGGGATCCACATTCAAACGAATCTTCACAAGTCTACATCTGAGACAGATGCAGTTATAACCTGTAAATTGAAGGCTATTAGACATTTTAAAATGTTCTTGATCAAGATTAAACGGATGTTGCAGTCATAAACTTGTTTTAAGAAATCACTTATGCATTAAATAATAAAAATACAAATCAGGTTAAGTTAAATATTATTGTACAAATAATTACCATATAAAATGCTTTAGACTGCGAATAAGATTGCAGTTTCACATTTTGAAACATCCATCCTTTGGTAAGAGTAGTAGTCTCAATTTTAAAATGTAGCCGACTTATTTGGAGGATATCATATTCATAAATTAGTTTCCACAAAGAACCCAATTGTTCACTTTTAAGACGTTACTGTTGTGATTAGTAATTAATTGGTTATTCTTTATTAACTGAGGCATAACTAGAACACTGCATGCACGTAGTTTCTGTCGCTGTTCGATATGAGATGATACAGGCTCCAGCACGAGCACAGTATCTGTTCCGCGCGCGTCTGACTCTCGCCTGGCGCGGCGCGCGCCTCTGAAACATCTCCCGACATTCTGCATCTAAATAAACGCAATCTTTTTCAAGAAAAAAGAGACCGAGGCAGCAGTTGTGAGAGGCATGGCCAACCCTAGCCCCGCCCCTGCGTTAATTGCGTTACATATTTTTAACGCGTTAATCTGAAAAAAAATAATCGCTTGCATTAACGCGCTAATTTTGACAGCACTAGTATATACCTGATCATGCGATCATGGGTTCGATCCCAGAGAATGCACATGCTCATAAAATGTGCACTAAAAATCATGATTTTGCATGATTCCTGTAAGGGGTAGGTTTAGGGGTAGGGTTAGGTGTGGTCATTCGTACAAATTAGCCACCTAGTAAAATATGTATGAATACTGTGAGATCGGTGTAAAAAGTCCACATATTGCATTTAAATAAACACGCATTTTGATTGGTAATGACAGTCATTTCATGATGACAGACGCAACACGAGACTGTCATTGTTATTATGCGCGCTAGAGGGCGCTTAACTTTAAAACGTAAATATAGGTCGTAATAAGGGCTTGCACAAACGACCTATAGGGTTGTTTTTTGTTGGAGGACAGGCTCATTAAAACAGTGCAAAACTGAAAATAGTATAAAGCAGCATATAAATTAAGAACAAAAGTTTGTCTCTGGCAGACGCGTGGCTCTTTTGGTCAGTTTCTTTGTCTCTCTGGTCTCTCCTGAGAAAAAACAAAACAAAACCAAGCAACACTGCATATTGGCCAGCAGCTATATCACCCTGTAGCCCAAGACTAGTTTCCCACTAAAGCTAATCAGGGTTGAGCCAGATCAGTACCTGAATGGGAGACCTCCTGGGAAAACTAGGTTGCTGTTGGAAGAGGTGTTAGTGAGGCCAGCAGGGGGTGCTCACCCTGCAGTCTGTGTGGGTCCTAATGCCCCAGTATAGGGGACAATATACTGTCAAAAAGCACCGTCCTTCGGATGAAACTTTAAACTGAGGTCCTGACTCTCTGTGGTCATTAAAAATGTGGTGGAGGTTCTGGCGCACTATGGCTGCTGTCACATCAATCAGGTGGATGCTGCACACTGGTGACGGATGAGGAGATCCCCCCTCACATTGTAAAGCGCTATATAAATGTAACTAGTTAGTTAGTTAGATATTATATTGTAGGCTATATAATACTCTGTATGCCGTTGCAAAAATTGCAAAAGCCAAACCAAACTAGGCATTTATCCTAAAACAGACACTTTGCCTAAACCTGCTCTGCAAGTTTGAAATGGTCATCAGACACTCTCCATATGAAAGAGCAAGTGATTCACACATTTATTTCAACCAGGGCTGGATTGGTAATTGGGCATACCAGACATTTTCCCGGTGGGCCGACAGAATGTTTTTTTTTTTTTGCCAAGGACCATCACGCAGGGACAGCGCCAGTGGCCCATTGGTTTGTCTCCTGTATTGACAGCGTAAACCACCCAATCACAATTCGCTATAGACGGAGTGATGAAGTATTTTGCTCTGCCTATATAAATATCACGTCACCCCAACTTCTTCCTCGTCGGTTTTTCCTACATTTTCACAGCAGCTTTATCAAGAACAGGCTTACTCTGCGGTGAGTGATGTGGGCCAAAGAGCCAGGCAGAAGGAGGAGAGTAGTTGAATTGTGCATAAAAAGTTTTCATCTGCAATAGAGGCTGACATTTTTTTGGGAATGGGAAACAAAATCGCTACGAATCACATGATTGGGACGGGACTGGAAAAAATGTCAACGGGAGTGGGCGGGACCGGGAATAGTAATGATACCCAACTTTATACGCAAATCAGATTATATGCAATAATCGAAAATTCTCCATCAGTGACGGAATTTTTTTAGCAGTGACGGAAAACTCTGAAGGCCGTCTGTCACTTTGGCAGATTACACACACTGAGGGTGATCTATTGTAATTTATAACTGTAATTCCCACCCCTGTCGTTGGTGGCGAGTGCGCTCCAATGAGGCAGCAGAGCGCGTGATCGTCTCCAGAACAAAAATAAAGGTCTTTTGCTGTGTCTTTGATTACTCACAGGCGAGTATAGTAAAGCGAATCGTTTGATCTGAGGTGTCCACAGCGATCTATCACGCCACATTAAAGAGTGCCAAAATGGTATTTATTGCTTGAATTTCCTAATAAAATGGACAGAATTTGAAACCTGAGAATGTATTTCATATCAAAAGTAAGTTTAGCCGATTGTCTAATGTCACTGTGCATTCATCAAATGAAAACAGCATCAATTGGGAGTTAAGAAACAATATTGGTTCATAAAAATAAGAATCTATTTTTTTTTTTTTTTAATCCAGCACTAGCATATTTTGTTGTTTTAAGTGTCCTCCGCTGTCACTGACGCAGTCTCTGTTCATCTATTCTCTTCATAAATAAATAAATGCATAAGCCAATATGCTCGTTCTTTTAATTGGGTTATTATAATTAAAATACGAAAATTAAAATGACGGGTACTAATAGATTATGACAGAATTTTTACGACCCTGTCCGTCAAAATGATGGATAATATTAAAGTCTAACGTAACCTCTGACACAAATATACCTTTTATATAAATAAACTATAAACTGTATATTTTAATTCTGAACTCAATTCTAGTTTAAATTTAGTCTCTTTATGCTCTCCTCCTGTTTGCTTTGGTGTGGCTGGTTGCTTTGGTGCCCTCACTTGCTCTTAAAATCTCTGTCATTTTTGGTCATACAGACAAAAGTAGCCTAATACATCTTTCAAATTTGTAAAGACTACATTTATTTGTGTGCACTCAGAATAACAACGAAACGTTGTGCTTCTGTAAAGTAATTCAAGCAAATAGGATGCGGTTTCTGCAGTCTAGGTCTCTATGAACTTGAGCGAGAAACTTCGAAACTCCATCTATGAAAAATATATCTATAGAGAATGAAATGTCTACTTTCAAATATTCAAATAGAAAATGTGTGTGTTAGCATGGATGATTTACATGAAATTTAATGAGTGTGCAATGCACACTGTGCATTGTTTAAGCTGGCTTTCAGTTCAATATAATAACAAAAATCTGTATTGACATGGGTTGTCATGGGAATGGGAGTCACTCTTCCGGGATTGGAAAGGCACGAGATTTTCCCCTAGTTTTTTCATGGGATTGAGACGGGACAAGTTTTTTTATTTTTTTGTGGGAGTGGGATGGGAGAGGTTTGAAAATTCACTCCCATGTCACCCTCTAATCTGCAATGACACAATGACCACAGACAGCAAGAATCAGCATATGAATCTCAACAATGACTATATTTACATGGACAACAATACTCCGATTTTAATATGATTAAGACAATACTCTGATTAAGAATCTACCATGTAAACAGACATTTTTGATTACCTTAATCCAGCTAAAGTCATAATCGAAGTAAACACAAATCAAATTAAGACATGTGGAGTATTCCTATTTTAGTCGCATTATCGAGGTGCAGTATTACTGTCGTGTAGGACTTTTCACCACATTTTGCGACAGGATACACACACGGCAGTGGTCAACCATTTGACGGCAAATAAAAGAGCTTCAACACTGCCATTGTCTGTATTCTGGACGACCCCTCCAGAATTTCACGTGTAAACATATACTGTATATGGCATCATCACGAAGACGAACTACAGTATATGTTTACATGTGAAATTCTGGAGGGGACGTCGGATGGTGTCACGTGGAGACATAATGACGTGTGCCATTAATTGATCTATGTACTATAACATGGAAAACGGGAACATGAAAGGATTATTCTAAAAGCAATTCATGTAAACACCTTAACCTTTTAGGCGCCAGGGTTTTTTTGGAAAAATGCTGGATTTTGACATTAAGATTTCAAATGCTTGTGGCTTTAAAGGGCTTAAAGGAACACTCCACTTTTTTTGGAAATAGGCTCATTCTCCAACTCCCACAGAGTTAATAAGTTGAGTTTTACCGTTTTTGAATCCATTCAGCCGATCTCCGGATCTGGCGATAGCACTTTTAGCATAGCTTAGCATAGATCATTGAATCCTATTAAGACCAGTAGCATCGCGTTCAAAAACGATCAAAGAGTTTCGATAGTTTTCCTATTTAAAACTAACTAGTTAAACTTGACTCTTCTGTAGTTATATCGTGTACTAAGACCGGCGCGAAATGAAAAGTTGCGATTTTCTAGTCCTATTTGGCTAGGAACTATACTCTCATTCCGGTGTAATAATCAAGGAACTTTGCTGCCGTAACATGGCCGCAGCAGGCGCAGTGATATTACGTAGCGCCTGAAAGTAGTCCCCAGCTTAACTCTGTTAAGTAGTCCCCTACTTATTAACTCTGAGGGAGTTGGAAAATGAGCCTATTTCCAAAAAAAGTTGAGTGTTCCTTTAAAGATAGAGATCTACTGTAAATTAGAAAAATGTTGGGCATGACCTAAAGTTTATGTGGGGTGTAAATATACTAATCTAATTTGCATATTATGATGTCATCAGGGGGGCAGCCCTCTTGAATTTCATAATATTCAGTAATAGTAGATATTGAATTGATATTTGAACTTATTTGCATGTTTTTTTTGTCTTTTTATCCTCACTCCAAATGATCAGAAAAGAGGAAACCAACAATAAAACAGGAGAAAGTACTAAATCATTACATTACTATATTACTACACTATATAGTAGTAAAACGCATGTGAACTACTTTTTGACCAGTTCATCAATAATATTCAGGAAATAATAGATATTGAATCGATGTTTGAACTTATTTGCATGTTGTTGTTGTTTTTTTGTTTTGTTGTTTTTTTTATTTATATTTTTATCCTCATTCCAAATGATCAGGAAAACAGGAGAAAGTAATAAATTATTATTATATTACTGTGCCATAGTAAAATACATATACCTATTTTTTGATCAGTTGACCAGCTATCTGCCCAATCAGGTATCTAGGTGACAGTTTATAGTTCTTGAGAGTATTGCATGGCACAGCGCACAGACCAACCCAACACTGACTGCACCTGTACTGTCTGCCGGCGGCCCTTTGAGCGCGCACAATCAGAAAAAAGGACGCAATCTGGCCGATCATCAGCAACGCGATGCCTCTACTATGAACACTAAGACCACGTCCACCCCTGCCACCCCCATCCCCGTTGGGCAAAGGCTCAAAATGATCACTTGATGCTACTTCGTGAAAACTCTCGCCTATTACGGCGGCGCCATTGCGCATGCAAAGATGTACCGGAAGATGCACGATCATTAGACGTCCGATCGTCATTTCCAAAAGGCAAATATTCCCCTTCAGAGTCAGAATATGCAAATAACATTTGCAACATATCCTCACGGTACAAGTTTTTATAGCCATTTGGCGATTTTCTCTCACAAATCTCACAATTTACTCAGACGCTATGAACTGAACTGTTTCCGCATCAATGACACAATCAATTTTGTTCAAGAAACATTTATTATTATTATTATTATTATTATTATGTTGAAAACAGCTGAGTAGAATTTTATTTCAGGTTTCTTTGATGAATAGAAAGTTCAGAAGAACAGGCTTTATCTGAAATAGAAATATTTTAACATTTGACATTATAAATGTCTTTATCATCATTTTTGACCAATTTAAAGTATCCTTTCTAAATAAAAGTATTAATTTCTATAACTTCTTTTTTTTTTCCAAAAAAAAAAAAAAAAAAAATTATATTGACTCCAAGCTTTTGAATGGTATAGTGTATAATGTTACAAAACCTTTTTTTATTTCAGATAAACGCTGATCTTTGGATCTTTTTATTCATCAAAGAATCCAGAAAAAAATGTACTCAACTGTTTTAAATATCGATAATAATAATAATAATAATAATAATAAATGTTTCTTGAACAGCAAATCAGCATATTAGAATTATTTATGAAGGATCATGTGACACTGAAGACTGGAGTAATTATGCTGAAAATTCAGCTTTGATCACAGGAATAAATTTCATTTTAAAATATATTCAAATAGAAAGCAGTTATTCTAAATAGTAAAAATATTTCACAATATTACTGCTTTTGCTGTATTTTGGATCAAATAAATGCAGGCTTGGTGAGCAGAAGAGACTTCTTTAAAAAAACATTAAAAATCTTACTGTTCAATAACCTTTGACTGGTAGTGTATATCGTATATTATCGTGTGTGTGTGTGTGTGTGTGTGTGTGTGTGTGTGTTTATGTATACAGGTGCTGGTCATATAATTAGAATATCATCAAAAAGTTGATTTATTTCACTAATTCCATTCAAAAAGTGAAACTTGTATATTATTCATTACACACAGACTGATATATTTCAAATCTTTATTTCTTTTAATTTTGATGATTAGAGCTTACAGCTCATGAAAGTCAAAAATCAGTATATCAAAATATTAGAATATTTACATTTGAGTTTCAATAAATGACCATCCCTACAGTATAAATTCCAGTATCTCTTGTTCTTTGAAACCACAATAATGGGGAAGACTGCTGACTTGGCAATGATCCAGAAGACGAACATTGACGCCCTCCACAAAGAGGGTAAGTCACAGAAGGTCATTACTGAAAGGTGTGGCTGTTTACAGAGTGCTGTATCAAAGCATATTAAATGCAAAGTTGACTGGAAGGAAGAATTTGGGTAGGAAAAGGTGCACAAGCAACAGGGATGCCCGCAAGCTTGAGAATACAGTCAAGCAAAGCCGATTCAAACACTTGGGAGAGCTTCACAAGGAGTGGACTGAAGCTGGAGTCAGTGCATCAAGAGTCACCATGCTCAGACATCTTCAGGAAAAGGGCTACCAATCCACTTCTGAACCAGAGACAACGTCAGAAGCATCTTACCTGGGCTGTGGAGAAAAAAAAAAACTGGACTGTTGCTCGCTCAGTGGTCCAAAGTCCTCTTTTCAGATGAAAATAAATTTTACATTTCATTTGAAAATCAAGGTCCCAGAGTCTGAAGGAAGAGTGGAGAGGCACAGAATCCATGTTGCTTGAAGTCCAGTGTGAAGTTTCCACAGTCAGTGATGATTTGGGCTGCCATGTCATCTGCTGGTGTTGGTCCACTGTGTTTTCTGATATCCACAGTCAACGCAGCCATCTACCAGGAAATTTTAGAGCACTTCATGCTTCCTTCTGTTGACAAGCTTTATGGAGATGCTGATTTCATTTTCCAGCAGGACTTGGCACCTGCCCACACTGCCAAAGGTACCAAAAGCTGGTTCAATGACCAGAGTGTTACTGTGCTTGATTGGCCAGCAAACTCACCTGACCTGAACCCCATAGAGAATCTATGAGGTATTGTCAAGAGGAAGATGAGAGACACTAGACCCAACAATGCAGATGAGATGAAGGCCTCTATCAGAGCAACCTGGGCTCTCATAACACCTGAGCATTGCCACAGACTGATCGACTCCATGCCACACCGCATTGCTGCAGTAATTCAGGCAAAAGGAGCCCCAGCTAAGTATTGAGTGCTGTACATGCTCATACTTTTCATGTTCAAACTTTTCAGTTGGCCAAGATTTCTAAAAATCCTTTCTTTGTATTGGTCTTAAGTAATATTCTAATTTTCTGAGATACTGAATTTGGGATTTTCCTTAGTTGTCAGTTATAATCATCAAAATTAAAAGAAATAAAGATTTGAAATATATCAGTCTGTGTGTAATGAATGAATATAATGTACAAGGGGTAGTTGTGGCCTAATGGTTAGGGAGTCGGGCTTGTAACCTTAAGGTTGCTGGTTCGATTCCCGCACCTGCAGGAATTGAAGGTGGGGATTGTGAATGAACAGCACTCTCTCCACCTTTGATACCATGACTAAGGTGCCCTTGAGCAAGGCACCGAACCCCTAATTGCTCCCCGGGCGCTGGAGTAAGGCTGCCCACTGCTCCGGGTGTGTGTTCACTGTGTGTGTGTGTTCACTACTCACTGCTGTGTGTGTGCACTTGGATGGGTTAAATGCAGAGCACCATTTCGAGTATGGGTCACCATACTTGACAATACGTCACGACTTAACTTAACTTAACTTAAGTTTCACTTTTTGAATGGAATTAGTGAAATAAATCAACTTTTTGATGATATTCTAATTATATGACCAGCACCTGTATGTATGTATATATATATATATAATGTGTGTGTGTGTGTGTGTGTTTGTGTGTGTGTGGTGGTGGGCCGCCTGGACCAAAAAATACCAGGGCCGTTTTTTTTTTTTTTTTTTGTCCCAGTCCAGCCGTGATTACAACCCCCACGATGAAGCTATACAGAACTACCCCCAAACCCCAACCCTCTCCAGCTGGACTGAATTCAGTCACACTACTGGTTGCTTAGTGTAAAATGGACATGCTCTATCTAAATGAAGAAAAAAAGGTGTAACATAAACCAGGGAACTGCAGAATACACACATATGTATTAATAATTTTATAGCCTATATTGTTTTTAGTATTAAAAAAAAAAACACCGCAATCCAGGATTGGAAAATGTGTCGCTGAAACTGACTAACCTTCTACCACTGGACGATGTATTAATTTGATAAAGCAACTTCTCTTTTCCATTGCGTGTTTGCACAAGCAAGACAGACGCGCTCTTCATTCATCTCACTACGCAATAATAAAAATAACCGTGGCATCATGCAGATAATTTTTGTGTGTTTATTATAGTGCAACAAAGCCGTGTTTAAATGCTGATCTTATTAAGGCATATATATATATTTTTTTTTTCATAATGAACTGGACTGCCAGTGAGCATGCTGCTTTTTGATGCTGCTTTTGATGGATAGCCTACAGCAAAACTGACTTCAGCAAAACCATTTATTTTTCAACCATTCCAATTAATGGAACAAAAACACATTTTTGCTGTAATAATAACTACAACTTTTTTAAAGTCATTTCCCGTGAACCAAAGCGCGATCATACATTATTAATGTCTTACTGTCATTATTAGCCCTTCATGGATCCAGTCTTACATTTATTGTGAATATAAACCATCAGTTTCGGACACAGCAAAGCTAAAATGTACCTGCTTTTAAACTTTGCATTTCAGCCCGAGCTCGACGTGTCCCTGTTCACGCAGACAGAGATGGCAAAATAAACACTTAGATTAACATTTTAATATGCTTTAAGTGTTTTATATCTATAGATTTTATTTTAAGCAAATCGTGATGATTTGAGAAGGCTAAATTGATCAAACGTGATCAACTCAGCTGTCTGCCTCTATCCGCTTGGTTGTCACTTTAAAAAAATAAAAATAAATAAATAAAAAATTTAACAAAACAAAAAATGTTCCAAACATTTTTGTAAATTAATTAATAATGAAACAATAAGAAATATAACTTTGCAATTAAAAACAAAACTGAAATATTTTAATAGCTGTGTAATTAAGAAGCGAGAGAGAACGAGAGAGAAAAAAGACACGGGCTCCAGTCGGACTCAGGCCGAGAATACTGGTAAGCTGTCAGCCAAGGGCCAGCTATAGGGCCTAGGTTTGAGGCCCATGCAGGGCTCTATCTGATTTCTGCATTTGGAAACGAATGTTGTGAATCAGGGGTTGTTTTCTAATTAAATGACTCAATTCTTAAGTTTTATTGTTATATTAAGTTGTAAAAAAAATGGTTTAATTATTATTTAAACACATTTTAATTAATACACGATAAAAAGTGATCAGTTTCTTAATTCATGTACATAATTTTCGGCATGTCATGGGCTCTGTATACGGGCCAGAAAAAAAAGGCCAGATAACGAATAAGTAGGGCTGTGCGATATGACGATATATTATCGGATGGATGAAATAAAAAGTCTATCCTTTCATATTATGTTCTATCGTTTATTTCGTGGTGTCGAAAAATACATTGTTTACGGTAATACTTTTTAATCATTTGGGTGACTGAGATCTTTACACACCACCCCGGGCGTGAAGGGGAGACAGAACCAGGTGGAGAATGACCAGAACAAAACAAGGAGCTCGTTCCTAAACGAGGGACTACATCTGTAGCATGGGCATGCGTTTTTAAGCACTGCAGTTTTGAAACAACTGATTTAAAGCCGTTGAAACTCAAACAACAGAGCTATATGCGTGCACCGTCTCTGTTTCTGTGTGAGAGGACCGCGCTTTTTTTTCTTTTTCTTTTTTTTGCCGCTTTATTGGCTTTGAACGAATACATAAACACACTTAAATGCGTCAGAATACCCGTCTTGGCAAGTATCCTCATAAAGACAGTGATTTAGGTCTTAAGAGAGAGGAAACAGCTGAAAGAGAAAATGCATATGTAACAGTATTGGATCCGGACTTTGGTCTTAAAGGGCAAGCTGTCCAATATTCGTTCTTTCTGCCATTCATATTAATCATAGCACATTGCTAGAAAATCTCTCGCTGCTCTTGACTAAATCACTTTTGTAACTTTAATAAGAAGAAATAATAATAAAAAAAATTATATATATATATATATATATATATATAGAATCTATACATAATAACACGTGTTAATTATATCTATAATAGATAGATAGATATAATTAACACAGTGAAGACTAATTAATTTACACAATGTATGTAGCGTTTCTTATTTATTGTAGTTTTTTGTCCTATTGTTTGCAATTAGTTTCTTATACTTATTTCATCACTGACTTTTTATTCATTTTCAGTGAGCTTGAGGTTTTTTTTTTTTTTTTTGTCTGTTTTTAGGCTTGTATTAGTTTGATATTGACATTGGTGACAAGGATTATGAAAATTCTATGGTATCAAAGATTTTAATATAAAACATTTTTAAAAGAAAAAAATTACTATTTCGTGATATATATCGTTTTCGTGATATAAAATTAGTCATATCGTGATATAAAATTTTGGTCATATCACCCACCCCTACGAATAAGTATTTGTGACCTGCTGAAATACATCAGCGAATTATTAAATGTACGTTTCAAGCCTTTCATTTGTGACATTAATGTGACTATAGTGCCAAAATATGTGTTAGAAGTAGGCCTAGACTATCCACCTTTTTCTTCAATGCGGACTATGGGTGAGACTTCCGGTTCATTAGCCACTATGGGGAAATAACGAGAAGAATTACAACGTGCATTAAATGGTAAAACTGTTTGCACTACAAACCAGTGTGTTCATAATTAAGGTAATACATTAAAATAAGACACACCAATTTGCAATATCAAGCAGTAAAACAAACTGTTTTGTACAGCTAAAAATAGATGGACGCGATGAGACAAAGCCAGAACCATAAAATTTACAAATAGTTGCGCCCATTTTTACAGGAAGAAAAAGATGGATAACACTCAACAATAAGCCACCTTTTCAATCATTTTATTTTTTTTATGGCATAGGCCTAATGCACACCTCCTTAAATGTAATCTAAACATTCCAAGTTAATATCCTACTTTTTGTAGGATTTTTAGGCGTTTTTCATGTCGCAGTTTTAGCCTATTAATCTTGATTTCTCACAACTTATCTTGTTCAAGGTTTTCTTTTTTTTTTTTTTTATGGTGTGAGCCAGAGCAAATTGCGATGCGAATAGAGTCTCATGAATGTGCAGCCTTGTACAGAGGACCAACGGCCAAGGTAAGTATTTTTCGTTCAAAAACTTTAGCCTGTAGACTGAAATGAAAGCCCCTTAATACAACATAAGGAAATTGTGTAATTTTAATGGTTTTCATAATGACTGTTTAATAACCATAACATGCAATAAGAGCCTTTATGTACATTTAATTCCTTTTTTTTTTTTCTTTTTTTTGCTGCAGCCTACCAAGTTTTGAAATTAATCCTCACTGTAAATGTTTAATGATTTTTAAAGATGTTATAATGTTATATTATAATGTTATTGTTGTTTTATTTCATTATTTGATCTCCGTTTACAAAACAAAATATCTTAATATCAGTCAGTTTGTAAACTTTCCCTTTGCGCCACCTGGCGATAGTTTCTTGAACAACTTCAACACGCGACTGACTTGCAGTTACTGGCAGTGATGGGAATAACGGCGTTATAAATAAACGGCGTTACTAACGGCGTTATTTTTTTCAGTAACAAGTAATCAAACGAATTACTGTTTCCGCCGTTACCGTTACTGACAATAAAATGTGCCGTTACTATATTATATTAGAATTTTATTTTTCAGTTCATCTGAATGAATGCGTGTACATGTATTTGACGTACCATAAACTCTAGTGTGAACGTGCACGACTCGCCGTCGCTTTCTCTCACATACACGCACGCAAAGAAAGATACAGAGCAAGAGAGTCTTTCATAACATGCAGAATTGACGCGCTACATGTAAACGATATTCTTTGTTGTATTTTCCTGTCAAAATAAAGGAGTTCCTTTGGAATTCTTCAGCTTTTAAGAACTGCCGGTTTCTCTGGTAGTGGGCGGAACTAATGTGCAAACGACAATCTCATTGGCTGGCGCTCACCTATTATCATCCCTGTTTTGATTTCAGCAAATCAATTCGAGCGAACGCAGACAATGTGATTAATATTCATGAACCCAGCAGCTCATTAATCCTTAGTGTGTTTTATATTTATGACAAATATGCATTCATACTTGTTATTCTATTTACTAAAGTTCTATATTATATTATAATGCTTCACTGACTGATGCTAAGTGTCAGTAGATAAATAGTGTAGATTAATGTACAATGTTTTATAATAATAATTTATTCTTATTTAATTTAACATATTTAATATTGGGGGCATCCAAAGTTAATTGAACTTTTTTTTTTTTTTTTTAAGTAATGCAATAGTTACTTTCCCTGGTAATTAGTTACTTTTATAATGATGTAACTCAGTTACTAACTCAGTTACTATTTGTGAGAAGTAACTATAACTAATTACTTTTTTTAAAGTAACGTGCCCAACACTGGTTAGTGGTAGTAGTCATTTAGGTTGTCCACCTACTCTATGTACATTGTCTATGTCATGTTACACTAATGTTCCTGCTTTGCATCATTCCAATCAATGGAATGCAATAAATGGCTCCTCACTGGTTTGTTTAAAATGTAACTTTCTAAGTGTACATAGATTTGAAACAAGCCATGTTTGCTATATGCATAAGTGATCATAAAGAGTTGATAATAAGGAGTATGTTACCTGTCCAGGCCTTGCAGTCTGGTCTCCTGTATTGCTATTCTGAGCTTATATTTTTCAGTGAGAGAGTGAAAGCTGTGGATCAGATCTGATCTGAGATCAGGATACAGACAGTCTGCAGTAAAGATCTCATCAGGAACCTTTTCCAAATATGATACCTGATCTTCCATTGCAGCAGACAGTAGGCTCTCCTACAGGACAGAAACAGTTTTATCTTCAAACATGGTTGGTTGATAAAATGTTTGGGAACACTTTATTTTAAGGTGTCCTTGTTACACATGTTACATGTACTTACTATTATAATAACAATAAATTATGCATAATTACATGCAAGTAACTCTAAACCAAACCCTAATCCTAACCCTAACCATATGGTAAGTACATGTAGTTAATTAAAATTACTCAGTACTTAAATGTATAATTACACTGTAAATTTTTCACTACAAATTAAATACAAATGTTGTACACATTTACACACTAAATCTTACTAATTAATGTATCATTAAAGATCCAGTGAAAGTTTTATGGCTGTTTGTGCATGTGTCTTTTTGAGATAATCTATATGCAAGCATATTCATGAAACTATACTGAAAAACTCACTGAAAAAAATTATATGCATTTAAAATGGACAGTGTTTCTATTTCAGGAAAAAAAAAAAAAATTTATATATATATATATATATATATATATATATATATATATATATATATATATATATATATTGACGTCAAAATATATGATGTCATGTTGGGCTCACTGCACTGTTAAAAATTGATGTAAAAAAAATGACCACATTTTGACAGTAACATGCCGTTTCCATTAAAACAGTGCATTCTGGGTAATATTAGTAATTTTCGAGAAAGTAGCCTCCTGCTATATATAATGAATTAACAGCATTCAAAGTCGAAGCTCAGAGACTGTTTCAAATCCCACCCTACACCCTCATTCACTATTCCCTACATAAGTTTACTAATATAGTCCACCTGACAGAGAGAATGAAAACTAATGAGTGAATTCAGACACTAATGAACACCTGCTGTTAACGAGCAGGATCACTGATGGAAAGAGAAACAAGACAAACACAAAAACTACAACTGACTTCGGCCACAGCCTTAGATGAAATCAACTGAAGATTTAAACAACTCAACAAACAGCTTTACCAGCTTCACACATTACTAACCAGATTGACTTTATTTCTGTCAGACATCTACAAGAAGATCTTATTGAGAATGAACAGAGGTTTAGATGAAGAAATTTTATTGTTTCATTTGACGTTACCATTGTGGGGATCAGTGTTTGCTTTAGTTGGGCTCCTGGTCCTTGACTTTTGAACATTAGCTTTTATTTGATTGCTATGACTGTATCTTTGAGATGCATTTATTACAGCAAAATGGTTATGGTTGGTCAGGTGATGTTGGCTGTTTCTTTTGTGTTGTTTAAGTAGCATTTTGTGATGTTTAGAGTTGATCTGTTTATTTATTTTGTGCAAGAGAATGATTGTACTTATCAGTCTATAAACAACGATACCAGATTTTTTTGCCATAACAAACATGTTTCAAAAACACATTGTTACAGCAGTCAAAAAAAGGTTTATGTTAAAAATTCAAGGTTCAAGAGCCCAACCAAAGTAAACACTTCTCTCCATCATGGTAGTGAAGGAAAAAAAAAAACATGTAAACCTCTGTAACTCTCAATAAGATCTTCTGTAGGCATCTGACAGAAATAAAGTCAGTCTGATAATAAGTGCAGCTGGTGATGCTGTTTTAGGAGTTGTTTAATCAAGCTTCTCAAAGTGCCATTTTAGTCTTAAGTGCTGAGAATTCATGAAATTTACTCCTACTTCCAAACTTAAGTATAAAAGCAAGTTACCAAATTTCTTAAAGCTAAGAATCACTCTTACTCTCCCAGTTATTTAAGACAGCTCGAGAAGTCTCTCAAGTGAGTTGTCAGCAGGGGCTTGTGATGGCGCTGAGGAGACAGAGACATGCACAAATCTTTCAGGAGAGAAAGAATGTTCTTGAAATGTTTGACAATGAGCAGTTAATCAAACAGTTACATTTCCTCAGTTATTCAAAACGAGCATAGAACATTTACATTACCAAAGAACATCATAACTGACTTCAGTCTAACGCGAGTATTATATGATTTAAAAAAAAAACACTCCTGTTATAATCAGTGAAGCTACCTACACTGTATGATGAAAAAATCTCTTACCCCTTATTTACACTGCACGCGTCTGTGGCGCGTTACGGCTTCGACATGGCCACCGGAGCTGATCGCGGCCACTAATTTCTGAAGCAACTCTCCGCACTGCATCACTAAAGATAGACGACTATATTTTTGATGGAAAATAAGGATAATGATCATCTTGCTGTCGTCAAAGGCATCAGCAACAGGAGTTATCTCTAACTATCGTTGGTACACTATAGTATCGTCTATCGGCACCCTAAACTGAGTTGTGATGACACTTCGTTTCCTTGCCATAATGTATTCTCTTGAAAATTCTTTATTGTAAAATGTGTTGAATGTAAACTTCTATTAGGAATTTAACCATTCAATGTGAATTTACATGAGAATATTCTTAAATAAGGAAATCTATTCAGTGATTGGTCCATGTGTATCCTGGAGGTATCCATGTGTCATCCAAAATCCCGTCTGTGACACAGAAAAGTGTTGTGAATCATCTCTAAGTCTTAAACTTAAGATTTAGGCCTAAACTTCGCTTAAATTACGACTGCGATGCTTGATAACTAACTTTTAAGCGCAGCTTTGAGCCAAGAATTTTTTTATACTTAAGTCAATTCTTAGCAGTATTCTTGAGAGTAATTCTTAGAGGCTTGATAAATACGGGCCCATATCTTGAGAGATTTAATGACTTCTTTTATTTCATTTGATTTCATCTAAAGCTGTGGCTGAAATCAGCTGCAGTTCTTGTGTTTCTCTTTCATTCAGTGATTCTGCTTGTTAACAGCAGGTGTTCATTACTAATGCACAATCATCACTTAATTAATCACAGAATTATCTCATTAACTTCAGCACTGATTCAGTGTTACTCTGTAGTGTGGACACATTATAAGTTCATTTAAAACTGAGGATTTTGTTGAGGATTATGTTCGACTCTGCCTTAACAGGCAGGGTCGAACATAGGCAGACAGGTATAACATAGGCAATGCAAAGAGTATCTGAAACGGGCGTGGGTCAGGTGACAGCGAACAGTATCAAGAGGGCTAGACAAGAGAGGAAATCCAAAACGTAAGCGATAGTCTAGGCAGGGGAAAACGCAATCCGAAAACAGGCTGGACAAGGCGAGACTAGGGAAACTAACAGGGCTCAGTAGGGCAGCGATAAATGCATACAATACTCCGCCCTGACGGAAGGAAAGTCCAGGGTTTAAATAAGGCATGTGATCAGTGTGTTCGTAGGATCAGGTGTGCGTGTGATTAGTGCAATGAGTGATTGGTGACAGCTGTGATCAGTAATGGATGATGGGAATTGGAGTCCGGTGAAATGCAACAGTAGTGTAGTGCAGTGCAAGAGTCCATGTGATGAACAGGTGACCTCTGGTGATGAGTGAGTGGAAGTGCATGGAAAGGATTCGTGACATAGCAGGGCGGAGCTGATGAAGCAGGAGCCCACCAAGGTGGAGCAGAAGACCAGAGCCAGACAGCAGACCACCACGGTGGCGCAGACAGAACAGGTGGAGCAGAAGACCACCAGAGCGGAGCAGATAGAGCAGGAGCACACCACGACGGATCAGGAACTCACAGCAGAGACTGGGACCTAGGGAAGACCGAGACACTAGGAAGAGAAAGAACATGCACAAACACAAGGACTGAGGTAGAGAACACGAAAAAACCATCAATAGGTTCACTGACTAAGACTGGACAGAACGACAGTTCATAAACAGACGCAGTGGCTGGGATAGGACTGTTGGGTAACTCAAAATCTGGGGCATAGACAGAGACAGAAGCAGACAGTTTAGTGACAGAAACGTGCAAGACAGACAGTTCAAGAACAGACTCATTGCGGGTAACTGGACTGATAGACGTTTCAGTGACTGGAACTGGACAGGAAGACAGTTTAAGACTTGACTTATTGACAGTGGCTGGACAGACAGACAGTTCAAAACCGGATTCAGAACAGGACAAGAGTTCACAGACGGCCTCCTTGGCCATGATAAGACAGGGCAAAAGTTTGCAGATGGCCTTCATGACCGTGACAGGGCACAACAAGGAATCACAGACGGCCTCCATAGCCTTGACAGGGCAGGACGAGAGTTCATTGACGGCCTCCATAGCCTTGACAGGGCAGGACGAGAGTTCATTGACGGCCTCCATAGCTGTGACAGGGCAGGGCGAGAGTTCATTGATGGATACCGCTGACACCTCTGGAGGTTTTGCAGCGGTTGCCGCCACCTCTGGAGGTTCTACAGCGGTAACCTAAGGACACAAGGAGTGTTTAATAACGGTCTCTTCGACCGCAACACAACAGGTTGAGAGTAAATTGCTGGGCGCTACCACCATACAAGGGACTGAGGCAAGCCCCATCGCTTCTAAAGGTTTTGCAGCAGGTGCTGCCACCTCTGGAGGAGCTGCAGCGGGTGCAGTCACCTCGGCCAGTTCTGCAGTGGTGTATGCAACCCAAACGCAACATAAAGCAATTCCCATCCTGGGACGCACTTCGGACAGGGGGATATGCGCAAGAACAGGGCGGTTACAGTGAGTGGGTTTGGGGATACCAGCCGTGCGTGCAGACACCAACGGTACATCCCTCAAACTAGACATCAACCTGGGAAAATGGAAGACTGACCTTGATGATCTGGGCGCATCAGTGAAGATGTGCTGAGACTCTGGGCGAACCGCCGTGACGTGCTGTGACTCTGGGCGAACCGCCGTGACGTGCTGTGACTCTGGATGATCAGCTGAGACGTGAAGTGACTCTGGATGATCAGCTGAGACGTAACTCGATTCATGACGACCAACTGTGACTTGACTTAGCTCATGAAGATCAGCTGTGACTTGGTTTGACTCACGAAGATCAGCTGTGACGTGACTCGATTCATGATGACCAACTGTGACTTGACTTAGCTCGTGAAGATCAGCTGTGACTTGGTTTGACTCACGAAGATCAGCTGTGACTTGGCTTGACTCATGAAGATCAGCTGTGACTTGGCTTGACTCGTGAAGATCAACTGTGGCTTGATTTGGCTCTTTGCCATTAACTGTGACTTGACTTGGCTCATGACTGAGAGCGATGACAAGACGGGGTGTTGTTGTGGCCGCCATTTTGCGAACGGGCTTCGCTGTCGCTGCCACTTTGTGTGTCTGCTATCCAGCGAGAGAGTGTGGTGTCGCGTTCCTCTGCAACACCCACAGTGAAAGCTGAACCAACAGACCACAGAACATAATCCAAGAAACTACTCAATGATGAACGTGGACCCTTATGAATTACTTCTGTTTTTAAAGGCTGATTAAGGCCATCACAGAAAAAGTCTATCAACATACTGGCTCAATTCTGAGCCATTTGCCAAAGCCAAATATTCCACTATGTAACCCTCGAGTGATCGGGTGCCCTGCTTGAGGGCTAGCAACAAGATCCCTGTGTCCATACCTGGCCATGATCCACTTGAACAGCCGCTGGATCCTTGTTCGGCCGAGTATTCTGTTACGGGGCCAACGAGACAAGAGACAGGCGGATCCATGTGCAAGCTTTTATTGATCAGAGATGTGGTTTAACAGGCAGGGTCGAACATAGGCAGACAGGTATAACATAGGCAATACAAAGAGTATCTGAAACGGGCGTGGGTCAGGCGATGGCGAACAGTATCAAGAGGGCTAAACAAAAGAGGTAATCCAAAACGTAAGCGATAGTCCAGACATGGGAAAACGCAATCCGTAAACCAGCGAGACTAGAGAAACTAACAGGGCTTAGTAGGCCAGCGAGAAATGCTTACAATACTCCGCCCTGATGGAAGGAAAGTCCAGGGTTTAAATAAGGCATGTGATCAGTGTGTGCGTAGGATCAGGTGTGCGTGTGATTAGTGCAATGAGTGATTGGTGACAGCTGTGATCAGTAATGGATGATGGGAATTGGAGTCCGGTGTAATGCAACAGTAGTGTAGTGCAGTGCAAGAGTCCATGTGATGAACAGGTGACCTCTGGTGATGAGGGAGCGGAAGTGCATGGACAGGATTCGTGACAATGGGAGGCTACCCAAAAATATTAAAAGGATATTTTACCCAGAAATTTTTTTTTTTTTATCATGTATTCACCCTCAGGTTGTTTCAAAACTGCATGAGTCTCTTTCCTCTGTTGAACACAAAATAATATATTTTGATGAAGATGAGTGAATGATGACAATTTTCATTTTTGGTCAACTATCCCTTAAGAATGACCTATAAAATTGCAGGTTACCAACATGTGAAGTGCAAATATAGGCTTATAGTACAAGTGTCATTTTAAATGACCTTGAGGTCAGTGACACAGATGTCCTGCTGTAGAAACACACATTTCAGTCTGTCCATGACTTGCTCTTGCTGCTGTCTGACAGACAGAACCTAAAACACAAAGAAATGGGGTTAATTAAACTTAGAAAATAAATGCGTATTTTGTAAGAAATATATATAAATATAGTTTGTTTCTTATTTGACCAGTTAGAAGTCAACATGAAAATCTCTACATGAAAAATCTAGTGTAAATCCTCATTAGGAAACAAAAATAATGAGGTATTCCAGTTTTAGATAAGATACATTAATGTAAAAATAAATAAATATAATAAAAAGAAATCACAAAAATACAGCTGTTAAAGCTGATTTTTAAATGTATTTAAATTACACGCAATAGCACAAAGACAATAGAGCAAAGACACAAATTAAATAAACAGGGCTTTTCAGGTAGGTCTAACAGAAGTTTTTTTCTGTATTGTCAAGCTCCGAAAGTACAAATTTGAGGTAATGCATAGACAGACATTGCGTGAAAATGTAGACAGTGTCAAAATAAAGTTGCTTCTCTCTCTTTCTCTATATATATACAGTATATATACACACACAGTATATAGGTAACGATTTTTTACATGTTGCATCGATACATCATATCATTAGACATTTGATCAATGTACACTGCTCAAAAAAATTCAAGGAACACTTTGAAAACATCAGATCGCAATGGGGAAAAATATCATGCTGGATATCTATACTGATATGGACTGGGTAATGTATTAGGAACGAAAGGATGCCACATCGTTTGATGAAAATGAAAATTATCAACCTACAGAGGGCTGAATTCAAAGACACTCTGAAAATCAAAGTGGAAAAAATTATGCAGCAGGCTAGTCCATTTTGCTGAAATTTCAGTGCAGCAACTCAAAATGGTACCAATAGTTTGTATGGCCCCCATGTGCTTGTATGCATGCCTGATAACATCGGGGCATGCTCTTAACCCTTTCGCACATGTTATCTTAGATACTTATAGCCTTATTGTTTCCATGTGACACACCGCAGCCCTAATAGTGCTGCATGACACATGGATTGCTTTCATTTCATTTTTCCTTTTTTTAATATTAATATTCACAAACATACTCGCTATATTATGAAATATTTGATATTTCGATTCTGAAATATGTGCAAGTAAATGTATTTGGTAGTTTAAATACTTTTATAATGATCGTGTTAGTTGATCTATACCGGGTGATGGGTGCCGCCATGTTTGTTCGCGCTGAATCCCAGCTGTGGGATTTACAATATGTAAATTCATCCTCTCCTCCCGAAACACGTTAAAGTAAGTCTCCAGTAAACTGGGAGAAGAGCAGAGTAATCTTTAAAGTTGTGTACACAATCTGTATATGATATCAATAAAACATGTCGTCAGATTATATTTGTAAGGATCATTATTATTGCTGCTTCCATAGACATCAGTGCATATTTTACAAACTATAAATGTATGGTTTTGCTAGTACTTATGTGTATTTAAATGTCTGAAATCTAAAATAAGCATTATATGGTTGAAAACACTGAATAAGTGATAATATGACAAGCGCTCGCGCGTCTGATCTGGCTCTGTGCCAGAAAGCAGATTTGAATTCAGCAGTTGATGACGTGACGAACTGAACGTTCTAATCACACCGGTGTGATCGTATGCTTCAGGGACCAGCCAAGACTGATCACACCGGTGTGATCGTACACGTTAAAGGGTTAATGAGACGACAGATGGTGTACTGTGGTATTTCCTCCCAGATCTGGACCAGGGCATCACTGAGCTCCTGGACAGTCTGTGGTGCAACCTGGTGGCATCGGATGGACCGAAAGATAATGTCCCAGAGGTTTAGTATTGGATTTAGGTCAGGTGAGCGTGGGGGCCATTCAGTGGTATCAATTCCTTCATCCTCCAGGAACTGCCTGCATACTCTTGCCACATGAGGCTGGGCATTGTCATGCACCAAGAGGAACCCAGGACACACTGCACAACAGTAGGGTCTGACAATAGGTCCAAGGATTTCATCCCGATACCTAATGGCAGTCAGGGTGCCATTGTCTAGCCTGTAGAGGTCTGTGCATCCCTACATGGATATGCCTCCCCAGACCATCACTGACCCACTACCAAACCGGTCATGCTGATCGATGTTACAGGCAGCATAACATTCTCCACGGCTTTTCCAGACCCTTTCATGTCTGTCACGTGTGCTCAGGGTGAACCTGCTCTCATCTGTGAAAAGCACAGGATGCCAGTGGCGGACCTGAAAATTCTGGTGTTCAATGGAAAATGCCAATCGAGCTCCACGGTGCCAGGCAATGAGCACATGGCCCACTAGAGGACGTTGGGCTCTCAGGCCACCCTCATGAAGTCTGTTTCTGATTGTTTGGTCAGAGACATTCACACCAGTGGTTTGCTGGAGGTCATTATGTAGGGCTCTGGCAGTGCTCCTTGCACAAAAGAACAGATACCGGTCCTACTGATGGGTTAAGAACCTTCTACGGCCCTGTTCAGCTCTCCTAAAGTAACTGCCTGTCTCCTGGAATGTCCTCCATGCTCTTGAGACTGTGCTGGGAGACACAGCAAACCTTCTGGAAATGGCACGTATTGATGTGCCATCATGGAGGAGTTGGACTGCCTGTGCAACCTCTGTAGGGTCCAGGTATCGCCCCATGCTACCAGTAGTGACGCTGACCCTAGCCAAATGCAAAAGTAGTGAAAACAGTGTCACGGCTAGCTCGTTACCAACTGTAACGAAGTGGATCACACATATGAGTGAATATTTCAGTAGCAAAATTATTTATTTAAAAGAAAAATCGATTGGTTACAAAAACAAAAACACCAAGGTCTAGGGATTAAAGTAAATATAAACAAAAAATAATAATCCAATGGGGTAAAGAACATTGACAAAAGAATAAACAAAAAGAGTTGGAGCAAAAGACTTCTCTGGAGAATGACGTTCCACCAGAGGAAGTGTCGTTGAGCAGATCAGGAACACCTATTATACTCTCTGCACATAATTGTCTTCAATTAGCAGTGATAACACAATTTAATGTAACACTGCCACCAAAGGGCAGAAAAGGAAAAGACAAGGTCGTCACACCTCCTTCCTCAAAAAGATTCTGCAAAGAATCAAAGAAAGAGAAGAGGGGAAAAAAAACGAGGAGAAGAGTATTAAACACATGTCAAGAATATAATCTGTCTATCTGAAAAACATCTCTCACTACATCTCATCTCTCAGCACTTCTGGGCCCTAGAAATGCAAAAAAGAAGATGGGAAGAACATGTACACAGATATCATGAAATTACATCCTGGAGAGTGTGTCACGAACTGTGTCGGAGCGAACAACGGAGACATAGATCAGAGTAACAGTCTTTAATATAATCCAAAAACAGGGTAAATCCACACAAGGAATGGCTGGTGACACACAAACAATGTTAGAGACCCAACAGACATGAACTGCACAGATGAGGGCTTAAATACATGGGGAAACAAGGACAATTAACAAGGCACACCTGAACCAAATGACATGATGAACATGGGACAGAAAATGTCACACAGAGCACATGGGGAGAAAAACACACACAGAGAGTCCAGGGGCATGACAGAGTGTCAGTGATTACATTATCTTTTCCTCGCACCTGTTTAATTTACAAATGGAAAGGCTGTAAAATTAAACTCTGTCACATGAGTCGCTGATTTCGATTTCTCATCTGGTTTAGGAAAACTAAAGGGTGGTGATCTGTGTAAACGAAAATTGGAGCAGAGATCGATTCTAAATATACCTCAAAATGTTGTACAGCCAACACAAGGGCGAGGGCTTCTTTTTCAACAGTTGAATACTTGTTGATGACGGTTAAAATATCGGGCAGATCCAACATGATCCATGCAGTTGTCAACACGAGGTAAAGAAAACAGTTAGGTTCCGTAAAAGAATTAATTTTTCGATCACTGGTGCAAAACAGATATGAGCCATCAGGTTTGTTTACCAACAAACAGGGGAATTTCCAGGAACTAAAACTAGATTCAGCCAAATTGTGAGTAAGTAGATAGTTCACTTCCTGTTTTAACAATTCTTGTTTTACTGGATTTACTCCAGAATTCTCCGAAGAGTCACCACTCTTGCTACAAGAAGAAGTACAAACTTGTACTTTCCTCCTACGATCAGGAGTGTTCAACATATAATTATTATTTGACAGACATTTAACTATACTATAAGCTTATGGGATCAGATTCCCGCCTAAAGTATTGCAGTCACGGATAAAAAAATAACAAGCGTGAAAACAAAATTTAAAAACGCAAGTAAAAATATATTGCACAAGATTTAAAAATGAAAGCAACATTTTCAGAATAGCAAACAATGGTCACGGATAGAAAAATAATAAGCGTAAATCAAACAATGAGTAACGCATTTTTAAAAATAATAAGCATGAATCAAAACTTTAAACACATTTAAAATCATATTGCACAAAATTGAAATATTAAAGCAAAATTATCTGACTTGCGCACAAAATCATGTTTTCCTTGGTTATATTTCTCTGTCTTTTCTGCTCTCAGACATTTTCTGCTCATATTTTTATTTTTTGTATGCTTATGCTGTTTTTACCTTCGCTCGTTTCCACGTTCTGCGCTTGCTTTCCCAAATGTTGCGGTTAGAGTTTCATGCAAATCAGAGCGGGTTTAAGCCTCATCATTAGTCCACTAGTTCTTGATTGACAGCTCCTCCTCAGCCAATCTGTCGAAGAGGGGCGGTGACATCACTCCAGTGCACCTCATTAGCTGCCGATGTTCAGCGTTCACTTGTACAGGTGAAAATAGGTAACTGTCAGCTGGGAAACATCTTTCCATACAGGACACCGGTATATGTGTCTGTCTGTCACTGCTGTATGTCTGCCTGGCGATCCGTTAATGTTAAATGAGCCATCCTAGCGACCCGTTGTGGTTGTATTAATTTATTCGGCTATGGCCACACCGCGAAAGGGAGCAGCCACAGTAAAATACCGGCCTCGCAAAGTCACCGTTATATGTGCCTCACCCATATCTGACTAATAATAAGTCTTGGTTATACTGTTAGGAGAGGATAATATGAGTAAGAGTAATACATCCCAGTCACAATTGTTTAGTTTGCTGTATATTGCTCGTAATTGTTACCTGTCTGTAGGCAATAATTTGCTTAGTTTTTGTCATGTTTTTTTTTTTTTTTTGTTAACAGCTTTGCAGCTTTTTCTTTCATGTACAGTATGTAAGTGATAAGGTTGATGGTATTGTAAGATTTATCACATTTTGTGTTTACAATGATAAGGAATATCACAGGAGGAAGAGTGTTTTCCCTGAATATCAGCTCCATTGAAAATCTTTATTGAACTGTAGTATAAAATTAATATAACAAGTAAATTTTGAATGAGTTATATTGTAACTATTTTCTCATTTTGCTCTATTTTGATGAAGAGTCCAAACAAAGCCACAGCAGAACAGTCTCCCACAAGCAACACACAGCTGCATTTCATACTGAATGATTCACTTTATTTCTCACTGAATGAATCTGCCGTTTGAATGAATGATGTAATGTCTTACTCTAAAGAGACTTGCCGCCACCTGCTGGCTGTTTTACTTTCATATTGTTGCTGTATTCTAACTTTATATATTTAAAATTTTAATTTTACGCAATTATATATGTAGCTTGTTGCATAGTGTTTATTTAAATACACATAATATGCAAATAAATCATTGTGTACATATCAAATCGACCTGGGCTGCGTTTCCCAAAAGCATAGTAAGCCTAAGAAGTTCGTAAAAATGATCGTACGTCTGATCTTAATATTACAGTCAGTTTCCCAAAAGCATTGTAACTTAAGAAGCACTTGAAAATCATCATAGATCTACGAGTACTCTGGAGTAATTGCAAAGCCCTACATGCATCGTAAGAAGACAGAATTAGGAGATCACCGGCAGGACAATCGGCAGATTACACCTTTAAATTTATTCAAGTGCAATGTGATTATAATTAAAGCTTTTGATTGTACTTTATTGCACACTTTATAATCTTTATATATATATATATATATATATATATATATATATATATATAATGAAATTAGGCTAAATAATTAAAAAGGGCAGATAACCAAAAAAACGAAACAAAAAACAACGCATCTATATTAAATGACTGAACAACAACAACTAAAAAAAAAAAAAAAAGAAGTAATGTAGGAAATACCTCAAAGACTGGGAAAAATAGGGATAAACTCATAAAAATCTGTCAATGGCTTGATGACATGCACGAAAACCAAATGATGTCTCTACAGATATTATATACTATATAGAATCATATTAATCTACAAATATAATATTAATGTACTATATGTATATAATATATTATACAATATTAATATATATATATATATATATATATATAGTAGATTAATATTATACTTATCACTTATATACTTATTATATTTACTTATATTATATTAAATTATATTATATACTCTAGCACTCTCTATTCTAATTCTATTTTATCTGTCTTATTTTTATTAAAAAAATATATTAAAAAAACACCCACAGACACTTGACCCTCTATCAATTGCATATTTATTCTGCTAGCTTTTCTTGAAAAACTAACACTAGCTTTCTTTTTTTCTATTCTATCTACTTGTTTCTTATAAATAAATAAAAATACAATTTAAAAAAAAAAACACTAGGTTACTTTTTTCTATATTCTATCTGCTCGTTTTCTTTAAAAAACAAATAAATAAAATAAAACCTTGCTACATGTACTGTTAGGCTAATCGAGACTTGCTATAGCACTTGCATGCTGTGGCTCTTTTGTTGGTTTTGTTTACTTCTATATTGTCCTCATTTGTAAGTTGTTTTGGATAAAAGGGTCTGCTAAATGCCTAAATGTAAATTATATTATATTATATTATATTATATTATCTGAGCTGTCTGGAACGCAGCATTAGGTTAACGTTTCAATAAACGATTGTGTACTACAAATACAAGTCATTCTATAAATTGACATTTCAGCACTTGACCAATGGATAGCGACTCCTGAGTAGCACTTAAAGCAGGGCTATGTGCGATTGTGTTAAGTCCATTTTTGCAAAACGCACATGAAACAATAACGAGCGTTCGTAAAATGACTCGTAGAAAATGCTCTTAAGCGCTAAGATCAATCGTTATCGGGAAACCCAGCCCTGTTCTCTGTAACTGTCTCCTCTGTAACACTATGGCCGTTTCACAATATGCGTTCTTGTCTGTATTTGTGTTCTTGTGGACTTGTGAAACGTCATCAGTCGTCGCCCAAGTACTGTTCCAATTCAAAGTTTGAATTGGAATAGTACAGTTCAAGTACAGTTCAAATCCCCAGATGTGTTATTGCTTCGCCCCCTTTATCAAGGATGCATCAAGAGGTGACTTGTGCAAACTTAAGGCAGCCAGGTATCCCAGAATGCATTTCGCACCAATCAGCGAGCATTAATGGCAGAGGGGAAAACCGCAACATTTTCAAAATATTACTGTTATTGTGTCATGAAATGCCATTCTAAGAGTATTTCAGGTGAGAATATAATTGTTTAAAACTCAAATCTGCGGTTTATTTATAAAGATAGCACCTATTTGAAAATTTGTTTCGCCGATTTCAGAGACGTGAGCTCCATGCGATCACTGGGCACTCAGTGCTCATGTATCCGCCAAGAGCAGCCTCACCACGGCTAGTCCTTCTGACATTTGCCACTGGCTCTGTAGTGGTTAAACATGAGGTAAAATTCGTTTTGGGTAAATCTAACAGACAATCTTTGGTCTCACAAATCTATTATTTCTTCCAGGTCATATCGTTTTGGCTGAGCACAAAGTTATGTTTCATAAATTATTTATTTATTAATCGTAATACAGAGCTTACTTTGTTAACGTGACTGAATTGTTTGCTTTTGTCTTTATTTCCTATTACATAAGTTTCTTATACTTTATACTTTTATGATGGCTATTATTGTTCATTAAAACTGACATTTAACAAAAAAGGCAGAGTTGTGTTTGTCATATTTCATTTTATTATACAAAGTGAATCAGAGTATATGTGCACATATTACCTAAACCACGTAATAATGTTTTATATTTTTAAAATGAAAACGAAAAGAGGGTTGTGTTTTATATTTTGAAGAAAACGAAAAGGCAGTGGTGTTTGATATCATTTCATTTTATTGTAATGTGTGTATTCATTGCATGAACCACATTTTTGTGGCGATTAATATTTTAAATGGAACAGAAATGAGGCAGCGCTGTTTGATATAATATTTTGTTTCACAGTAATAATATGCGTTCCCTGAACTACATTTTTGCGACTATTAATATAATTACATGAAAACAAAAAGAGGCGGTGGTCTTTGATATCGTATTTCATCATATTGTAATATAGTGTAGATAACTTAGGCGAGCTGACTGACGCTATCAAGTATGCTGCTGTTCTATTTGCAGAATTGACTTGTGTCCTCCCGTCCTCAGGAGTCCGCACTCCTGACTCGAACTTGCGAAGTCCGAACTTTGCGTACTTGGTATTGAGAAACGGCCTATCACTTTCATTGATCAGTAGTTAAATCTAGACTAGTCAATGCAAAAACATTATTCATTCATTCATAATTAATTTACTCATTTAAAGAGATCCCTGGGTATTAAGACTTGTATGGCTTAATATAATGTAAATTATGTCTCTTACTGAAATATGTTGTAGAAAACCCATTAAAGATTTGTGTTATTTTAAAAAAATCACGTCGTTTTATACATATTTTGAACTATGGGGGGCACCATTTTTCTGATGATGTAAAATGGTTGCACTCCGTGAGCTACTAGCGCTACCTGTTGCTATTTTTACCACAACACAACTCGGAATAGAAAACTCGGAAAATAAAATACTGATATGATGACCACAGCTACTGAAAGAGTTTATATGTGTTGATGGATATAAGTATAGGTTTAAACCAAATGCTGTACCATGGATTTTTCCCCACAAGGAGTGTAAACGCCCCAGATATTGAGGGAAGTCCACGCTGAGAAACTCCTCTAGCGGCCGTGTGTCGGCATGTTTACATCCTAACAGATGGCATCTAGCGTTTCTTGTTTCAGCCGTTTGTAAGCTCTTTCAGTAGCTGTGGTCTACTAAAAGACTCAAAGGCATCAGGGATAAAGTGGAGAGAACAAAGAACCGGGTCTTTAGGAAGTTTTATTCGTCCACAGGCATATTCCCATTATCTTCTCCTCCTCTTATCACTAAGAAAGCAGGGAAGTCTTACATTACATCGCTTCTTTTGTTGCCCTTCGACTGAAAATTACAACCAAAAGCCTCACAATATGGTATTGTATCAGTATTTTATTTTCTGAGTTGTGTATTTTGGGTTGTGTTGCAGTTAAAAGCACCAGTAGCTCACTGAGTGCAACCATTTGAAGTCATCGACGCAGAATGTACTGTGCACGTAAAATAATGGCGCCCCCTAATAGTCCAAAAACGATGTCGATTTTTTTCAAATAACATACATTTTCATGGGTTTTTTAACTACATATTTAAATAAGAGACATCATTTACATTATGTTAAGCTATACATGTCTTAATACCCAGGGATCCCTTTAACGTTGACAGATCACCAGATAGACACATATACCGGTGTCCTGTATGGAAAGATGTTTCCCAGCTGACAGTTACCTATTTTCACCTGTACAAGTGAACGCTGAGAATCGGTAGCTAATGAGGGACACTGGAGTGATGCCACTGCCCCTCTTCGACTGATTGGCTGAGGAGGAGCTGTCAATCAAGTGGACCAATGATGAGGCTTAAACCCACCCCGATTTGAAACTCTAACCGCAACATTTGGGAAAGTAAGCGCAGAACGTGGAAACGAGCAAAGGGAGAAACAGTATAAGTATACAAAAAATTAAAATATGAGCAGAAAATGTCTGAGAGCAGAAAAACAGAGAAATATAACCAAGGAAAACATGATTTTGTGCACAAGTCACATCATTTTGCTTTAATATTTCAATTTTGTGAAATATTTTTTTTTCAAATATTTTAAATGTTTAAACTTTTGATTCATGCTTATTATTTTTAAAAATGCGTTACTCATTGTTTGATTTACGCTTCTTATTTTTCTATCCGTGACCATTGTTTGATATTCTGAAAATGTTGCTTTCATTTTTAAATCTTGTGCAATATATTTTTACTTGCGTCTTTAAATTTTGTTTTCACGCTTGTTATTTTTTTATCCATGACTGCAATACTTAAGGCGGGAATCTGATCACATATAAGGTTCTGTAAACTTAGCTTGAAACGGGTTAGTAGGAAGAGACAATAAAGCCAGTACCCGATCACCCACCTGAAAACTTCAAAGCTTATGATATGCACTAGAAAACTTATGATATGCACTAGGAATATTGTGGGTAACTCAAAGCTGATGCAGGGCTTTTGAAAATTGTTTCAACATAAAATTTGAACTCTGATCATACTGAATAACTTTGGGAATACCAAAGGTGGACATAAAGTTAATGAGGGCCTTCAAAATAAACTTAGTGGTGATAGACCTTAATGGGTAAGCTGCAGGATAACAGGTAGTCTGGCACATAATGGTAAGAAGATAGTGATGAGCAGCCCTAGAATGTGGCAGAGGGTCAACACAGTCAATAATCAAATGGTCAAAAGGATTATACACAACAGAGATGGGTTGTAACGGTGCAACTGGCACTTTCTGATTGGGTTTACTGGTAAACTGACACAGATGACAGGACCGTATATAATTAGCCACATCTCGTTTTACCCTAGGCCAATAAAACTGTTGCCTATTGCAGTCATAAGTTTTCCAGACTCTGAGGGGACAGAGGGGACTATGATTTGGATTTTAGGTTCCAAATCATCTTTATACATGAACCCCTTCCAACAAAGGCCATCCTCAAGAAAATACAACGAAGGCAGATCATCAGAACCCTTTTTAGACCCTGCTGCAGAAAATAGAGGCTTAAGTGTAAGTCTGTTGGGCTCTTATTAGTTCCCCTCGAGAGATCTGTAAAAGGGAAGTCAGAGAGCAATCATCAACATTAGGAAAATCAGTACTCGTAACCTCAGATGTATCAGCAGATTCACTGCTTTGCAGTACTGTAGATTCTGTATGATCAGAAGGTAGTGAAGAAGAAGTCTTTTTGTTCAAGTCATTCAGAGACATCAGATTCTGGTTCACCTGCATTAATGGCAGAAAAGAAGAAGGTGTCATTAAGTGGAACTTCTGCAGCTTGGTTTTCAGGTAGTTGTTTAGCCATCGGTGACTGCACAAGCTGGGAACAAATCAGGGAATTCTTTGTTACGTTTTTCAACATCAGATTTTCTTGGTACACATACTACTATGGGTAGAGCTGCCACATTACTCTCTCCCCAAACATTCCCCCCAGCTAAATCATTTCCTAGAATAAACGTAATTCCAGGAACTGGAAGTGCAGGACGGACACCAACCACAATATTACCAGATACTATGGCAGAGGAAAGATGGATTTCATCTTTTCAAAGGCACTTCAACAAACCCCATCTCAAAACCTCTCACCAATACATGGGTTCCAGTAACTGTTTCAGAAGTTAAAAGCAACGTTCCTTCCAAAAGGAACAACTGCACAGCTCCAGCGTCTCGAAGAATACGCACTGGGACCATTTCCTCAGAACCTGGCAATGACACCGCTCCTTCAGTGATAAAGGGCGTATATTCAACAAAGCCAGTAACACTCGAAGCAACAGATTTATCACAGAGACGAGACAAAGGGCTATCTCTTTCTTCAAGAGTGTCATCTATAAATGTTGAGGTAGCAACTAAAGCAACAGGTTTTGAAAATTCTTTCTTCTTAAGAACAAGATAGATATTCTATGTAGGATTGGGTACCGAACTCTGTACCTTTAAGGGTACCGACTGAATTGTGTCAGTACTACTGAGTACCGATTCACATTAAATCATTTGGTACCAAATTTTGGTACCTGAGAACGCATTTGGGTGCATATGAAAGAGAGAGAGACACATTCAAAGTGATCGAAATATTTCTCTACCTCTTTTTCAGAGAATGGAACAATAATTCCACATTCTGATGAACATCAAACACAGGTTCACCTAACTCGATCAACTGTTTTGGTACCAAAGGAACATCAACTCGCGGAGCTTCCGCTTTCTTTGCTGCTAATTCCAACTCCAACTTCTTTAACTGAAACTCAAGTTCCAATTTTCGTACAGACAACTGTTGTTCTAATTCCTTAGCTGCAAATTCTTTTTTTACCTCTCTCTCTCTCATAGTGCGATTCTCACACTCAGCACGAAATTTTGCCGCATCTAAATACAATTGTTTCTCTCACAGTAACATATCTCGAAATTTCAGTTCGCTTTCAACATCAATATCACAAGGAGAAAACACAGAAGATTCACTGGGGAACAACAGACTCGGTTCTTACCTCTAAAACTCCTCTATCAACCAGTGATCACTTCAAAGTTGTGACCAGTGTGTCCTTCAGTTTCTTATCTTGCGTAGTAACATCGATATTAAAGCGCTCTGTAATTTGTATTAATTGCTCCTTTGTTCACCTCTCAAGTAAAGATTCTGAGGGACAAGCAAAGAAATCTTCAAGCGCCAAAGACATTTTTGTACCAACTTACAACTAAATGCGACAACACAAACAAACAAGCCACTCACGCACGTGAGACGGACATATTTACCAGAACTACGACTCCCATAAGCCACTGCTTCAAAAAGGACCTACGTCTGTATGTTACGTAACCTATTCATTCACAAAAACTTCAAATACTTACCACAAGTCAAAACACATTGTAGGTACACAGGAAAGAGAAGAACACACTAGAAATACAAACACAATCACTTGCAGGTTCACCCTTATAATCTGAGAAACTCCAGCTCCTATCGATTCCTACCTAGTCTTCGAAGGTGTACCGGGCTCGGGGGGCATTAAACGCTAAACTCCTTTGTTCCGAAAGTGTACCTCCGAAAGAGAGCTAGATCTCCACCCAGGATAACCCTCAAAGTGTTCCGTCAGAAGGATTGTGTACACAACCCAGCTGAACACACTCTTCCTAACCAGAGTTCTCATTCATAAAGGTGACCATTCACAAAAATAGTTAAGGCTGCGTGTCCACCAAAGCATTTTTTTGCCAGCTGAAAACGCCAGGCTCTCTACTGAAAATGCCTAGCTGTGAGCGCAGTGTTTTTTTTTTTTTTTTCCCATTGAGACGCTGTGGTTGCAAAAGATTTCTCTAGAGAATGACGTTCTACCAGAGGAAGTGTCGTTGAGCAGATCAGGAACACCTTTTATACTCTCTGCCCATAACATATTTAATTAGCAGTGATAACACACATTAATGTTACACTGCCACCAACAGGCAGAAAAGGAAAAGACAGGGTCGTGACAACAGTCAGAAAAGATGAGTAGGGAAAAAAATGTCAGTGACCTCCACCTGTAAACCCCTTCCTGTTTTGGGGGTCATCTCATTGTTGCCCGTCTAGTGCACCTGTTGTTAATTTCATTAACACCAAAGCAGCTGAAACTGATTAACAACCCCCTCTGCTACTTAGCTGACCATATCAATATAACTGACTTGATGCTATACTCTGATTAAAAAGTGTTCCTTTAATTTTTTGAGCAGTGTATCAAGTGTATCCATATCGACTTATCATTACACCTCTAGTATTCAAGCACAAACACAAGCACATATATACATATACACACACACACACACACACACACACACACACACACACACACACACACACACACACACACACACACACACACACACACACACACACACACACACACACACACACACACACACACACATTGTTATGATTTATGGGGACTCTGATGATAGTTTTATTGCTTTCAGCTGTTTGTCATTTACCTATTTAGCTCACCCTGATATATACCATGTTCACTTTTGTTGCTGCAGTATTGCACCTGTTTTCTGCCTGTTGTTTCACTTGTTGAACAGAATCTGTTGTCTGTTCACATCTCTGTGGTTAGATCAGTGTGCACAATAATGTGTCTTTGACCTTCATTATGTATGTTTTGATTATACTGTGTTGTAAATAAAACACAAATAATTTAAAAACCCCTTTTTTTCAATGTCCTCACATTTTCTCTTACCTGCCTCACAGTCACAGTCACACTGATGGGCCATTAGGGCCCCATAGGGGAGGGCCCTTTGTCTCTCAGGTGAGACTCACTCAATATGAGTCTCACCTGAATGAGTAAGCAGAATGATTTTCACATAATTTTGAAGTAAATATTCTAGCCTACAAGACTGATTACTCAAAAGTCTTATTCAGGACTATTTAGTGTGGGTTTTAAGGCCTTATTTCAGCTACATTTTTTTCCCAAAACGTACTAACCACGCATAATATTTTTTTTTCTAAAAAATGCAAACATGTACATCCATCTTGGTCACATATTATTGTAGCACAGTTTGTGCTGAATACAAAAAAAATTACATGTTGGTCAATAGTATGTTTTAAGTAGCTGAAAAAAGCACAAATATCAGGGCATGTCAAAACATCTCAAGGGCCCCAAAATGACCTCGGACCCCAGAGGGTTAAATAAAACCTTTAATAAATGCCTGGATAACCCCTTGTCTCTGTGGGAAATGGAAGGACTTAAGATTCTCTTTTACCGCAGTTTAGTAATAACACCAGGTCAGTCTGTGCCCATGGCAGAGCCCCTGGAGAGGGCCAAGTCTGCCACAACACCTCCAGAGAACAGTGAGGCTTCATTGTCTCTGTCTCACAGGCGAAGGTCGAGGGCAGCTAAGTCCACTCCTGTTGTCCCAGAGTCCATTCCAGAGGAGGCTTTTCCAGAGCCCCTTCACAAGATCTCTAGTTTGGCAGATCCACCGCTGATTTCGACCAGAGCAGCTGGTATCTCAAGGCCCTCAGCACTGGTCGTCACAGAGCCTGTCACAGTCCGGGAGCATTTAGAGTTTACTCCATAGCTTGCTCCAGTCTGGGAGACCTCTGAGTCCACTGCTGAAACCACTCCAGTCCAGGAGCCTTCAGAATCCACTCCAGAGCCTGCTCCAGCCCAGGAGCTCTGAGTTCACTCCGAAAACCGCTCCAGTCCAGGAATCTGCTCTGGAGCCTGTTCAAGTTTATGAGTTCACTCCAGAGCCTGCTCATGTCTACGAGTTCATTCCAGAGTTCGCTCTCATCTATAAACCTGCTCCTTAGCCCACTCAAGTCGCTCAAGTCTATGAGTTAATGCCTGAGTTCGCTCCCATCTATGAATCTACTCCAGAGCCTGCTCTAGTCCAGAAATCTGCTCCTGAGTCCGCTGAAATCTACAAATTCACCCCTGAGCTTTCTCTGGTCTACGAGTCTGCTCAAAATCATGCTCTGGTCTATGAGTTCCCTCCATAATCCGATCCAGCCCATGAGTCTACTCCAGAGCCTGCTGTAGTCTATGAGCTTTCCCCAGAGCTTGCTCTGTCTCACGAGTCCACACCAGAGCTCACTCCAGTTTACAAGTCTGACCCAGAGTTGGGTTCTAAACCTCCAGAGGTGGCGACTTCTTTTGGTGAGGCAGCGGCATCCACTTCAGCTCCTCTTAAGGTGGTGGCAACAACTTTCTGATAGTCCTGTAATGGCCAAGGAGCCTGTTTATGAACCCTCTGCCTGTCTAGTCATGGACAAAGAGGTTGTTTCTGAATCCCTTGTCTGCCCAAGCGAGGCTATTGAGGTTCTCTCTGAACTGTTACCCTGTCCTGTTATGGCCATTGCTAACCTCTCTGTACTCTTCATTGCGGTCCTGCCTGATCTGCCAGGGGGGTCATCTGCCTCGTCAGCTCCACTGAAGTGGTCCTCAGCTCCACCTTGGTGGTCATCTGCTTCACCGTGGAGATCTTCGGTCCTGTCTACTCTGCTATGGTAGTCTCCGCCCTATTGGTCTTTGGCCCTGCCAGCTTCGCCCTGGCCTCCTGCCCTGCCAGCCACCCTGGTTCCATGATCTACCTCTGGATCCAGGCCCTTTTCCACCACACGGCCTGGCTCACCATCTCTACCCCTGATCCACCTATATTCCACCTTCCTCCTGGACTTTTTTGACACTTCGTGGAGGGTCTGGAATCCGCTCCTTAAAGCAGGGGTTATGTCACAGCCGTCTGTTGGAGTGCCCATGACAGCCACCAGAGGGCACTCCTCCCAGATCATTGCTTGTGTGGATTTCAATTCACATCACCCTGATTGTTTTATTCCTTTCAGCTGTTTGTCATTTACCTATTTAGTTTTTGCCAGTGTTTACTGCCTGCTGCTCTGTGTCTCTGTGGTTTTGCTGGTGACTGTTCTGTTTCACCTAATGTGATGCTTTTTGCCTTCTTGCCACATGTGGATTACATGTGGATGAGGATTTTTGGATCTGGATTACTTTATTAAATGCTGCACTTGGATCTTCCATGGAGTCTGTGAGTGTTTTGTGATGCTCTGCATAGGCGTAATGGTTTTTATACTGTACAAACTGTAGTTTTTTTATCGCCCTACACCTAAACCTACCCATTAGAGGAAACTTTATGCAGATTTTAGATTTTCAAAACTTTCAAAAACTCATTCTGAATGATTTATAAGCCTTTTGAATTATGGGTACACTGAAAATGTCCTCATAAAACACCTTCACGTTGTAATACCCATGTCATTATACAAATTTGTGTCCTCATAAACCACAAACATTCGCGCACACACACACACACACACACACACACACACTCACACTTAATCAACACCATTGTGTGTTGAAAATGGATGTGTATACTGAAAAAATTGTATTGCTGATTGTGTTTGGTTACCTGCTGTAAGACTTTTTCAAGCTCACTGATGTGATTGGCTTTTGAGTATTGTGATGAGAGTCTGTACTGCAGATCATCTCTTAGCTGATGAACAGGTTCCACTGTGGTCAATCGAAACTCCTCACGTTCCTGTTCCAGGTCCAATTCTAATTGCACACAAAGAATGCACTTTATGTTGCCTACAAGCAACTAGTTCTGACGGTCAGTTTAAATCAATAATATAAAGTCACCCTGCTGAAAAACAAGAAGAAAATTTTTTTTTTGCTAGTCTTAGGTCTGGTCAGACTGGTCTGATTTGAAACCAGTTTGGCCATGCTAGGAAAACTATCTTGAGCCTAAGATCAGAACTAAGATCAGCAAACCAGCTGGTTGAAGTTGGTCTTGTCAGCAGGGAACCTAATGTGATGTGGCAAGAAAGCGGAAATGTATCATTATATTAAATATTAAATATAAATTGTGATTGAATTTTGAATGATATGTAATAAATATGATATGTATGACTTGACATGTAATAAATATTATTTATATTATTTCATGTATGTACTTTCAATATCACACCTAAATCCTAAGGGAACATTTTACCATATTCTTGTAACTGAAAAAGGATATCTGTGTCTGCTTCTTCTTTGAATCCAGATCCATGAAGAAAACGCTGAAGGTCCTTCTTAGTCTTGTGCCTGATACATTCAAAAACAATGTAGTTTATAAACTTGAGATTAAGAAGTATAAGTAATATACCATGAGGATATGTAGGGCCATAACCATGAAAATTAAGGGGGTGCAACACCCAAAGTAATGGTTGGCTAGTATGGGGTTTTCAGTGGCCCATTCATAAAATATTACATTTCATCCTCCTCAGTCTTAAATATTTAGTTACAGCCTTGTAGTAATGTGTTAAAAAAAAGAACAAGAAGAAATAGTTTAAAGTCTGCTTATAGTGTCACGTTCCTCTCGGGATCCAGGGAGACGAAGAGACGAGGGATAACAAAAATTAGATTTTATTTTAACATAGGAGACACGGAACATCCAAACAGACAAGTTGACATATAACAGCTGACAGGGAAAGAGGGAAACACAGGGCTTATGAACACAAGGAAATCAGACGAGAAGAACTCAAACAGGTGGGGAGCAAATCAAACACGGATGGCTACTAATCAACTCATAATGACAGGAACAGGAACAAACCAAATATGGGAACGAGAGGAGGGGGAAACACAAGACAGGACTGACATTACTCCCCCCTCCCGGAAGGCGCGTCCCGCGCCTAGCAACATCCAATGGGGGGGGGGGGCGCTCTGGAGGCCTCTAGGGAACAGGAGACACAGACGGCCTCCAGGGCGGCGCCCGTTCCGGGAGCCATGGCGGATCAGGGGACTCGGGCGGCCATGGCGGGTCAGGGGAGTTCGGCGGCCATGGCGGGTCAGGGGACTCGGGCGGCCATGGCGGGTCAGGGGACTCGGGCGGCCATGGCGGGTCAGGGGACTCGGGCGGCCATGGCGGGTCAGGGGACTCGGGATGCCATGGCGGATCCGGGGAGTCCGGCGGCCATGGCGGATCAGGGGACTTGGGATGCCATGGCGGGTCTGCCTCCGAGACCTCGGCCCCAGCCCCCACCTCGGCCTCTCTGGCAGGAGCCCTACTACCCCCCCCCCCCCAAAAAAAAAATTTTCCTGGGGAAATTAGAGGTGGTCCTGGGCTGGGGTTCAGGGGAAGCGGACTCTAGGGAGCGCCTTCGTGGCGCAGGCACTGGGGGGCGCTCTGGCAGCGCGGTGCTGGACGGGACCAGCGGAAACTCTAGGAAGCGCCTTTGTGGCGCAGGCACAGGGGGGCGCTCTGGCAGCGCAGGCTCTGGGCGGCGCTCTTGCAGTGCGGATTCAAGGGGACGCTCTTGCAGCGCGGAGACAGGGAAGCGCTTTCGTGGGGCCGGCTCAGGCGGGCACTTGCGAGGGGCCGGCTCTGGCGGGCACTTGCGAGGGGCCGGCTCTGGCGGGCACTTGCGAGGGGCCGGCTCTGGCGGGCACTTGCGAGGGGCCGGCTCTGGCGGGCACTTGCGAGGGGCCGGCTCTGGCGGGCACTTGCGAAGGGCAGGCTCTGGCGGGCACTTGCGAGGGGCAGGCTCTGGCGGGCACTTGCGAGGAGCTGGCTCAGGTGGGCACAACATCCCCTCATACTCCACCAATAGTCCTAGGGGTACCTGTGGCCGGCCAGACACCGGTAAATAGCCTCTCTCCAACACAGTCCCGTGGTGTCTGGGAGCTCCATGGGATGGTGTAGGTTGGCTCCGAGCCGGAAAAGATGGAGAATGCCCGCGTCTTCCAGCGGCATTCCCCTCACAAGCTTACAGAACTCGGCCGCATACTCGTAGAAGGGGAGATTCCATCGGGCAAGGGCGAAATCGCCGCGGGAACCAAAAAACAGGAACAACAAAAAAACTTATAAAAAGGGAAAAACAAACCGGGGTAAACTGGCGCAGCCACTGTTGAATTTTCGGTCAGCTGTTCTGTCACGTTCCTCTCGGGATCCAGGGAGACGAAGAGACGAGGGATAACAAAAATTAGATTTTATTTTAACATAGGAGACACGGAACATCCAAACAGACAAGTTGACATATAACAGCTGACATAGAGACAGGGAAACACAGGGCTTATGAACACAAGGAAATCAGACGAGAAGAACTCAAACAGGTGGGGAGCAAATCAAACACGGATGGCTACTAATCAACTCATAATGACAGGAACAGGAACAAACCAAATATGGGCACGAGAGGAGGGGGAAACACAAGACAGGACTGACATATAGAATGTACTCATTCATGGTTATGAATTAAGTATATGCATCATGATTATCTATGCAGGTTCTGGCTTTTATAAGGTTATAAAGATACTATGTGAACAGTTTGCAACAATAAACATTTTAATAGTGGTGTCTACTCACAGTTCTTTTGCATTATTAATCTAACATTTTTAATCTAAAAATTAAATCTAAATTTAATATAAAAATAGCCCTTATGTTTCCCTTGTGCTTTGTCAGTTGTTGAATGTTGTTGGTGCTATTTCTACTCATGTTTTGGTTCTTAGTTCCCAGTGTTCTGTCACTTGCATAGTCTGAGACATAGTAATTAATTAATTTACACATCTTTGGTCATTGGATCACTTCTCCACTCCATGGCCACAGCTCTCTAGTCCGTGAAGAAGTTATTACCCATTTGCAACTCTCTGTGTACTTGTGATGATGATGTTTATACTGAGAGACTGTGCTGAACAGCTGGCAGATGTCTTAACAGACATCTTTAACATCTCGCTAAGCCAAGCAGTTGTCCCCACATGTTTGTCCACCACCATCACCCCAGTACCAAAGAAGTCACCTGTGTCCTAGCACTGTCATAGCACTGACCCTAATCATGATAAAGTGCTTTGAGAGGTTAGTCATGCATCAAATCAAATCTCCCCAACACACTTGACCCGCTACAGTTTGCATACCATCCAATCCGCTCCACGGATGATACCATTTCCTCCACCCTCCACCTGGCTCTTACCCACTTAGAAAACAAAGACTCTTATGTTAGAATGCTGTTCATCGACTTCAGCTCAGCATTCAACACAATAATCCCATAACAGCTCATCAACAAACTAAACCTGCTGGGTCTAAATGCCTCCCTCTGTAACTGGATCCTGGACTTTCTAACCGGAAGACCTCAGTCAGACCGTGTCGACCACAACACCTCGAGCACTACCACATTGACCACAGGTGCCCCACAAGGCTGTGTGCTGAGCCCGCTGCTCTTCACGCTGCTGACCCACGACTGCACTGCCAATTTCAACTCCAACTACATCATCAAGTTTGCTGATGACACAACTCTGGTAGGTCTCATCAGAAAAAATGATGAAACACCCTACAGAGAGGAAGTGGCACAACTAGTTGAATGGTGTAGTGCAAACAACCTGTGCCTCAGTGTGAGTAAGACAAAGGAGCTTGTGATGGACTTCAGGAGGAACTCGGTTGACCACCCCCCACTGACCATCGACAGCTCGACTGTGGAGAGAGTCAGCAGCACTAAATTCCTGGGGGTGCATATAACAGAAGACCTCACCTGGACCACTAATACTACATCACTCTCCAAGAAGGCGCAACAGCAGCTTCACTTCCTGCGCCGACTTAAAAGAGCAAGTCTCCCTCCACCCATCCTCACCACATTCTATAGGGGAACAATTGAGAGTGTGCTGACCAGCTGCATCACTGTCTGGTACGGGAACTAAAGTGCTGCTGACTGCAAGACCCTACAGTGGACAGTGAACACAGCTGCAAAGATAATCGGTGCCCCTCTCCCCTCCATCCTGGACATTTTCCTTGCCCGATGCTCCAGTAAAGCTACCAGTATTGTGGAAGACCCCACCCATCCCTCCCACAGTCTCTTCCAGCTCTTGCCATCAGGAAGACGGTACCGGAGCATCAGAGCCCACTCTGCCAGACTGCTCAACAGCTTTTTTCCCCCAGGCTGTGAGAGCCCTCAATTCCAATCACCTCACCCCCCTCTGAAACTTCATCCATAACTCTAGCTCCTGAAATCAGGATCCTCTCTCCCCCCTTCCCACAACACCACACCACACGCACCACTAGAAAACTGTTGGAAACCTCAAAAACATTATGCAATTCTGCTACACGCAGGAGAGTGGGCTATACAAACCACCTGTGGAAAAACACACTCTTTCCTCTCCATACGCACCAGACACTTTTTTATAAACACTCCATGTTTCAAGAAAAACACTGTGCAATTCTGAGTGTGCTACACACAGGTGAGTGGGCTGGACAAACCACCTGTGGAAACATACTCTTTCTCTCTCTATATGCACCAGACACTTTCTTAAAAACCCTCCATGTTACAAGTACTTAATAAGATAATACAAAATGTTTACTTGTGAATGCACCACAAATCATATTGCACTACTTCCTTCTTAACCTTAAATACCTCTGTTGCACAATATCATCTACAGTTGTTATTATGTAAGTAATTGTATAGTCTGTCTTAGGTTATGTGTATGTCTAGTCAACTGTTTATAGTATATGTACAGTCAGATTACCGATTTAGTAAGTTAGCTATGTAGGTCTTAAAACTGTTCTTACATCTAGTGTTGAACGTTTATATTTATGCTTATTCATGTAGCACCGTGGTTCTGCGAGACACGACATTTCGTTCCACTGTATGTCCACACATGTAGCGGAATGACAATAAAGCTCGACTTGACTTGACTTATCACAACTTCCGTGGTTTTGTCTGGATCGATGAATTGTCTTTTAAGAACAGTAAAATGTAATTGTGGCGAGGGGGGGCGTGATTCGGCGAGGTCTGCAGTGTAAGTGGGTCAAGTGCAAATGACAAACACCTGTGTCTTGTTTCAGTAATTGGCGTGGAGAGGCCGGATAAAAGCCACTGGAAAAGGAGGCTGGCCAGAGAGAGACTGACTGGGAACTCGTACCAAGCTGGGAGACTGAATGCTGGAGCAGAAGTTTATATCTGGAGTTATATTCAGAGAATGTTTAAAGCGCATTGAGCACAAGTGTTTTGTGTTGTTTCGGAAAAGTCAAATAAAATAAAGTCTTCTTCCTTCCACTCTCTGAACCTTGTTAAACTGGTGCCGAAACCCGAGAAGGAAGAAGATCGCCACCGCTGGCATGCAATCTCCACCAAGTTTGCTGTTAGCAGAGGTCATATAATCGCTCGCCGGTCTGCACCAGGAACACCATCAGGCACTGTTGGGCATGACCTGGAACACGCCATCCTACAGCGGGTCGGACTGAGTCCAGAACAACATCGTCAGCGCTTCAGGTCGCTGGCCGACCCTTTGTGATGGCGTAACAGCTCCAGGACGCCTGCCGCAGACGGCTGATGTCCGGGGAAAGCGACGTTGAGGGAATCATTGACAAGGTGGTACTGGAACAGTTTGTGGCGTGCCTGCCTAAGAGGACTGCGCAGTGGTTCCAGTGCCACTGTCCGACGTCATTGAAACAGGCCATCCAACTGGCGGAGGATCAGATGATGCAGTGTCCCGGGGTCGGCAAATCCCTGCCATCTGTCTCTTTCTCTCCCCCTTCCTCTGTGCTTTCTCCCTCTCTTTCCCAGGACCCAAGGAAATTTCCCTTCATAAGCCCCACCCCGGTGGAGGGGTAGTTCCGTGCCGGATTTGACAGCTGGATCGAGGGCACCACCCAGGGGGGCCGGGGTCGATCAGCAGCAGCCCAGCCACAGCTCCTGCTCCACCGCTCTCTCAATTCCAATTCCCTGACCCGCTTCCTGCTACTAGGGTGGCGGGGAGGCCTGGGCCGGCCTGTTGGCGTTGTGGGGACCCAAGTCATTTTATTGCATCATTCATTTATTGTTCGTGTCCGGTGATGGAGGTGGGGACACTGATCCGGGTCCCGGATGCCCCGCAGGCTGCCCCCGATCAAGCTGGCCTGTACCAAATATCTGTGAGTATTAAGGGGGGTATGTATCATATTTTGGATAAAAGCTGCATGGTTAGAGTATGGTGCATACACGGGGATGTGGTGAACTACCCATTAATGTCGGTGGCTATTCAATTTCGGGGACAAAAACACAGTCTAGAGGCTGCAGTTAACCCGCACCTCAGACACACGCTAATTTTGGGAACCAATTGGCCAGGTTTTAGTCTATTATTGGGATATTTATGTGCAGATGTCTCTTGGAAGAACAGAAAGCGGGAAGGGGGCGATCGCACAGGTCGGAGAAGCTGAGCCTGTACTAATGGGAGCTGGGACAGGGGAGCGGAGCGCTGTGGAGAGGAGAATCCTAACAGAGTGCGATGATTTTCCCCTGGAACAGTCTCAAGATCGGACACTCAAAAATGCGTTTGAACAGGTCCGTTCAATTGAGGAACAGCTTCTCCAGCCGACTCGACTGCTCTCCTATCCTTATTTTGCTATTTTAAAAGACAGGTTGTATCGAGTGACCAAAGATACTCCATCAAAACAAGATACAGCCCAGTTACAAGTACCAAAAAGCCGTCAGGAAATACTTTTCCAGGCGGCTCACTGTAATCCGATGGCTGGACATTTGGGACAGGCAGCAACACTTAATAACCCAATTTTTCTGGCCGGGCATTCCTGAATGTGTGCAGGTGGTGCGCGGCTTGTCGTGAATGTCAGTTGTTGAACCTGCCGGCCACTCCAAAAGCACTGTTGTGCCCTCTCCCTCTTATGCAGGTCCCCTTCGAAAGAATTGGCATGGACCTCATCGGGCCTTAGCCTTTGCATTAGTTCTGGTGGATTATGCAACACGATACCCAGATGCAGTGGCGCTCTGCAGTATTTCCGCAAAATGTGTAGCGGACGCACTGTTTCATTTAATCTCCCGGGTGGGAATCCTAAAAGACATTGTCACCGACCAAGGCACGTTTGTTCATGTCACATGAACTCTCTGCGAACTTTACGAATTATTGGGCATTAAATCGATTTGCATCAGCATCTACCAGGAATAGCCTGGTGGAATGATTTAACCCTCTGGGGTCAACAAACGCGTATACGCGTTTTGATGCAGATTTTCCTGATAAGGCCGAAATGAGCTTGAATTACTCTGCCATTTTTGATCGTACAGATAAGAGCAATACACCATTCGAATCTGTAAGGGGTCTACTTTTATTTGTATACACTCATAATAACAACTAAACTTTTGTGCTTTTGAAGAATAAAGAAAACAAACAGGGTGTGCTCTCTGTCTTCTCCGTCTCCGCGAACTGTTTTTAGAAACGCGTCACTAAAATGAACTGTAACTCAGAGAATACTCAACGTAGAGACATCAGAAATCTATCTATAGAAAGCTTGAAGTGTCTACTTTGAAATGAAGCACGTCTTATCGACAACAAACATTCTGTGATGAAGTAATCCGTATGAAACCAACACGATGTTCGGTCTGTCCCGTCTGACTCATTATCTCTAATGTGTTCCCGCCCCTGCGCTGCTCGCGCAGTTCATATGTAAATAGCCACGTGGGAACACGTGCACGTGCAAACGCCCAACACAAACAAAGAAGAGACCCTCATCGCGGCTACTGTTCGTTTCTGGAAGAAGCGCCGAGTAAAAGCAGGATTTCCCTCGAAATAAGTACACAATATCATCCAGAAGAGGAGATCGATCTGATGAGTAAGTAATGTTTCTTTTTTGCATTAGTTACTGTGTTATTGTGACATTAACTTGAAGAGATTTACTAACAGTTGGGTTTTTCCCAAACGACAACATGATGAATGCTACGCGTCTAAGAATGTTTAGACCATGTTTATTATTAATACTCTGTTCACAAATAGATTTTAATAGCGTGCTAAACAATAATAATTAGTTTCTCAAATATAAAATATCATTTTTTTTATAGTACAAAGTACATGTACAAAGCTTGCTTGAGTCTGTGGCTACAGAATCATATCATAGGCTACTATAAAATCATACATACTAGACTATATGACTACAAAATCTTAGTTGGGTTTTTCCCAAACTATAATTCCTGACTACAATGTTTGAAATCGTGTAAAACATTTTGAATATAAGGGGCAATTCACTGTATTTCAATTTCTTACAGCGCAATGATGTTTTCATGCTCCATATAAAACAATAAAAGTAATATGAGTGTACACTGTAACATGATGAATGCTACGAGTCTAACTATGTTTAGTACATGTTTATTATTAATAGCCTACTCAGTTCAGAAATAGATTTTAATAACGTGCTAAAAAATAATAATTAGTTTCTCAGATATAAGATTTCTTTTTCTTTTTTATGATAGTACAAAGCATGTGTGAGTCTATGGCTACAATACATATATATACATATACAGATGCTCCTGATATTAACATGCTCACAAATGTTTTTTTGTTTGTATTTTATTGAATCAGATACCAGCACCAGATGTATCCTGATGTCTCTTCAAACTGGTTTCCTCTGAGAGCACTGAACCAACATCAGATGTTCAACTACACTGATATTCTATGTTAAAACAAGCTCCTTTTCTACTGATTGTTTTTTTCTTCTTGAATCCATGGAAAGAAGTAGAAACATTTAAATAACACGCGTAAATATCAGGTATGATTTACTTGTTTCACTTGTTGATCAGAATCTGTTGCAGGAATGACTCAAAGTCTGTTCACATCTCTGTTGTTAGATCAGTGTGCACAATAATGTGTCTTTGACCTTCATTATGTATGTTTTGATTATACTGTGTTAAATAAAATACAAATAATGAAAAAAAAAAACTTTTTTTCAATGTCCTCACATTCTCTCTTACCTGCCTCACAGTCACACTGATGGGCCATTAGAGGCCCATAGGGGAGGGCCCTTTGTCTCTCAGGTGAGACTCACTTAATATTCATGGCCATTGCCACTCCCTCGCATATAGACCCTCGATCACAAAACATGTCTTGAAAATTTTAAATCAATATATTGTTTTCTGTGAATGAGTAAGCAGAATGATTTTCACATAATTTTGAAGTAAATATTCTAGCCTACAAGACTGATTACTCAAAAGTCTTGTTCAGGACTATTTAGTTTGGGTTTTAAGGCCTTATTTCAGCTACATTTTTTTTTTCCCCAAAACTTACTAACCGCGCATAATATTTTTTTCTAAAAAAATGCAAACATGTACATCCATCTTGGTCACATATTATTGTAGCACAGTTTGTGCTGAATACAAAAAAAAAATTACATGTTGGTCAATAGTATGTTTTAAGTAGCTGAAATAAGCACAAATATCAGGGCATGTCAAAACATCTCAAGGGCCCCAAAATGACCTCAGACCCCAGAGGGTTAATCGCACATTAAAAACCATGATTTGTAAATTCATTCACGAAGAAGCCAAAAATTGGGACAGATGGCTGGAACCTCTGTTGTTCGCTGTGTGTGAGGTCCCTCAAGCCTCCACGGGCTTTTGCCCCTTCGAGCTTCTCTATGGACATCAGCCTCGCGGGGTGTTGGACGTTCTAAGGGAAAACAACACAAATTGTGCTAATGGTATGGTCACAACAGACGGATGTTGTGCTAATTGTGTTTAGAGTTTTGAAAATGTGACTACAGACTGCACAAAAGGATGTTAGCAATTGAAAAAAACTGTAATAGTATGTTTTTAATGAAAACTTACTTTAAACTACTATCTTTGTAATAACCTCTGTTTGTGGTCTTATGTGGATTTTGGTCTTTTACTGTTGTTAAAAGATAGCCAACTTACTGAAATAATATTTAAACTTATTATTAACCCTCTAAAATTGCGACAAGACGTCATACTTCATTAAATAGACTGTAGTTCCTAATATGGTGTAAAATCTCATTTGTATTCCCTACCACTAGATGGCAGACATGTAGTACTTCGATTCTAGACCAAAATTGTTCGAGGAAATAGCAGAGCAAGTGAGCTATCGTGTCATTGATGCGGAAGCAGTTCAGTTCATAGCGTCTGAGTAAATTGTGAGATTTGTGAGAGAAAATCGCCAAATGGCTAATAAAAAGTTGTACTGTGAGGATGTGTTGCAAATGTTATTCGCCTATTCTGACTCTGAAGGGGAATATTTGCCTTTGGAAATGACGATCGGCTGTCTAATGATCGCGCATCTCCCGGTACATCTTTGCAGCGCAATGGCGCCGCCGTAAATGGCGAGAGTCTTCACGAAGCACCATCAAGTGATCATTTCGAGCCTTTGCCCAACGGGGATGAGGGTGGCAGGGGTGGACGTGGTCTTAGTGTCCATAGGAGAGGCTCGGCGTTGCTAATGGTCAGCCAGAATGCGTCTTTTTTTCTGATCGCGCACGCTCAAAGGACCACCGGCAGACAGTACAGGTGCAGTCAGTGTGGGGTAGGTCTGTGCGCTGTGCCATGCAATGAGAGGTACCATACTCTCAAGAACTATAAACTGTCACCTAGATACCTGATTGGGCAGATAGCTGGTCAACTGATAAAAAAAATAGGTACATGTATTTTACTATGGCACAGTAATATAGTAATAATTTACTACTTTCTCCTGTTTTACTGTTGATTTCCTCTTTTCATGATCATTTGGAATGAAGATAAAAAGACAAAAAGAAAAAAAAAACAACAACATGCAAATAAGTTCAAACATCCATTCAATATCTGTTATTTCCTGAATATTACTGACGAACTGATCAAAAAGTAGGCTACTGTTCACATGCGTTTTACTACTATATAGTATAGTAATATAGTAATAATTTAGTACTTTCTCCCGTTTTATTGTTGGTTTCCTCTTTTCCTGATCATTTAGAATGAGTATAAAAAGACAAAAAAACCCTAAAAAACATGCAAATAAGTTCAAATATCAATTCAATATCTACTATTTCCTGAATATTATGAAATTCAAGAGGGCCGTCCCCTGATGACATCATAATATGCAAATTAGATGAGTATGTTTACACCCCACAGAAACTTTAGGACATTTTTCTAATTTACAGTAGATCTCTATCTTTAAGCCCTTTCAAGCTACAAGCTTTTGAAATCTTGATGTCAAAATCCAGCATTTTTTCAAAAAAACCCTGGCGTCTAAAGGGTTAAGTTGGCTTGAGAAAGCCAACCTACTGAAATGCTATTTAAACTTATTATTATTATTAAGTTGGCTTGAGAAAGCCAACTTACTGAAATCCGTCTTAAATGTATTATTAAGTTGGCTTGAGAAAGCCAACTTACTGAAATCCATCTTAAACTTATTATTAGTGGTGCTTGCCAAAGGCAAGGCATCACTATTGTTATCTTGCATACTTCTTCTTCTTCTTCTGGACAAAACTTCGGTTCGCTACTCCTCCTGCATCGTTTGTCACAGACCCATGAATGAGGCGTCAAATCGTGCGGGTTATTGAGGAATGGTGTGCTATATCTTTTATAAGCGATCGGGCGTACGATAATCGTACAGTGGGCGAAAAATCGGCCGAAAAATCCCATAGACTTTGCGGCCAACTTTGACGAGTCGCAGCTCAGAGCGAGAATTTCGTAGAAACATATGAATCATCACATTTAGAGAGGCTATCAAGCTGTGCGAGAACATACCCTGCAATGGGGTATAAATTGTACCCCTGGGGTGCAAGAGCCCCCCAAATTTGCCCCATTGACATACTATGGTGAGGGACGGCCCATGAAACAGCACACATTTTTCCTACTATGGTCATTTACATAGGAATTTTGCATTGAACATAACTCTGCATCACAATCTCATAGAGACATGGGGGAGGGCTCATTTTACTCAGACAACCAATCAGACTCATAATCATAATAGATCATAATGAAGCTATCAAGCCACGCTCTAGCAACCATTTATAGCACCCTAGCAACTGATCCCATAGACTGCCATGTTAAAGGGGTGGTTTACTGCGATTTCACTTTTTTCATTTTAAATAGTGTGTAATGTTGCTGTTGGTGCATGAACAGTATCTGCAAAGTTGCAGCGCTGAAAGTTCAACGTAAGCAAAGATATCGTCTTTTAAAAATCAGGAAGTGTAATGCCTACAAAAACGGCTCATATGGGACTACAACGAGATACTTCCCGGGTTGCATACGAAATAAACCCATCAACCCCTCCCTCCGGAACATGCAAAAAAGGGGGCAAGGCCATATTCTGCGGCTTTGTCGCAGAGGAAGAGTTATAGTGGAGAGTTGTAGTCATGCAGTCGAAACGGTGTTATTTTCACCCAGCTGTCAGATCTTCTGTGTTTGGGCTTCCTACGAACACTGTAGTTCGTCAACAATGGTTAAAATTTATGTTTGATTATGTTCCTGACAATTATAATCCAAATTTAGCTCTCTGTGCTGCGCATTTTACGGAAGACAGCTTCCAGAATCTACACGAGTTCAATGATTCACACAGAAACTATTACTAAATCATGGAGCAGTTCCAACTTTAAAACAGAGGCAGCAGTTGTTGGGCCACAACCTGTAAGTAAGATTTCATAATTTTAAATGTATTTGCATGTATAATTTCAGACGTAATGTTTTAGTTTTATCAAGGTCGTAAATAAATGCCAACACTGGCTTTAGTAGCCAGTTAGTTAAATGCTATTTCGTGTGTCTATGACAAACGTGTACAAACATTTTGGACCCGAATTTGTAATTATGTACTAATTTTGTAAGTGTATTTTCCATGTATACTTTATGACGTAATTTTTCGATTTAATCAAGAACATAAACACAAGCCAACGCTGTTTGGTTAGTAGCCAGTTAGTTTGATGCTATTTTGTGTGTATAAGACAAACGTGTACAAACTTCAAAAAATTATATGTAATCACAACAGCAAACTTCATTCAGAAACGTTTTGTAAGAGCCGTGCTTGCAGAAGTTCTGCTTGACTCTCTTCATTACTGCTTTCTGGGTCTGATTCTGGCTCAAACTGATATAGCAATATTGACACCATTATTTACATTTGACCGCAGCACGTGCAACTGTCGCCCGTAAAAGTAATGGGCGTGAAGTTTCCGGACAATGTGCAGTACACAGTTTAGCCAATCACAACACACCGGCCCAACTAACCAATCTGAGCCCATTGCCTGTTTCTGAGGGAGTGGTTTCAGAGAATCGGCAAGTCAACTGGTCGTTCAAATGACAGAGGAGAAAGCGGCTTACAATAAAGTTGAAATATATGAAAAATAAGGCGTTTTTTTAACAAACGAAACACGAAGACATGTTATACTGCACCCCATAAACACAATCAAGCAAAGAAAAAAAGCAGTAAACCACGCCTTTAAAAGCCCAGATGGATATCTTCGGATCACAGTGTCATAGAGATGTGAGGGGCAGCAAACAGCCAATCATGAATCAGCATAGACACTTCCTAGCAATGCCCTAGCAACCATCGCCAAGCACCCTAGCAACCCACACCCAAACGGCCATGTCTTCAAATCTGAATGTCATAGAGACATGGGGGTTGGTTTATATTATTCATACTGGCAAACAGCCTTTGGAGTATCATCATTGGCAGCTGCCAAGCCACTTCCTAACAACCAAACAGAGTACCCTAGCAACCATTTATCAATATCTATATCTTTGCATCAGAATGTCATATAGACTTGGGAGTTGGTTCTTTTGACTCATGCTAACAAATAGAACTTCCAAACATGGTACACATGCTAGCAGTGAATAGCTACATGCTAACAGGGATTAGCTAAGTGCTAATTCAAACTAAGAACTCTATAAAACACCATAGTAATGATGTGTGAAAACTAGTAACTGCCTAGCAACACCCTAGCAACCACCCTGGGTACCCTAGCAACCACATAGCAACATCCCAGCAACCACCCTGGGTACCCCAGCAACAACACTAGTAACCATCCTGGGTACCCTAGCAACCACTCTGAATACACTAGCAACCGCATAGCAACACCCTAGCAACCACCCCGAGTGCCCTAGCAACTGCCTAGCAGTGCCGTGGAAAACACTCATGCCGACCTAGCAACCAAGGGTAGAGTTTTGCCACAGCAAGCACCACTCACATTTTCTTCAGGAAATGTACAATCTAGTTCTTCTTCTTCTTCTTCTTCTGGACAAAACTTCGGTTTGCTACTCCTGCACCGTTTGTCACAGACCCATAAATGAGGTGTCAAATCGACCAGCTTATTGAGGAGATGTGGGCTATATCTTTTCTAAGCGATCGGACCAACGATGTTCGCACAGCGGACAAAAAAGTGGGCCATTGACTTACAATGGTGGAATGTTCGTGAATTTGAATCTCAACTGTCACTTTCTCACACACACACACACACACACACACACACGTCTGGTTTGCTATCCTTGTGGGGACTCTCCATAGGGCGTAATGTTTTTCTACTGTACAGACCATATTTTGTTGCCCTACACCAACCCTACACCTAACCCTACCTCTTACAGGAAACTACAGGCGTTTTTAGATTTTCAAAAAAATTAATTCTGTGTGATTTATTAGCTTGTTTGCCCATGGGGACCTCAATTTAGGTCCCCACCGTGACACAAGTCCCCATGAGTTTGTGTGTATTCAGGTTTAAGTCCCCACCTGAATAGAAAAACAGGTACACACACATTGCCGTTGAAAAGTTTGGGATCAGTAAGATTTGTAATGTTTTTTTTTTTTTTAATTAGTTTCTCCTGCTCGTCAAGGATTTGATCAAATTACAGAAATGAACAATATTTTGAAATAATATTGGAATTGAAAATAATGGGTTTCTATTTTAATATACAGTTGTGCTGCTTAATATTTGTTTGTTTATTTTGAAAACTGTGATACTTTTTAACAAGTTAAAAAGGAACAGCATTTATTTAAAATTGAAATCTTTTCTAACAATATACAGTACTGTGATAGTAAAGTTTGTATTGTTAGAAAATATTTATATTTTGTATAAATGCGGTTCTTTTTAGCTTTTTATTCATCAAAAAAATTCTAAAAAAGGTATCACAGGTTCCAAAAAAATATGAAGCATTAAACAATTAAACTAATATTAAACTTGGCTTACTGTTATGTGTCTAAACTTTGTGCCATCTCAGTTATAATGCTAATGGCCGAACTCTCTTTCCAATGACTTTTTACTTTTACAGAACTCGTTGCCTCCTGGGTGTAAATATCACTTCTGCACTTATCGTTTATGCACTACACAAGGCGAATCACAATTGGACCACACAAGCTTTGAAGCATCACTAAGAATTGCATTGACAGAGGTTTGTGATGTAAAGGAATGGGTGAAAAAGCTTAGCGAGTCATCAGGAGTGAGTTGGAGAGTGGCAGTTACAAAACCAAATAAGGGACAGCGTGTGCTTTATAAGCTAATGTCAAATCAGTTCATTCATCTTTACACTACATAAGTGTGGGACAATTACTTACACTGAAAATAACTTTGCAGTAAATTGTACTGTACAAAAGGCACATTTGATTCTTCACCTGAAATTGTAATAGTCCAGTGAGATTGTTATCCCTGTGATGTACTGACCATCTATAGGCCATCTGTAAAGAGAAAAAAACATGGAGAGAGGCTAAAATTTCTTGCAACATCTCCAGTACACTTGGAGAAATTTACCTGCAAATTTAAATAATAAAATCTAAAACAATAATACAAAATGTATTCATGACATTATTTAATAAAAATACATATTTTTTTCATGACATTATCTCTAAAAGCATTTTTCAGTGTTTTTCACAAATGCATATAAATTTTAAAAAAATTTCAGCTTTGCAGGTATATTTCTCCAAATGTTTTGGAGATATTGGCACAGGTTTTAGCCTGTCTCATTTTTTTGTCCCTTCATGTAATCCCTGTTGGAATCGATGATGGTGAGATCAGACCTCTGTGTGGTAAGAAACATTAGATAGATGAGTTTGAATGGATTAGAAATAGTATTGGGGTCAGTAGGACCCCAATCAACTTTCTTTAGTTAAAAAATGTTTCCCTTCATCTCAGTGGAATAAGATTTTGTGACTTTTCAACATTTTCTATCTGTATTCACATAAAAAAGGGCTTGATTTGGTTGTTCTGAAGGTATGTATTTTTTATTTTTTTTTTTTTTACTAATATGGTCTTTGGGGTCAATATTACCCCAATTGAAAATGAAAGGGAAATACGAAAAAAATCTTTTTTTTTTTTTAATTTGTCAAAAAATAATAATAAATCCAGCATAGGTCTGAAAATTTTCACACAGAAATGAAGGTCTGGTACTAGATCACAAATGCAATGTGGAACGAGCATACTCACTCACGTACGTATACACACACACACACACTCTCTCCTACACACATACCCACCATTCATATCTGCTTATTGCAGTTGTTTTTTAGTTTAGGTTTTTTTTTCCGTTTTGATTTTATTTACATTTATGTAAAAAAAATATATATATATATATTAATTTTATTTTACTTTTTGGATTGAAATAAATATGTACCTGCAATCAAGTTTTAGTGACAACTTGTGTGGCATTTCTGCAAATTTATGTGGCATTATTGCAAAAGCGAGCACTTATAATGTTTTTAATGTATTTTATAATGTTTAAATATATAATTACAAAATATATATCATAAAAGTTGTGAGAGGAGCAGTTGACCACTTCCAGAAAAATGAATGGCTCTCTATGGGCCTCTGCTGGATATATATGGTCATTACACTATTCTTTCAAAATCTGTGATTTCTACAAGTTTTTCTCTAACCACCAGATGGCAGTATTGTACACCTAATACCTAGATCAATATCCAGAAACAGTTTGAATTAAATTTAGATCATCATTTAAGAGTTTTATTCATAAAAATGTAATATTTCACATGCAAGCTAATGGTGTAGTTGAGGATTTTTGTGGTAAACAGGTACAAAAGTAATTCATATCTCCCAAAACACAGCATTAATGTATAGATGAGAAGTAAACAAAAAAATGATATATTATTTGTATGATTACAAATTTATAAATATTTTACAATTACTCTTTCAATTTTGGGGTCATATTGATCCCAAAGGACACAGGTGTAAACAGGAAAAAACAGGTCTTATGACGGTTAAGAAATAATGCTAATGCGGATAAATGCAGTGTATATATTAAAGCTTCACATTTTCTGTCTATTTCTTGTGTACGTGTGTTTGTGTGTGTGTGTGTTAAATAGGGAAGGTATATTTGTTTGTTTGTTTGTGTGTGTGTGTGTGTGTGTGTGTGTGTGTGTGTGTGTGTTAGATAAAGTATGAATGGAGAGTGAATGTCCTATAGATAGATAGATAGATAGATAGATAGATAGATAGATAGATAGATAGATAGATAGATAGATAAGATTGATTGGGTTAGATATAGTACATAGAAAGGAAGTCAGATAGATAGATAGATAATAGATACAGTCAGATGATAGATAGATGGATAGATAGATAGATTTTAATGAGTTTAAATGGGTTAGAAATAGTACATAGAAGGGAAGTCTGATTGAGTCTAATGGGCTTCAGTGTGTTTAGATATACATTTTGACAGTTGGAGTTTGACGGAATGTTCAGATGAGCCAAGACTATTCATTGTAAGTCTATGGGATTTTTTATGATTTTTAATCTTTATTTTTATGAAAACCGTAAGTCGGATTAGTTAGAAAAGATATAGCACGCCAAGTTAGATCAGTCTCAAGACTTGGGCTGAGTTTGGAGTTTGTAGAGTTAAAGCTCTAGGAGGAGTTAGAGTAAGAAATTTTAGTCTCAGAAAAAGAATAATAATAACTAGATAAAAAAGTTTGTCGAGACAAACTTTAAGTTGGCTTGAGAAAGCCGGACCAGAAAGTTAGAAAATTTTAAAAAGTTTAAGGGTGTTGCTATGCGGTTGGTAAGGTACCCGGGGTGGTTGCTAATGTGTTGCTATGCGGTTGCTAGGGTAATCAGGGTGGTTGCTAAGGTGTTGCTATGCAGTTGCTAGTGTACTTGCGGTGGTTGCTAAGGTGTTGCTATGCGGTTGCTAGGGTACCCGGAGTGGTTGCTAAGGTGTTGCTATGCAGTTGCTAGGGTACTTGGGGTGGTTGCTAGGGTGTTGCTATGCGGTTGCTAAGGTACCCGGGGTGGTTGCTAAGGTGTTGCTACGCGGTTGCTAGGGTACTTGGGGTGGTTGCTAGGGTGTTGCTATGCGGTTGCTAAGGTACCCGGGGTGGTTGCTAAGGTGTTGCTATGCGGTTGCTAGGGTACCCGGAGTGGTTGCTAAGGTGTTGCTATGCGGTTGCTTGGATATTCAGGGTGGTTGCTAGGGTACCCAGGATGGTTGCTAGGGTGTTGCTAGGCAGGTACTAGTTGTCACAGATCGTTACTATGAAGTTTTATAGAGTTCTTAGTTTGAATTAGCACTTAGCTAATCACTATTAGCATGTAGCTATTCACCGCTAGCATGTGTAACATGTTTGGAAGTCCTATTTGTTAGCATCATAGACTGTAAAAAAGATGGACGACGCATCTCCGCTTCCATCCACTGTAGAAAAGTGAAGCGAATACATCTCAGTATGGCCGCTGCCATCTTGAGTAAATGACGTCATTTGGAGCCCGAGTCTGCGCAGTAGAGATTCGTTTGGAGCCAGAGTCTGCGCAGTAGAGTCGAGAGGTGGAGCCGCGGAATCAAACTCCCGCCCAAACTCCCGCAGACCCAATCAACCATAACGACACGCCCCGTTTTTATAGCATCAAATTACTAGCTAAAATCAAACGTATCACAAAAATGAACAATTGAACATATATCAGCGTGATAACAATTACCTTAAATGACCAAAACCATATTTCGGAAAATTGTATTGGAAGTGTAATTAATTTTTTTATTTGGACTGGAGTCCCATTCATTTACATGGAGAGGGCGGGGTTTATGACCTGTACTGCAGCCAGCCACCAGGGGGCGATCATACAGCCCGCAGCTTCACTTTTAAGGACGAGTGAGACACACCCGGTTAGCATGAGTCAAAAGAACCAACTCCCAAGTCTATACGACATTCTGATGCAAAGATATAGGACTTGATAAATGGTTGCTAGGGTACTCTTTTTGGTTGTTAGGAAGTGGCTTGGCAGCTGCCAATGATAATGCTCCAAAGGATGATTGCCAGTATGAATAATATAAACTAACCCCCATGTCTGTATGACATTCAGATTTGAAGATATGCCTGTTTGAGTTTGGGTTGCTAGGGTGCTCGACATTGGTTGCTAGGGAGTGGGTAGGAAGTGTCTATGGTGATTCATGGTTGACTGTTTGCTGCCCCGAGTCAAACGAGCCCACCCCCATGTCTCTATGACATTCAGATTTGAAGATATACCTGTTTGGGTTTGGGTTGCTAGGGTGCTTGATAATGGTTGCTAGGGCGTGGCTAGGAAGTGTCTATGGTGAATCATGATTGGCTGTTTGCTGCCCCGAGTCAAATGAGCCCACCCCCATGTCTCTATGACACTGTGATCCGAAGATATCCATCTGGGCTTTTATAATGGCAGTCTATGGGATCAGTTGCTAGGGTGCTCTAAATGGTTGCTAGGGCGTGACTTGATAGCTTCATAATGATCCTGAGAGTCTGATTGGTTGGCTGAGTAAAATGAGCCCACCCCCATGTCTCTATGATATTGTGATGCAGAGTTATGTTCAATGCAAAATTCCAATGTAAATTACCATAGTAGGAAAAATGTGTGCTGTTTCATGGGCCGTCCCTCACCATAGTATGTCAATGGGGCAATTTTGGGGCGCTCTTGTGCCCCAGGGGTACAACTTATACCCCATTGCAGGGAATGTTTTCGCACAGCTTGATAGCCTCTCTAAATGTGGTGATTCATATGTTTCTACGAAATTCTTGCTCTGAGCTACGACTCGTCAAAGTAGGCCGCAATGTTAAGTCAATGGGATTTTTCGGCTGATTTTTCGCCCACTGTACGATTATCGTACGCCCGATCGCTTATAAAAGATATAGCACACCCGGCGAGATCAGTCTGAAGATCTGGGCTGAGTTTGGAGTATGTAGAGTTAAAGCTATAGGAGGAGTAGCAGTCAGAAGTTTAGTCTCAGAAGAATAATAATAACTAGAATGTACATTTCCTGAAGAAAATGTGAGTGGTGCTTGCCATGGCAAAACTCGCCCCTCGGTTGCTATGTGGTTGCTAAGGTACCCGGGGTGGTTGCTAGGGTGTTGCTATGCGGTTGCTAGGGTCCTTGGGTTTCTCGCTAAGGAGTTGCTATGCGGTTGCTAGGGTACTTGGGGTGGTTGCTAGGATGTTGCTATGTGGTTGCTAGGGTACTTGGGGTGGTTGCTAGGGTGTTGCTATGCGGTTGCTAGAGTACTCAGGATGGTTGCTAGGATGTTACTATGTGGTTGCCAGTGTACTTGTGGTGGTTTCTAGGGTGTTGCTATGCGGTTGCTAGGGTACCGAGGGTGGTTGCTAGGGTGTTGCTATGCAGTTGCTATGGTACTTGGGGTGGTTGCTAGGGTACCTGGGGAGGTTGCTATGGTGTTGCTAGGCAGTTACTAGTTGTCACATATCGTTACTATGGTGTTTTATAGAGTTCTTAGTTTGAATTAGCACTTAGCTAATCCCTGTTAGCATGTAGCTATTCACTGCTAGCATGTGTACCATGTTTGGAAGTCCTATTTGTTAGCATGAGTCAAAAGAACCAACTCCCAATTCTATACAACATTCTGATGCAAAGATATAGGACTTGACAAATGGTTGCTAGGGTACTCTGTTTGGTTGTTAGGAAGTGGCTTGGCAGCTGCCAATGATAATACTCCAAAGGCTGTTTGCCAGTATGAATAATATAAACCGACCCCCATGTCTCTATGACATTCAGATTTGAAGATATGCCTGTTTGGGTTTGGGTTGCTAGGGTGCTTGATAATGGTTGCTAGGGCGTGGCTAGGAAGTGTCTATGGTGATTCATGATTGGCTGTTTGCTGCCCCGAGTCAAACGAGCCCACCCCCATGTCTCTGTGATATTCAGATTGAAAGATATGGCCGTTGGGGTTTGGGTTGCTAGGGTGCTTGATAATGGTTGCTAGGGCGTGGCTAGGAAGTGTCTATGGTGATTCATGATTGGCTGTTTGCTGCCCCGAGTCAAATGAGTCCACCCCCATGTCTCTATGACACTGTGATCCGAAGATATCCATTTGGGCTTTTAACATGGCAGTCTATGGGATCAGTTGCTAGGGTGCTCTAAATGGTTGCTAGGGCATGGCTTGATAGCTTCATAATGATCCTGAGAATATGATTGGTTGGCTGAGTAAAATGAGCCCACCCCCATGTCTCTATGATATTGTGATGCAGAGTTATGTTCAATGCAAAATTCCAATGTAAATTACCATAGTAGGAAAAACGTGTGCTGTTTCATGGGCCGTCCCTCACCATGTTATGTCAATGGGGCAATTTTGGGGCGCTCTTGTGCCCCAGGGGTACAACTTATACCCCATTGCAGGGTATGTTCTCGCACAGCTTGATAGCCTCTCTAAATGTGGTGATTCATATGTTTCTACGAAATTCTTGCTCTGAGCTACGACTCGTCAAAGTTTGCCGCAATGTTAAGTCTATGGGATTTTTCGGCTGATTTTTCGCCCACTGTACGATTATCATACGCCCGATCACTTAGAAAAGATATAGAACACCCGGCGAGATCAGTCTGAAGATCTGGGCTGAGTTTGGAGTCTGTAGAGTTAAAGCTCTAGGAGGAGTAGCAGTCAGAAGTTTAGTCTCAGAAAAAGAATAATAATAATAATAAGTTTAAGTACAATATCAGTAAGTTGGCTTTCTCAAGGCAACTTAATAATAATAAGTTTAAGTACAATATCAGTAAATTGGCTTTCTCAAGCCAACTTAACTAGACAAATAAAGTTTGTGAACAAACTTTGAAGTTGGCTTAAGAAAGTCTGACCTATTAAATGTAGTTTTAAAAGCTTGCAGTTTGAAGGTGTTCAGTTAAAGAAGTCTGAAGTTTAAATAAGATAGATAGGAATATTAAATAGATAGATAGACAGATAGACAGATAGACAGATAGATAGATAGATAGATAGATAGATAGATAGATAGATAGATAGACAGACAGATAGATAGATAGATAGATAGATAGATAGATAGATAGATAGATAGATAGATAGATAGATAGATAGATAGATAGATAGGAATTTTAGATAGATAGATAGATAGATAGATAGATAGATAGATAGATAGATAGATAGATAGATAGATAGATAGATAGATAGATAGATAGATAGATAGATAGATAGGAATTTTAGCGAGCACTTCAAAATACATCAAACAAACAAAAACAAATTCTAACCTTTGGGAAAAATACTGTTTTTAATGTATTTTATAATGTTTCAATATATAATTACAAAATATATATCATAAAAGTTGTGAGAGGAGTTGACCACTTCCAGAAAAATGAATGGCTCTCTATGGGCCTCTGCTGGATATAGATGGTCATTACACTATTCTTTCAAAATCTGTGATTTCTACAAGTTTTTCTCTAACCACCAGATGGCAGTATTGTACACCTAACACCGAGATCAATATCAAGAAACAATTTAAATTAAATTTAGATCATCATTTATGAGATTTATTCATGAAAATGTAATATTTCACATGCAAGCTAATGGTGTAGTTGAGGATTTTTGTGGTAAACAGGTACAAAAGTACTTCATACCTCCCAAAACACAGCATTAATGTATAGATGAGAAGTAAACAAACAAAAAAAAGATATATTAGTTGTATGATTAAAAATGTATAAATTTTTTACAATTACTCTTTCAATTATACACTTGATTTTGTCTTTCTTGATCATTTTATAACAAATATTGTGTAGATAGACAGATAGACAGATAGATAGATAGATAGATAGATAGATAGATAGATGAGTTTGAATGGTTAGAAATAGTACATAGAAGGGAAGTCTGATTGAGTCTAAAGGGCTTCAGTGTGTTTACATTTGTATTTTGACAGTTGGAGCTGGCAAGGTCTGGGCTCATCTGAACACATATTTTTTTAATTTGTCAGAAAATAATAATAAATCCAGCATAATTCTGAAAATTATCACACAGAAATGAAGGTCTGGTACTAGATCACAAATGCAATGTAGAAAAGACGCGCGCACACACGTGTGACTGCAACAAAGAGAATTTTTATAGAAATTGGCAAATAAAATCAATAAATTCTGCATAAATCTGAAAATGTTCACACAAAAAAAAATCAAAGCGTGATACTAGAGCACAAATGCAATGTGGAACGAGCATACTCACTCACTCACGTACACACACACACACACACACACACACACACACACACACACACACACACACACTCTTACACACATACCCACCATTCATATCTGCTTATTGCAGTTGTTTTTTAGTTTAGTTTTTTTTTTTCATTTTGATTTTATTTACATGTAAAAAAAAAAAAAAAAAAAAAAAAATTGAATTTTACTTTTTAGATTGAAATAAATATGTTTTAGTTTTAGTGACAACTTGTGTGGCATTTTTGCAAATTTATGTGGCATTATTGCAAAAGCGAGCACTTCAAAATACATCAAACAAACAAAAACAAATTCTAACCTTTGGGAAAAATACTGTTTTTAATGTATTTTATAATGTTTCAATATATAATTACAAAATATATATCATAAAAGTTGTGAGAGGAGTTGACCACTTCCAGAAAAATGAATGGCTCTCTATGGGCCTCTGCTGGATATAGATGGTCATTACACCATTCTTTCAAAATCTGTGATTTCTACAAGTTTTTCTCTAACCACCAGATGGCACTATTGTACACCTAACACCAAGATCAATATCAAGAAACAATTTAAATTAAATTTAGATCATCATTTATGAGATTTATTCATGAAAATGTAATATTTCACATGCAAGCTAATGGTGTAGTTGAGGATTTTTGTGGTAAACAGGTACAAAAGTACTTCATACCTCCCAAAACACAGCATTAATGTATAGATGAGAAGTAAACAAACAAAAAAAAAAAAGATATATTATTTGTATGATTAAAAATTTATAATTTTTTTTACAATTAGCTTTCAATTATACTCTTGATTTTGTCTTTCTTGATCATTTTATAACAAATATTATGTAGATAGATGATAGATAGATAGATAGATAGATAGATAGATAGATAGATAGATAGATAGATAGATAGATAGATAGATAGATAGATGAGTTTGAATGGGTTAGAATAGTACATAGAAGGGAAGCTTGATTGAGTCTAATAGGCTTCAGTGTGTTTAGATTTGAATGTTTGTCAGTTGGAGCTGGCAAGGTCTGGGCTCATCTGAACATTCCGTCACTGTAAGTCTATGGGATTTTTATGATTTTTAATCTTCATTTTTATGAAAACCGTAAGTCGGATCAGTTAGAAAAGATATAGCACACCCGGCGTGATCAGTCTGAAGATCTGGTGCGAGTTTGGAGTTTGTAGAGTTAAAGCTCTAGGAGGAGTTAGAGTTGATAGTTTAGGATCAGAAGAAGAATAATAATAACTAGACAAATAAAGTTTGTGAACAAACTTTGAAGTTGGCTTAAGAAAGTCTGACCTATTAAATGTAGTTTTAAAAGCTTGCAGTTTGAAGAAGTCTGAAGTTTAAATAAGATAGATAGGAATATTAAATAGATAGACAGACAGATAGATAGATAGATAGATAGATAGACAGACAGACAGACAGACAGACAGACAGACAGACAGACAGACAGACAGACAGACAGACAGATAGATAGATAGATAGATAGATAGATAGATAGATAGATAGATAGATAGATTGAAAAAATCTATATATTTATTTTTTCAAAAAATAATAATAAATCCAGCATAATTCTGAAAATTTTCACACAGAAATGAAGGCCTGGTACTAGATCACAAATGCAATGTAGAAAAGACGCGCGCACACACATGTGACTGCAACAAAGAGCATTTTTATAGAAATTGGCAAATAAAATCAATAAATTCTGCATAAATCTATATATATGGTCATTACACTATTCTTTCAAAAACTGTGATTTCTACAAGTTTTTCTCTAACCACCAGATGGCAGTATTGTACACCTAACACCGAGATCAATATCCAGAAACAGTTTAAATTAAATTTAGATCATCATTTATGAGATTTATTCATAAAAATGTAATATTTCACATGCAAGCTAATGGTGTAGTTGAGGATTTTTGTGGTAAACAGGTACAAAAGTACTTCATATCTCCCAAAACACAGCATTAATGTATTGATGAGAAGTAAAAAAAAAAAAAAAAAAAAACCACACATACAAAAACACACGTGTGACTGCAACAAAGAGCATTTTTATAGAAATAGAAATAAAATCAATAAATTCTGCATAAATCTGAAAATGTCCACACAACAAAACTAAAGTCTGATACTAGAGCACAAATGCAATGTGGAACGAGCATACTCACTCACGTATGTACACACACACACACACACACACACACACACACACACACACACACACACACACACTCTTACACACATACCCACCAATCATATCTGCTTATTGCAGTTGTTTTTTAGTTTAGTTTTTTTTTTTCGTTTTGATTTTATTTACATGTAAAAAAAAAAAAAAAAAAAAAATTAAATTTTACTTTTTAGATTGAAATAAATATGTTTTAGTTTTAGTCACAACTTGTGTGGCATTTCTGCAAATTTATGTGGCTTTATTGCAAAAGCGAGCACTTCAAAATACATCAAACAAACAAAAACAAATTCTAACCTTTGGGAAAAATACTGTTTTTAATGTATTTTATAAGGTTTCAATATATAATTACAAAATATATATCATAAAAGTTGTGAGAGGAGTTGACCACTTCCAGAAAAATGAATGGCTCTCTATGGGCCTCTGCTGGATATAGATGGTCATTACACTATTCTTTCAAAATCTGTGATTTCTACAAGTTTTTCTCTAACCACCAGATGGCAGTATTGTACACCTAACACCGAGATCAATATCAAGAAACAATTTAAATTAAATTTAGATCATCATTTATGAGATTTATTCATAAAAATTTTATATTTCACATGCAAGCTAATGGTGCAATGGAGGAGTTTTGTGGTAAACAGATACAAAAGTACTTTTATATCTCCCAAAACACAGCATTAATGTATAGATGAGAAGTAAAAAAAAAGTAAAATAAAAGATATATTATTTGTATGATTAAAAATTTATGAATTTTTTCCAATTACTCTTTCAATTATACACTTGATTTTGTCTTTTTTGATCATTTTATAACAAATATTGTGTAGATAGACAGATAGATAGATAGGAAACATTAGATAGATGAGTTTGAATGGTTAGAAATAGTACATAGAAGGGAAGTCTGATTGAGTCTAATGGGCTTCAGTGTGTTTACATTTGTATTTTGACAGTTGGAGCTGGCAAGGTCTGGGCTCATCTGAACACATATTTTTTAATTTGTCAAAATATAATAATCCAGCATAATTATGAAAATTTTCACACAGAAATGAAGGCCTGGTACTAGATCACAAATGCAATTTAGAAAAGACGCGCGCACACACGTGTGACTGCAACAAAGAGCATTTTTATAGAAATTGGCAAATAAAATCAATAAATTCTGCATAAATCTGAAAATGTTCACACAAAAAAAAATCAAAGCGTGATACTAGAGCACAAATGCAATGTGGAACGAGCATACTCACTCACGTACACACACACACACACACACACACACACACACACACACACACACACACACACACACACACACACACACACACTCTTACACACATACCCACCATTCATATCTGCTTATTGCAGTTGTTTTTTAGTTTAGTTTTTAAAAAAAAAAATTTAATTTTACTTTTTAGATTGAAATAAATATGTTTTAGTTTTAGTCACAACTTGTGTGGCATTTCTGCAAATTTATGTGGCATTATTGCAAAAGCGAGCACTTCAAAATACATCAAACAAACAAAAACAAATTCTAACCTTTGGGAAAAATACTGTTTTTAATGTATTTTATAAGGTTTCAATATATAATTACCAAATATATATCAGAAAAGTTGTGAGAGGAGTTGACCACTTCCAGAAAAATGAATGGCTCTCTATGGGCCTCTGCTGGATATAGATGGTCATTTCACTATTCTTTCAAAATCTGTGATTTCTACAAGTTTTTCTCTAACCACCAGATGGCAGTATTGTACACCAAACACCGAGATCAATATCAAGAAACAATTTAAATTAAATTTAGATCATCATTTATGAGATTTATTCATGAAAATGTAATATTTCACATGCAAGCTAATGGTGTAGTTGAGGATTTTTGTGGTAAACAGGTACAAAAGTACTTCATACCTCCCAAAACACAGCATTAATGTATAGATGAGAAGTAAACAAACAAACAAAAAGATATATTATTTGTATGATTAAAAAATTATAATTTTTTTACAATTAACTTTCAATTATACTCTTGATTTTGTCTTTCTTGATCATTTTATAACAAATATTATGTAGATAGATAGATAGATAGATAGATAGATAGATAGATAGATAGATGAGTTTGAATGGGTTAGAATAGTACATAGAAGGGAAGCTTGATTGAGTCTAATAGGCTTCAGTGTGTTTACATTTGAATGTTTGTCAGTTGGAGCTGGCAAGGTCTGGGCTCATCTGAACATTCCGTCACTGTAAGTCTATGGGATTTTTATGATTTTTAATCTTCATTTTTATGAAAACCGTAAGTCGGATCAGTTAGAAAAGATATAGCACACCCGGCGTGATCAGTCTGAAGATCTGGTGCGAGTTTGGAGTTTGTAGAGTTAAAGCTCTAGGAGGAGTTAGAGTTGATAGTTTAGGATCAGAAGAATAATAATAATAACTAGATAGAAAAGTTTGTCGAGACAAACTTTAAGTTGGCTTGAGAAAGCCGGACCAGAAAGTTAGAAAAGTTTAAAAAGTTTGAAAAGTTTAAAAAAAGTTTAAGAAGTTTAAAAAGCTTAAGTTTGAAAAATGTTAAACGTTTTAAGTTTGATTCATTTCAGTCTGAAATAGTTTGAAGTTTAAAGTAGTTTTAAAAGCTTAAAGTTTGATACATAGATAGATAGATAGATAGATAGATAGATAGATAGATAGATAGATAGATAGATAGATAGATAGATAGATAGATAGATAGATAGATAGATAGATAGATAGATAGATAGATAGATAGATAGATAAGAAACATTAGATAGATGAGTTTGAATGGATTAGAAATAGTATTGGATCAGTATGACCCCAATCAACTTTCTTTAGTTAAAAAATGTTTCCCTTCATCTCAGTGGAATAAGATTTTGTGACTTTTCAACATTTTCTATCTGTATTCACATAAAAAAAAAGGGCTTGATTCGGTTGTTCTGAAGGTATGTATTTTTTTTTTTTTTTTTTACTAATATGGTCTTTGGGGTCAATATGACCCCAATTGAAAATGAATGGGAAATACGAAAAAATATATATATTTTTTTTTAATTTGTCAAAAAATAATAATAAACCCAGCATAGGTCTGAAAATTTTCACACAGAAATGAAGGCCTGGTACTAGATCACAAATGCAATGTAGAAAAGACGCGTACACACACATACAAAAACACACATGTGTGACTGCAACAAAGAGCATTTTTATAGAAATTGGCAAATAAAATCAATAAATCAATAAAATCAATAAATTTTGCATAAATCTATATATATATGGTCATTACACTATTCTTTCAAAAACTGTGATTTCTACAAGTTTTTCTCTAACCACCAGATGGCAGTATTGCACACCTAACACCGAGATCAATATCAAGAAACAATTTAAATTAAATTTAGATCATCATTTAAGATATTTATTCATAAAAATGTAATATTTCACATCCAAGCTAATGGTGTAGTTGAGGATTTTTGTGGTAAACAGATACAAAAGTACTTCATATCTCAAAAACACAGCATTAATGTATAGATGAGAAGTAAACAAAACAAAAAATGATATATTATTTGTATGATTAAAAATGTATAAATGTTTTACAATTACTCTTTCAATCTTCACATTTTCTGTTAAAGCTCTAGGAGGAGTTAGAGTTGATAGTTTAGGATCAGAAGAATAATAATAATAATAATAATAATAATAATAAGAAGTTTAAATAGGATTTCAGTAAGTTGGCTTTCTCAAGCCAACTTAACTAGACAAATAAAGTTTGTGAACAAACTTTGAAGTTGGCTTGAGAAAGTCTGACCTATTAAATGTAGTTTTAAAAGCTTGCAGTTTGAAGGTGTTCAGTTAAAGAAGTCTGAAGTTTAAATAAGATAGATAGGAATATTAAATAGATAGACAGACAGATAGATAGATAGATAGATAGATAGATAGATAGATAGATAGATAGATAGATAGATAGATAGATAGATAGATAGATAGATAGATAGATAGACAGACAGACAGACAGACAGACAGACAGACAGACAGACAGACAGACAGACAGACAGACAGATAGATAGATAGATTGAAAAAATCTATATGTATTTTTTTTAATTTGTCAAAAAATAATAATAAATCCAGCATAATTCTGAAAATTTTCACACAGAAATGAAGGCCTGGTACTAGATCACAAATGCAATGTAGAAAAGACGTGCACACACACACATACAAAAACACATGTGTGACTGCAACAAAGAGCATTTTTATAGAAATTGAAATAAAATCAATAAATTCTGCATAAATCTGAAAATGTCCACACAACAAAACTAAAGTCTGATACTAGAGCACAAATGCAATGTGGAACGAGCATACTCACTCACGTACACACACACACACACACACACACACACACACACACACACTCTCTTACACACATACCCACCATTCATATCTGCTTATTGCAGTTGTTTTTTAGTTTAGTTTTTTTGTTCGTTTTGATTTTATTTACATGTAAAAAAAAAAAAAAAAAATACAATTAAATTTTACTTTTTAGATTGAAATAAATATGTTTTAGTTTTAGTCACAACTTGTGTGGCATTTCTGCAAATTTATGTGGCATTATTGCAAAAGCGAGCACTTCAAAATACATCAAACAAACAAAAACAAATTCTAACCTTTGGGAAAAATACTGTTTTTAATGTATTTTATAAGGTTTCAATATATAATTACCAAATATATATCAGAAAAGTTGTGAGAGGAGTTGACCACTTCCAGAAAAATGAATGGCTCTCTATGGGCCTCTGCTGGATATAGATGGTCATTACACCATTCTTTCAAAATCTGTGATTTCTACAAGTTTTTCTCTAACCACCAGATGGCAGTATTGTACATCTAACACCGAGATCAATATCAAGAAACAATTTAAATTAAATTTAGATCATCATTTATGAGATTTATTCATGAAAATGTAATATTTCACATGCAAGCTAATGGTGTAATTGAGGATTTTTGTGGTAAACAGGTACAAAAGTACTTCATATCTCCCAAAACACAGCATTAATGTATAGATGAGAAGTAAACAAACAAACAAACAAAAAAGATATATTAGTTGTATGATTAAAAATGTATAAATTTTTTACAATTACTCTTTCAATTATACACTTGATTTTGTCTTTCTTGATCATTTTATAACAAATATTGTGTAGATAGACAGATAGATAGATAGGAAACATTAGATAGATGAGTTTGAATGGTTAGAAATAGTACATAGAAGGGAAGTCTGATTGAGTCTAATGGGCTTCAGTGTGTTTACATTTGTATTTTGACAGTTGGAGCTGGCAAGGTCTGGGCTCATCTGAACACATATTTTTTTAATTTGTCAGAAAATAATAATAAATCCAGCATAATTCTGAAAATTATCACACAGAAATGAAGGCCTGGTACTAGATCACAAATGCAATGTAGAAAAGACGCGCGCACACACGTGTGACTGCAACAAAGAGCATTTTTATAGAAATTGGCAAATAAAATCAATAAATTCTGCATAAATCTGAAAATGTTCACACAAAAAAAAATCAAAGCGTGATACTAGAGCACAAATGCAATGTGGAACGAGCGTACTCACTCACGTACACACACACACACACACACACACACACACACACACACACACACACTCTTACACACATACCCACCATTCATATCTGCTTATTGGAGTTGTTTTTTAGTTTAGTTTTAAAAAAAAAAAAATTGAATTTTACTTTTTAGATTGAAATAAATGTGTTTTAGTTTTAGTGACAACTTGTGTGGCATTTCTGCAAATTTATGTGGCATTATTGCAAAAGCGAGCACTTCAAAATACATTAAACAAACAAAAACAAATTCTAACCTTTGGGAAAAATACTGTTTTTAATGTATTTTATAATGTTTCAATATATAATTACAAAATATATATCATAAAAGTTGTGAGAGGAGTTGACCACTTCCAGAAAAATGAATGGCTCTCTATGGGCCTCTGCTGGATATAGATGGTCATTACACTATTCTTTCAAAATCTGTGATTTCTACAAGTTTTTCTCTAACCACCAGATGGCAGTATTGTACACCTAACACCGAGATCAATATCAAGAAACAATTTAAATTAAATTTAGATCATCATTTATGAGATTTATTCATGAAAATGTAATATTTCACATGCAAGCTAATGGTGTAGTTGAGGATTTTTGTGGTAAACAGGTACAAAAGTACTTCATACCTCCCAAAACACAGCATTAATGTATAGATGAGAAGTAAACAAACAAACAAAAAAAGATATATTATTTGTATGATTAAAAATTTATAATTTTTTTACAATTAACTTTCAATTATACTCTTGATTTTGTCTTTCTTGATCATTTTATAACAAATATTATGTAGATAGATAGATAGATAGATAGATAGATAGATAGATGAGTTTGAATGGGTTAGAATAGTACATAGAAGGGAAGCTTGATTGAGTCTAATAGGCTTCAGTGTGTTTAGATTTGAATGTTTGTCAGTTGGAGCTGGCAAGGTCTGGGCTCATCTGAACATTCCGTCACTGTAAGTCTATGGGATTTTTATGATTTTTAATCTTCATTTTTATGAAAACCGTAAG